>LPNX010221223.1:15784-100810 GCA_001517045.1 Pseudotsuga menziesii | reverse complement strand
AATTTGGTGAATTGTAGGTTTGAGAGAAATAGGAAGAGTAGTTAAACATGTTGAATCTGAATTTCTTTCTCTTTCGTTTCCAGTAGCTAGATCATGTTGTAGGATTCAATAATTGAGTGATTGAACCTCTAGCTAGAGCCTGTAGGTTAGTATTTTCAGAATTTCTGTATAAAATATTTAGAATATGTATTGTTTTTAAAAGATTATGAGGGATTTGGATGAAATTAGAGAGAGAGAGTTTGCAGCCTGTTAATATTTGAAATTGTGTATTTTCTAGTGTGTTTTGATTTCTTTTATTCATCTTATCATCCATTCTTAGCCATAGATTGATTTAGTTTGAAGGCTTAGCATAACTGTTTTGGAATTTAATGATGAATGTTATACCTCTCAGTTTGATTGAATTGAGTTGAAACACAGATTATCTAAAGCCCTATTTTTAGCTCTGTCTGAATATTCTTTTTCCAATTCACTTTTATAAGCATAGAGTTCAAGCAGTGTTGTTTCTTTTATTAGTGAATAGGTAAATTTATTTCAGTAATTATCTTGTAAATGACAGTGTTGGAGTGAAGTAGAGTTGGTAGTATTAAAGGTAATAAAATTCTAATTCCCGTAGAAGAGTTATTGTACTTGAAACAGATTCCTTTTTGATGATTGAGCAGTTTTAGAACTCTAGTGTGTATAAGGAAGAGTTTATTACATCGATAATTTATGTTGGGATTGTTTGAAACATTAAATATTGACCAAATAGAATTTCTTTTGTAGGTAAGTTTGATATTTAAGATCTCTTTTGATAGTAGGATCTCCTTTAAGATTGGAACATTTGAATGCTTAGTTGCTTTGATTCTAAGAGTTAGAAAATTAAAGGCAGATTTGTTATTGGTATGTGGAGATTTTGGAAAATATATTAAAAGTTGGTATGGTTTGAAATTGATTTAGATTTCATTAATTGAACTTGGTAAACTTAAAATTTTCCTATTTGGATTGTAAACAACAATTAGAGATTGGTTCTTTTTCCTAGATTAGACCTGACAGCTTTTGATCTTTGTTGCTCAAGAGAGTAGTTAGTTTTATGAACTATGTTGTTTCTCTTTTCATGTGAGTAGATTGAAGTCACCTTAGGAATTAGCTTTAAACTATCTTACCCCGCACATATAGTGTAGCAACTTGAAGCTTACGTGTCTTGGTCGATAATTAAATTTAAGGTAAGTTAATTGATTATATTTTACCCAACATGCATCCAAATTGCCTCCAAATTATAATGATTTCTCCCTATTGTAATATAAACATGTTCCAGACATATTTACATGTTGGACAATCATAATAAACTCTATTATTGACACCATTTCTATGTGTTAATTTTACTCTTTCTACTATTTTCTGCATATTTTGTGAGTAATATTGAATTGTGAGGATTCCTTTAGCTCCTAGATCCTGCCATGAATCATATTTTCACACATATCAATCACATCCATCTATGCATAAAAAAATATTGTCAACAAATTGTGAATCTAAACCACTTCACTACAGGATGAACATGCTAGAATGCATTCAACCTTTGCTATACTGAGGGAACACACGTTTTCTTTTTGATAATCCATGAGATCACACCTAATCCAAAACTGAAACAACATCCTGAATTACTCTTCATGTCATCAGTGCTCTCATTACAATCTGAATTTTTATAACCATGTAATATGATCTCACCATCAAATGCATATCTGAGGACACAATCGATTGTAATCTTAAGGTACCTCGTCACATGTTTTGTTGCAACTAGGTGAACATGCCGAGAATCCACCATATACTGACTTAATTTGTTTAAATCAATATATATATATATATATATATATGGTCTAGTATTCATTAAATACATTAGTGAGCCAATAATATGTCGGTACAATGTAACATCTACTATGTCTGAGGAATCATCATTCAAAAACTTCAAATTAGTCACCATCGGAGTGTTCATCGACTTATAATCCAACATCCCAAATCTCTTTAGGATCTCCAGAGTATATTTTTCTTTATTAAGGAAAATATCATCTAGGAAATGCCATACTTCAAGACTGAGAAAATAGTGCATCATGCCAAGATCTTTCATATCAAATTCAACAACAAGATTCTTCTTAAATTCACCAATAAGATTCTCTTCACTTGCCAAGAATATATCATCAGCATATAGCAATATAACCATAAGACCCTCATCGAAAAACTTATAGTAAAGTTTGAAATATTCTTTACTCTTGGTAAATCCCAAGCTCATTAGAAAGCTATCAATCCTTCCATACCATGCTCTGGGTGCTTGCTTAAACCTATATAATTCCTTCTTCAATCTGCATACATGTGTTTTCCTATCATGGGTTTCAAAACCTGGACGTTGTTCAATGTATACCTCTTCTTATATCACACCATCTATAAAGGTTGTATTTACATCCATTTGGTGTAGCTTTCATTTCATCTTGTCTTCCAAGGAAAGGACTATTCTGATTGAGGTATATCTTGCTACTCATGAAAAAGTATCTTCATAATCAATATATTATTTCTGTGAGAATCCTCAAGCTACGAATCTTTCCTTGTATTTCTCAGTACTTCCATTTGTTGAATGTTTTGTCTTGAAAATCCACCTTGGGGAGACTACTAATTTATCTCTTGGTATTGATACAACATCCCAAAAATCATTCTTTATAATGGAATGGTATTCATTGATCATCACATCCATCTAGTCCTTTGTCTTTATTATTTATTCAAAATGGTTGGGTTCTTCATCAACAAGATTACATATTCAGGGAGCGTAGCTAGAATAGTCCTTGGTATCTTGCTTCCTTTTGGAACACCATATTTTTCTACACCTTGAATTGCGTTATGAGCCTAAGCCAGTATTCTCTTTTATGAGATCATCTCCTGATGTATCTCCATAGGAATTTGAGTTTCTTCCATGTTATGGTTTTCTGGTATCTATCCTTCTTCAACATCTTGGACTAGTACTCTACACGGGGCTTCATGTTCCTCTTCATGGTCTTCATCTGCATGTTTATTTCTAGACTTACTGAACTCTGCATCTTCATCAAATACGACATCTATGCTGATCTTGAATCTATAATCTTTTGACTAATCACTGTAGCCAACGAATATTCCCTTCTTTCCGGAAGGGTCCAATTTTTATCTTTTCTCATTGGGAACATGTATAAATACAAGACAACCAAATATCTTCAGGTGGTCGACTTCATGCTTCTCTTCAATAAACATTTATTCTGGAGTTTTTCTCAAAATCATTATGGGAGATTATGTTATGGACATACACTATGGTCCTAACTGCTTCAACCATAAGTGCATGGGTAGGTATTGATTATGGATCATGGTTTTCAAAGATTCTATGATAGTTCTATTCTTTCATTCTTTTATTCCATTATATTGAGGATTATAGGGTGTGTTAAGCTTCCTCTTAATACCATCTTCTTTGTAAAAATCCTTGAATTCATTTGAAGTGAATTCTCCTCCATTGTCGGATCTCAATGTCTTGATCTTATTATAATATAAATTCTCTAGAAGAGCCTTGAATTCTTTGAAATTTTCAAATACTTCATCTTTTCTCTTCAAGAAGTAAATCCAAGTCTTGAGGGAATAGTCATTAATGAAAGAAACATAATAAACATACCCACTTAATGAAGTGGTTGACATTAGACCACATAAATATGAGTGAAAAATATCCAAGATCCATTTTTCATTACTGTTGCTTCTTGGAAATGAGTTATTGGTAAGCTTCCCTTGAGCACATCCCTTTCAAATTCTTTCATGGCCAATTTGAATCTCTGGTAAACCTGTTACTACCTTTCTCACAATTGGAAGTGCTTTGTAGTTCACATGAGTGATTATCGTATTCCATAGTTCACATGGACTAATGGTAATTGCTATTAGGTATGAATCTAAGTGTCCCTTCAATTTATTCTTCTATTCAAATCACAATTGCATCATCTATTACCTTTCCCTTTAACCACATGAGGACTTTTCCATCTACAAAAGCAACTTTGAAACCTTTCTTATCTAAGGCTAAGATAGAAAGGAGATACTTTTTCAAACCTGGGACATATAATACCTCCTTCATATTCATGAAATATCTCGAGTCCAACTCGTAAAAGTCTTATCCCATTTCTTTGATGGGATATTGCTAGTCATCTCCAAGCTTTCATTTGTGAGGTGAGGCTTTCTAAACAAGATATTGAAAAGAGTATTTGTAACCCGTCATATGTATGGAACCTCCACTGTCTACAAGCCAAGTGTCACTTCCATGTGAGACTAATCCAATGAGGTCTGGTATCAAAACATATTATTTAGTAGAGTCTCCATCTTCATTGTAATTTTCTTTAGCTAGATCATCATATTCAACTGCATGGCCATGGAACTTCTTGTTTTTCTTCTTGAATTGTTCTACTTTGAGGGGACAATTTCTTGCAATGTGTCCCATATTGTGAAAGGTGAAACATTCAGAGGATGAGAAGTATCTCTTGGGTCTTGATTTCCTTTGAAACTTTTGATTTCTTCTAGGAGATTGGTCATGATCCTTTCTTTGCATGAGCTTCCAAGGCTTTATTTTCATCATCATTTAGTTAGTCTCTGTTAGCTATCCTTCCTTCTTCCTGCACACATTCTTCCCAAATTTTGATGAACTTGGTGAGATTTCTTCTAGCACAGATTCCTCTGATAAAAGATTCCCAATCCCTTGGGAGACCATTCAAGGTGGTCATGAAAACTTCTGCTTCTTCTACCATGTCACCAATAGCTTCCAATTGTTCCTTGATCTGAGATACTCTTGTGAATTATTCCTGCATAGTTTCTTTCTTTTGAATATTCACTCCCATGAGTTGATTTCTCAAGGTCATTCTTCTATTGATGTTCTTTCCTTCAAATAGATTGGTCAATGCATTGAACATTTCTTTTGGAGTATTATTTGAAGATACTTGTGATATTACATGATCCTTGATAGAATCAACTATGTTCCTTTTAACTTTGAACATATCATTCTTGTGTTTGGATTTTTCTTCATCTCCCTTTGGTTCATTGACCTCATCTTTGATCTATCCTTTTAGGTCATGTTCTTCAAGGATGAGCATGAATCTATACTTTCATGCTCTAAAATTATGTTTTCCTTCAAGCTTTTCATCAAGCTTGGTATTGTTTGTCATCTTTAGCAAGTGAGAACCTCAAATGGAAATATAGGAGGTAGATCTTACCAATTTGAGGTCTGCTTCTGGAATTTGCTTCAAGATGACTTAGGGTTTGACATGAAAACCCTAATATTCCAACTGTGGGAACTTGCAAAACTGATTGGAGGAAAATATGCGCCTCCCCAAGGGGAGTTTTTCTATATCTTTCATCTCCCGAATCTTGGAAAAAACCTTGAAAAATATGATTCCCTAGATTATCCCAGCATAAGTGTAGCTCAAAAAATGAAAATCCATAGAACTGAAAAATTGTCTCGAGGGAAAGATGTACCCTCTGAAGGAAAGTTGAATAATTCTTCTTTTCTGTATGGTATATGGAAGGATTTGTTTGGAATATAAAACCATCAATTCTTGTACTGTGGGATAAACTGTTGCATGATGACTTATTTCAGGTTGGATCTAATACAATGTTAGATTTTAGAAGTTTTGTTCCTAATAACAAGAATATCACTAAAAGAATGACAAGCAAAAGAAGAAAAAGAAGACAGAAATATTTTTCCTGGGAAATCCTCATGGTGGAGAAAAACCAACAAATATTCCTCGATATAGAATAACCAAGTAAAGTGTAAGAACCTATTTTCATTTCTTATCTCTTCGACCCAGGTTCAGACCTTCTATCACTCGCAACAAAGCCCAAGATATTGGCCCGACAGAGAAAGGCTCAATCAGTAGCACCTACGACAAAGATGCATTCTCACCTGAGATATCTCTTTTGAGTAACTTCTAGAACTAGGTTTCTACAGTTGGGTATGGGTTTCTTCTCCTTTGGCACTTTACCACCGTGCTCGAACGAAGTCGATGGGTGTATGTCTTAACGTTGTTGTGCACATATAAGACACAACTTAACTTATCTGTCACAATGAATATAAAAACAATGTATGTTTAACACATGGGTTATCTATCAACAGTGTGACTCATGTATAAGGAAACTCATTCATAAGCAAGTACATAAACACTTAATCACAATATACATTACGATGACTTAAGAAAATTCATAATATGCAATTATATACATTCACATAAATCCATGTGACATAAACACATTCATCATCTACTCAATGACATAGTATTTAATGTGGAAACACATCCGGGAAAAACCACAAAGGGTCTCTTCACATGGCGTGAGAAATATATGGCACCTTCGGTCTACCCAGTGAGCTGCAAACTATGTTCTAGATCTTCTTCCCTTATCTATACATAATTTTCTCTCCTCTCATGCTCTCTAATCCTTTTTCGCTCAATGTTCTTCTACTTGAATCTACTGTTGATCCACACACATCCTGGATCAACTACTCTTCTCTATACTTCTGCGCGCTCAGTTGCAGGCTACTCAAATCTTATTACAAACACAAAACCTACTAACAGACTGAGTAAATAACCAACCAAGTAAGAAACTGAACAAGTCAAACCAATAAGTAACTAAGTAACCCACACACAACCTAGATTATCCATTCTTATAGACTCATACATGTCGCTATCAACCGAATTCATTTAGTTATCCAACATGTTTTTATTCTTATTCTAGTGACATTTGTCAGTAGGTCGCCTAATGCCCCAAATTACAAATATGCTTTAATTCCTTACAACACCTGTTATTTTCATCAATTCTAGCCAACATTGTACCCACGATATTCCTTGAATTGTCATTTTCAATCGTTGCACCACTGCACTCATTCTCTAGCATGTTTCCTTCCATTGCAACTGATCTTGCCACATCCTTTCCTTTTGTCATGACTTTTCTTCTATCGTGGCTTCTCTTCTACCATGACTTCTCTTCTGTCGTGGCTTCTCTTCTATCATGACTTCTCTTCTTTCATGGCTTCTCTTCTGTCATGACGTATCTTCTAGCATGAATTCTCTTCTATCATGGGTTCTCTCCTATCATGTCTTCTTCTGCGGCTACTTCTTGCCTTAGTTATTTCTTCCTTATCTACTTCTGCTCTTCCTTCTCTACTTCTATCACATATCCTTTTCCTTCCTATGACTAGACTCTTTAACTTCTTGGGTAGAATTCTAACTGAATTCTGCCTATCTTTTCCTAGGGCCAACAAGCCCCCAACACTCACCTGTGGCTTTTATCGAGCCACACAATTCTATTCATTAACTTCTGTATTTGTGACGACTTTACCTTGAAAATATTGGAATATTTTCAGTATCTCTTCTGTCTCTCGTCACACATCCTCTTCTGTCTTTACAAGTTTTTCACAAGGTCAAAACTGAGGTGTTCTGACGTTATGAGTCCTGCACCCTCTATTTCTCATCGCACCCTCTGATGTACATGTTGAATAATTCCTGTAATCCTTTCTACTTTGGGTTTCAACTCTACGAATTTATATGTTCTTTGTTGCTATTGCATGTGCAACACCATGAATTACTATTGCAGCTTCTTCATATTGGATTCCTTAGCCATTTTCTCTTCTAAGGGTAACTTTCTCATCTCATTCTTCAGCTGCATTACTCCTATCTCAGCTATGCAAAGCTCTTATGTGAATTTCTCTAGTTTCAGATCGTCGATAAAGACTTCCCAAGTATGGGAGACTTGGTCAAAAACCTTGGTGCATAATGACTCTACATCTTCAATCTTATTTGTAATGTATTCCATTTCTTTTATTCTTTCTTCTATTACCTTTAGGGGTGTGCTTGGTTCAAAGATGCACTTCTAGCTCTACGACCTTTTTGTGAAGGTCTTCTTCTATCTCGCCAAGTCGAATGACCTTGTCTTCTGGAAACATCTCCTCCATTATTCCTTCATCGACAAACTTTGTGCACACAGTGGCTACACCATTTTCAATCCTATGCATGTTCTCCTTCGTAGTTTTTGTTTTCTTCTCAGCTTCTTGCACTCCTTTCTTCATTTTATTTGCTACTTTCACCTGTTTAATCAAGGTTCCTTCTCTTAATTTCATCTCCGTGAATGTGGCATTCTGCATTGCATAAACTTTAGACATTCACATCTGTGAAAAGCCTATTGCTATATGGCCTATAGTTTTGGCCACATCATTGAATTCTGGGGTTCCCAGGTCAAGTATTTCACTCGACACTTGCATCCTGATTGGCGGAACCAACATTGGTATCTCACTTTTTCACTCTTCTAAAGTTCTAGGTACTTACCGTGACTCATTTATCAGGGGTGTATAATATACTGCGATTCTGAACTTTTCAACAACTTTGCAAAGAACTTTCAGTAGATCGGTAATAGTACTTGTGAGATCTATTTTCCGCTCATCTATTTTCTTGAATCTTTCTTGCACAACTTCTGTTAGTGCTTTAGTAATAAGTGTAAAATCATCACCATCAAGGCTGGTGATATCTATGGTTCTATAAGCCTTCCTCTTCTTATTGCAGGCCTCTGTTTGTGTTGTTTCAACATGTTTGTTCTTTTCTCTTATGACTGGATCTGTCGAAGTTGAGCTTGACGCATTCTGGGGAGGGTTGGGATTTTTCGTTTCTTCCTGCTAGTCCCCTCCCTCATCTCCATCATCCTGTGGTGGTGGGATTTCTTGTCCCAGGTATTCCTATGCATCTAATTGGTCCTCTAGAATAGGAACATTCCATTCTTTCACCCACTCTTGGATAATGGCCTCAACCTCTTCTTCTGTCAACAAAAATTGTGTCACCAATCATTGGTGATGCAGGTCTTGTCGTGGATGTAACTTAACATGATGCATGTCAATCTCAAACTTGATAATCTGATGAAACTACTGAACGATGTCATCTGTAATCCTTTCCTACTTCTTTACCTGATACCAGAAGGCCTCTCCATGCAAAAAAAAAATCCATATTGTTATCTTGTTGTCTTTCCTTCCTATCCTTGTCGAACGAGATATCCTGGTATCAAGCTTCTCTACGGTGTATTGGAATGTCTACCTCTTGGTATTTTGGTGGTTCCATCCATGTGACAAATGAAATCAAAATAAGTAGCCAAGAATAGTGGAATGCATTACCCTTTTCCTGCTACTCTGCTGCATATGCTAATAACTCGTTCAATAGAAATTGCGAATAGTTTATTTGAACTCCCTTCGCACAGAGTTCAACTAGCGCAACCGCACCCGTAGTACACTAGGTTGGTCGCATTTTGCACAAAACTTTGCTATATAATACCTTCATAGCGAACTGCATAGTATGGTAATTAATTGAGGCGATGAGGAAACCTCTGTTTTTTATAATCAAGTCATACTTTCCCTTCATTTTGTCTGATATCATAGTGTCCTAGTCTTTCCTTGAATACGATGTTGGATCTATCCCTGCCNGAGGAAACCTCTGTTTTTTATAATCAAGTCATACTTTCCCTTCATTTTGTCTGATATCATAGTGTCCTAGTCTTTCCTTGAATACGATGTTGGATCTATACCTGCCAATGGTAGGCCTGTTATTACTACAATGAGTTAGAAATCTACAGAGATTGCTTTTTCGATCCAAAGGTAGCCACCATGAAAGGATACTAACAACTGTTTGACATAGGTATTCACTTCTAAGCTTTGACCAAAGTGTAGAATATAAAACAATGATAATAATCCTGACTAGTCCATTCCTATTTCCCATTCCATTGGAACAAGGTGCTTCAATGCATCTGTTGTATCTTGCACAGTAAGCATGTATTTATCCCTATCTAAATCTTCTTGCTTCTTCGTTTCATGATGAACAAAGGACAACTTCTGCGGGTTCGACAGAATATCCTGCAAGACCTTAACTCACTTCGGCACCATGGGTGCTACTAGTGGATGCTGTGACTTCTTTTGGATTCTAATATTTGGCACACTGAAGTGTCTATGTGTAACATCCCCGACCCTCCGACTAGGCAAGAGGATGCTACTAACACCCAACAAATGGGAAACTATCCCCATGAAGTTTTACACAACTAAAACGGACAAACTAAAATGCTTTGAAGTAAAACATGCAGACGGGCAAACGACCCTGTGAACATGAAAAAGAATAAATGCTGACATTAAAAGCTTGACATAATGCATACTAAGATGCATAAAACATACAAGGATACACAGTTACTCAACATTCAATGGAAGCAAAACATATACATTCCTGCATTCAACATGTTCATCAAAATTCATGAAACAGTAGACATAATTGCAGAGATAAAACATTCGGGAGTACTTATCTTTTAATGAAGAACTCGCCCGCAACCAGCTACGTCGCTGCAACGTTCCACCCAGCCATAGGCCAGCGCGCTCATCAATATCTTAGCAACACTGCCACCCCCGCACTGGGCATGATTCCTCAAGGAATAAGGGTCAATGCAGGCTTACACATAGCCAAGGAACACAAATCATCCAAACCCACACAATAGGGTTTACCAAGTCATCAAGGAGCTAGGAAAGGATAAATTCTAAGCTGGTGGCTTCAAAACCAGTATTCTCAAGCATATCCATCCTCTAATCCCACTCTTAATAGTCTGAAGACCAACCACTGCATACTGCAGCAAAACAATCCATTCGCAGCTCTGTGAAGAAGGCAAAGACAACCGGGTGACAATCCCAAACAAAAGGTGAAACACAGTTTAGGTCCATAAGAAAAATTAGGGTTGTTATTGGCCCTAGCGTGGCCAAAAAAACTTAGTCGCAACCCAAAACCAGGGTACATCAATAGGCACAAACTCACAATGAGGACTATGGCAACCTTACACAGTCCGCAGTTGGGGAAGAAGCGGAACTCCCAGCATAGACATGGGAACTCAGCCAACGGATGTGGAAATCAACAGCCAACCAACATCCATGAGCCCACAGTACACAACATCCCCCAATGTAATGGTTGGAGAACTTACACAGGCAAAAAAAGGGAAAAAGAACAAACTCTCAACCTGTGCGCAAAGGAAAAGACATTGTCCCAAAATGGAAGAAGGAAACACACACAGTCAGAAATGGAAGAAGGAAGTCGGACTCTCAACGGCACCCAAAAATCATGAAAAAAACGACAGGAACCCAAATCACGGGTTAAACCAATAGCAAGCCAAATCGTGGATGAAAACCACGACTATTTCACATACACAGCAAAAATCGTGCCCTTGAGGCCGCTTTTCCAGCTTGCTGCATGCACAAAACCAAAGGAGAAACCTGACTAGTGCATGAGGAAAATGATGGGAAAACTGTGTGTGAGAAAAACGGAACGTCTCTCTGTGTGAGGATGGAATTATCTAGACCACAATCGTGAAGGTGAAGACCAGGCCAACTGCCTGCGTGAGGGAAACAATGGCTTCTATCGCTGGGTATGTGTACCGTCAGAACTGACAGTAGCCTGCCAAACTGACACCCCCCATGCCCACATTTTCTCAAGCAGTAACTGCCCTCAACTAACTCCTATCCCAAACAAATTGGTGGTTGAAAGAGACAAGAAGGTGGTTGACACATGGCACTTTCCTAATGGCTCCCACAGTTAGACAATTCCCCCCCTTATCCTTAGGAAAATCATGCCCTTTTCATTTTAACGTTGCACTGTCGTAGCTGGCTGTAGGTTTATTTTAATTGGTGTGTGTATTTACATGATGCCAAACTATAATGTGTCGGATAGCATGATATACCATCGGCAAATATCCCTATTATTGAAACATACACAACCAAATCGATGGTGGGGCTTTTGCCTTTAGCTCCTCACCACGATTAATTACATTATATACATCATGCAAACGGGGTCAAAACTGGGGTGTTACACTATGTGGGAAATATGGTGGAAACAAATTACCAGTTTATGAATCCTCATCTTCATTACATGGTGGTGGTGATGCTGCTTGTCCTTTCCTCTTTATGTTTTCAGTATGCTTCCTCCATGTAGTTCCAAATGGACCTGATCAGTCTACACACAACTTTCCTGAGGGTCTAATTGGAATTTGCTCAGTCTCTTGAGAAATATCATCCTATGGTGGGACATATCCAAAATTGTATTCCATGATCAACGTGGGTGATCCGGTTGCAAAATGAGCTTCTCTTCTCGCATGCAAATGGAATGAAATGAAACTTTGGTGCGAAGGTTGATAACATGTAGCCTCTCTTGGTGGTCGTTCTTCACACGTGTGGGAAATCAATGGAAATGTTTATGTCATTTCAATCACATGGGATCATTGTCCTAATAATGAAGGAAAATTCTATGCATGCTGTCATTTACCTGTCACATCAACTAGTAGTTATTGCCATAAAGATGGACATGACCAAAAATAACACCGCTAAAATCTCTCGGGCTTTTCAAATTAATGATGGCTAGTCATCATGCCTGCGATTCTAGTATTGCTTGCGACAATGTCACACTTCCTGTGACAAAGTTCCTTTGGTGTGACAGACTAAGTGTCTTCACCCTCATTTTTCTATCTACGACAAAATCAGGGTTTGTGACACTTTTCTTCTTGCTGCGGTAGACTATTAGTCCATGACAGGCTTTGCTTTCAATATAATGGATTTCCTACATTTTGTTTTTTCTTGTTATCTTTCTTCTTTCTCTCTCTCTTTTTTTATGCGACCAAATCAAAACTATCATGATACAAATTCAATCAACTTCCATTTATCAGTCCTTTGACTGGTGTTGCATCTAGCTTTTGTAACTATGTTGCAGCTCCATTAGCGATATGAATTATGAGGTATGGTCTGAGCCAATGTTTCTTTAAATTTCCAAGATGCTTGAAGAATTTTTTTTCATACATAATAACAAGTCCTCTACCATGAAATTGTTTGTTCTTAATGCGTCTATCATGCCATACCTTTTGTCTTTCTTGTTCAACGTTTTGGTGATACCCTACAACAAAACGTTCTTCTTCCATCTACACAACTTGCGGAAATATCTCCTCGAAAACATGAACATATTTCATCTCTGTGATGATGATTCTTAGACTCGGTACAATATACTCCATTGGAATCACAACTTCCTTTCCATACACCAAGATAAGTGGAGTGTGGCCTGTTAAGTTTTTACAAATCATGCGATATGCCCATAATACTATGGAAATTTTCTGATCCGAGTCATCTCTTTGGGCATTACAAATATTTGTTAATGCATTTTATGGTATCTTATTAAATGATTTGACAACACCATTCTCTTGAGGGTGATATGACGTTGTCTTTCTATGCTAAATTTGGAATTCCACTGTCATATCTTCAATCAATGGGTTGAAAAAGTGCGTACCTTGATTGGTTATTAAAATATTTGGGAATCCAAATCTTGTCATGCAATTTTCAAATATAAACTTCACAGTAGTTGCAACAATACAATCATTTACTATCATTGCTTCAACCCATGTTGTTAGGTAGTCAATCGCAGTGATAATATAGTGTGCACCTTTGCGCTTCCCTATTGGACTGATAGGGCCCACAAAATCAACGACCCATTTATCAAATTCCTGCAATTTTACTTTAGGTACCAATGGAATTCCATCCTGATGTGATGTCTTTCCAGTTCTTTGGAAGATATCACAGTTGCAACAATAATCCTAGGCTTCTGCATGCATGGTGGGCCACCACAATCCTGCTTACAAAATCTTGCTCACCATAGATTTTCCAACCTAATGGACTCCTATGACACCAGCATGAGCTTCATTCAATATCAACGGTATCTCATGTTATAATAGGAAATGATAAAGAATCTCATCAAGACTTATCTTATATAATCGCCCTGCGATAAAAGAGACNTTTATTGAAATTCTATTGGTTCTTGAATTCCAACTCACAAAAACTTATGTTGGCACGTTTTCTTATAAGGCCCATTTTAGACCCCAAATTTCCTCTAATGAGTCCCCAACTGGAAAAACCAGTTGTTTCTTTTGCGTAGTGGTTAATTCAATTGACACATAGAATTTACTAATTTTTTTAATTATAAATATATACTGATCATCAAACATGGTTATCCCAAATAATTTTTCATTAGGGAGACTATCATCCAGGTTACCAGGCTCTTCGCCACTTTCGATCCTTGAAAGATGTTCTGGTCCCAAGTTTAACTGTCCAATTTTAACAATTACTTCAAAATCAAATTCCTGGAATAAGAGAAGCTACCGACATACCCCCTCTAAAACTGGCTTATTGACCAGGTAATTCAATGCATAATGGTATGTGTACATTTTAAAATGTCCAGCCGATAAGTATTGTTTGAATTTCTGCAGAGCATATACCATCGCTAACCCTTGTTTTTCTGTCGTGGTATAATTCTTCTCTGTTGTATATAACTTCCTATTGGTGAAGGATATAGGATGTTCAATTGACCCTTCATCAAGTTGCGCTAGTACCATGTCGAGTGCGAAAGACAACACATCAACATGTACATGGAACTATTTCTTCAAGTTTGGAAATACAAGTATGGGTGTTGTAACCATCTTGTTCTTCAATGTGTCCAGACTCTCTTGGAAACTTTCTATCCACTGTAACTTAATATATTTCTTTAGTAACTTTTCCATTGGAGCCATCACCTATGCATATCCTTTGATAAAATTTCTATAGTATCATGTGTATCCCAATGTTGCACACAATTGTTTAACTATGGTAGGTGGTGGTAGGTCAAGGATGATTGCAATTTTAGAAGGATCGACCAAAATTACATCAAGATATACCACGTGGCCTAACAAAATTCCAGATGGGGTGCAAAAGATGCATTTATTCAAATTTAATGAAATTTGATACTGGTGATAGCGTTCCAGCATCATCCTAAGGCTCTTAATATGATTCTTAATGATCCCAAATACTGTCCAATCATCGAAGTAGACATCAAGAAATTTGTGAATAAAATATTTAAAGCCAACAACTACTATTCTAGAAAAAATAGGAGGAACATTCTTAAGTACAAAGGGAATTAATGTGTACTGGAAACACCCCCACTCCGTTGCTAAGGTGCTCTTATGTCTATATCCTTTACAATTTGAGTATGATGGTATCCATAGAAACCATATGTGAATGAATAAATCTACTAACCCCAAATGCTCTCCAGTACCTCATTTGTAAATGGAGTTGGAAATGGATCATGCAAACAAGCATCGTTCAATTTTCTCAAGTCAATGCAAATTATTACTTCACTCGTAGCCTTTTTTTCTTGTACTACTATTGGGTGATCCATTTGGATTATTTGATAAGATCTATAATACCTGCATCTAGAATTCATTCCAACTCTGCTCTGACTTTCTCTTTATGTCATGGATTCAGTCGGTATGGTCGATGCTTGACTGGTTTTGCATTGGGCCTTAAAGGTATTTTCATCTCTCCCAAATATCCAACAATCCCCTTCATCTATGAAAATTTTATAGGGAACAGATCCTGGAACTCATGCAATAAGTCTATGATCTTTCCTACAGTCTCATCATCCTAATTATCTCCAATATTGGTGAAATTTGGGTTTTCCTGGTGAGCCAATATTAACTTTCTTAATTTTGAGTGGACTAGGGAATTGGTCACTAGAAATAACAAGTCCTTCCACACCACATGTACCTTTAAATTCTGGAATGTTTACATCAAGCGGGTCATCATCATGATCAGGATCTCCTGCCACATTGTAGCATTCCATCCAATGGTGCATTGTTGAGTTGTTCTAGTTTAAATTTGTCATCGTGACAAGGATATCCTCGAATATATTCATTTTCATTACTTGTAATGCAACATCAATGAAAGGTTGGTCACCTGTGAACTCAAATGTATGCGTGAAGCTACTAGATAACTTCTCACATTCAATGGTTCCTCATCACAACTCAACTGATGTATACCAATTCCTTGGTATCGTGTCCAGTGTATGTATGAAGTGATGAAGCCACTCTTGTTGCAGATATGTTTGCCATGTCATGCGACAATACTCAATATGATCAACAAGATCTATGTGCCATGTGTACTTGAGACCAGTATAACTGATCTCTTCTCCAAATATGATATCCAACAGTATTCGACATTACAACCAATATAACTGATCTCTTCTCCAAATATGATATCAAATAGTGTTCTATATTACGGCCATTCAGAGATAGATTGTTTATGTGTACCCCACCATCTCGCAGATGTAGATTTTAGCACAAAGTCCAAGGCAGAAAATTGTTGTGATTTTGTAACCTTCACTTCAAACTCTGTTGGAAAAGGTGCAAGGTTAGGTAAACCTTCATATGTTTGTATATCACTTGCTTCAACTCCTACCTGTCGCACATATACCATGATTCTTGCGCATTTCATCATAGATACTTCGTGCATCTGATTCTTCCAAATTTCTAATGCTTCACTTGAATCAGATGTACATGAGCTAACACTCCATCAACTCAACTTTCCATAAGTTGTTGGATTTATATAATCATATCCTGTAGATGTGATATTATATATATGGTTGAGATAGTCACCTTTTCCTTCACTGTGAATTGGTTCGACATATATTTATCCTTCTAGTGGATCCTCTCGAGCAACCACCCGTATCTCTGAATCATAAAATGATAAGTTTCTTCTCTTAAAATTTATGATGGTCTAGTTTTCTATCGCCCAGTCGATCCCCAAAAGTGCATGATATGGGTTTGTATCACCAACAATGTCAATTATTTTGAAATCTAAATATGTTCTCAAGCCTTCTACTTCGACATGTACCTGAGTGAGTTGACCAATAGGTAGGACCTTCAACTAATTGGCTAGTCTGAGTTGAATGTGAGACCAATCAAGTCATTATTTTTCCATGCTTTCCCATGTATATATTTTCAAAATATTGACATCAGATCCCAGGTCTAATATGATATAATCCATATCATAATCATCTATCTACGCAGTCATTCTTGGCTCACGACTATTTTTTAATATCTTCCCAATTTGGTGAAGTCTTTTGCTTGGTCACAACTCATACCGAGTTTATTCTATTAAATTTGTCGATTCCATGACAACATATTTATCATGGATCAACGATAATAAACTTTTGAAAAATTCTTTAAGTTAATCGAATCTTTCAGGCATATCCCTTACTTGTCCTCTTGGTAATGTGAGAGAAGACATCAACGCTTGATTTTTGTCGATGAATTTTTGTCAAGCGTCCAAGAATACTTCCTTTTCTCTCTAGAATTCGAATGATACATTCTTTTTTGTTGTTAGCCATACATGTAGTTGTTCATACCGTGCATTTTGGTTTGCTTCAATCGCAACACCTCGTCTTGTCAATCGCAACACCTCGTCTTGTCACAACATGAATGTTTACTTCTCTTAGCTTAACAGATACCATTTAGATGTTTTGGTTAGGATTCAGGTTGGGATTTTGCATGGGAACTGGATTTCCCATAATTTTGGCATGCCACTTAGCAATAAATTGAGGGCAGTCCTCAACAGTGTGGTTTGCAGAATTTTCTCCTTTATGGTTTCTTCGGTGAAAATATTTGTGTCTTGTGTATCTTTTATATCTTATGCATATTGTAGTACTTGTTATTATTTCAGATAAAGATCCTAGATAAAATAATCATATCTAAAGAAAAACTAACATGGTATTAGAGCTTCTATGAAAGAAGGCACTATGCAGCTGCGGAAACTAGGGCTTCCTAGTTCAAGGTGTTCTCTCCACAGAGCATCAAGAAAGAGAGCTATCCTAACTCGCCTCAGTAGCACGCATATTTGAATTGGAGAATTTTTATTTTTGACCCTATCACTGGTGTCGGGAGGAACTAGGGCATCAAATTTTGGAGGCTTCCCACCTCAGTTTTCAAAAAGTGACCTAGCTGAGTAACTCACCTTAAGGAGTCGCATCTTTCTGTCCAAACATAATTCCCAAACTCCAAGTTTGGAAAATTATGGTTTCTTTGACAAACCCTAGGTCAGCTAGATCTAGAACCAAGTTAGACACCTCAAATTGGTAATATCTAAATATTTTCTATTTCCATTTGAGGGTTCTCATTTGAAAATATGACTCATCATACTCATCTTGAGTACAAGCTTAGAGGGGCTAATAACTTCTGAGCATGGAAGTATAGAATCTGCCTGATCCTTGAAAGAATGATTTGGATATGTTCATCAATGGAGAAGTCCCAAAACTAGAGGGAGATGAGGCTAATGCTTCTCATAAGAGAAGCATGGCTAAGGATAAGATTATAAGGTGATCATTGCGGATTCTATTAGGGATCACCTAATCCCCCATGTGTCTTCATTCAAGACACCAAAATAAGTTTATGATGCTTTTGACAAAGATGTTTGAAGCAAAGAACATCAAACGAAAGATGACTTTGAGGAACTAGTTGAAGAATGTGAAGATACAAAACTCCAAGACTATATAGTCTTACTTCATAAGGGTTGCTCAAATAAAATAAAAACTTGAAGTGATTGAAGAAAATGTCGAAGAAGGAGAAATTTTAATTACTACCTTGAATGGTCTCCCTAGATCACGAGACTCATTCATTCAAGTAATTTTTGCATGAAGGAGGATAATCTCTTTCATCGGAATTCAAGAAGAATGCGCACAAGAAGAAGCTAGAATTGTGACAAGAGAAGAAAATATGGGAGCAACTGATGATCAATCTATCACAATTCACACCAGGAAGAACTTCAAGAAGAAGGAGAAGAAGGAGAAATTTCATCACAACAAGAAGAAGGACAAGAAACCGAAGAATAAAAAAATAGATACTTCAAATGTTTGATGCTATACCTATGATAAAAAGGGATACTTTGCAAGAGATTGTCCCATCAAGAAAAGGAGACACCATGCTCATGTTTCCAAAGATGATGAACCAACAAACAAAAGATTCATATGGGAGAAGGATGATTCGGTTGAAGAGTATGTGCTAATTACAGCACTTACAGACACTCTCTCACATAAAGAGCAATGATTGGAATCATTCATTAATATACCTGAACATGAGTCACCACATAAGGTGAAACTTGGGGATGACTATCAATACCCCATAAAAGGGATTGGAGAAGCTTCATACAAGCCTGACTCTGGGAAATCCTTAAACATGAAGAATGTGCTATATGTTCCAGGATTGAAGAAGAATCTTCTCTCCATTTTTGCACTAGATACAAAGGGTATTTTTGTCGATAGCCAAGTTCTGATGTTTCCTAGAGAATACAACCGTTATTGGAGAAGAAGATAGAGGATTGCACAAGATAAAGGGACATCCTGAACATGCATTGGTTCATGAGTCAATTGAACAAAGTGAACTATGGCACAAAAGGCTTGCACATGTGCACTACAGGGCACTACCGATGGAAAGAAAAGTAGTCTCAAGAATGCCATAGATCCATGCAAATAATGAAGGAATTTGCAAAGTATGTGCACAAGGAAAGAATGCAACTTAAGACATTTCCCAACAAAGAGAGTAAGGCTATAGGAATACTGGAGATAGTACACTCGAATGTATGTGGACCTATGTCCTCTAGTTCATTAAGCAAGTATGGGTACAAGGTTTCCTATATAGATGGTTTCTTGCGTAAAACTTAGATATTTTTCTTGAAAGGGAAAAGTGAAGTTTTTAGTATATCCAAGGAATATAAAACCTTGGTCGAGAAATGGAAAGACAAGAATATCAAGACTCTACGGTCAGATAATGGCAGAGAGTTCACTTCAAAATAATTCAAGGAACTCTGTAGATATTCTGGGATTAAGAGGGAGTTGAGCACTCCATACAATACTCAATAGAATGGGGTTGTAGAAATAAATAACCGAACCATCATGGAGGCAATAAGAGTTATGTTGCATGATCAGTATTTTCCTATGCACCTTTGGGTAGAGGCATCAAGAACAACTGTGTATGTATAGAACCATACTCCTCATCGAGTACTTGACAATAAGACTCCTGAAGAGGATTTCTTAGGAGAGAAACCAAAATTCAACCATGTGAGAATATTTGGTTGCTCGGTGTACATACATATCCCAAAGGAGAAAAGGACCAAGATCGATCCTTCAGGGAGGAAGGGTATATTCGTAGGATACAGTGATACATCAAATTCCTACCGAATATACTTCCTAGGATTCAAGAAGATCAACATCAGTAGAGATGTAACCTTTGATGAAGACTCGACATACATCAGATCCAGGAGGACACCCATCCAACAGGTCGAGGAACCCTAAGAGATGAGAGGCCGAGATATGGAAATTGGAGAAGAAATTCCAGAGGACCATGAAGATCACAACATGACATAACCACAAGAGCTGGTAGAGACATTCCTTGAGAAGGACTCCCATAAGAGGAAACGAACATGGGCACAAGAGCTCATATGAGAAGCTGAAAGGTATGGCGCTCCATAGGGAATACATAGAGAGAGAGAAAGAGGGAAAAGCAATAAAATATATATGTGGCTATGTTGTGTGAAATCATTGACAGAGACCCTTCCACCTAAGAAGAGGCTACAAAAATTAAAGAATGGAAGGATGCGATGATCGAAGAATATCAATCGATCATGAAGAATGATGTCTGGGAGTTTGTTCCGAGGCTTGAGAAGAAGTCTTTCGTTACTTTGAAGTGGATCTACAATATCAAGCATGCTGCATATGGAAAAATCAATAAATATAAGGTAAGATTCGTAGCACGATGCTTCTCACATAAATAAGGCATAGACTATGAAGAGACATTTGCACTCGTGGAAGGGTACACTTCCATTAGGACCATACTTTCTTTGGAAGTAGTTATGAAATGGAAAATACACCAGATGGATGTCAAGACGACTTTCTTGAATGGTGTATTCTAGGAGGAAGTGTACAAGGAATAACCACTGGTATTTGAGATACATGATAGGAAGACCCATGTGTGCAATTGAAGAAGGCCTTGTATGGATTGAAAAAAGCACCGATGGATAGCTTCTTGATGAGATTGGTATCTACCAAGAGTAAAGCAGATTCCAACCTCTACTTCAAGGTGGAAGATGGAGGATTTGTGATACTCGTGTTATATGTCAATGAATTGTTTCTAATAGGTGAAGAGGAACTCATTACAATATGCAAAGAGGAGACTTGCTACAGAGTTCAAGATGAAATACCCAGGTATGATGCACTAATTATTAGGCATGGAGGTGTGGCAGAGTGTAGATGGGATATTCCTTGGTTAAGGAAAATATGCAGTGGATATTTTGAAGAGATATAGAAGGATGGAATACAAGGAAATGGCCACGCCTATGGAATCTAACTTGAAGATTCTAGGTGATGCTTCATCTGAGAAGGTTGATGCCATGATGTATCATTAGATGATTGGCTCATTGATGTATTTGATGAATACAATACCATACATATGCTTTGCGGTGAGCACCATGATCCAATTCCTAATGGATCTGAGACATCTTCACTTGATAGTTGCAAAACATATACCAAGCTACCTAAGAGGTATAGTGGATTATGGGCTCAAATATGATGTGAATCAGAAGATTAACCTACATGGTTATGTTGATTCATATTGGGTAGGTAGTGCCACTGACAGGAAGAGAACCTCAGGTTGTTTCTTCATTTTAGGACCTGTCATGATCTCCTAGTTCAGTAGGAAACAATCATGTGTGTTGCTGATTACATATGAGGCAGATTATATTGTTCCATGCTCAGTTAGTTGCAAGGGAATGTGGATTCGAAAGCTACTGCCTGATTTGTTTGATATCCAATTGGATGTGACTTGTATATTCTGATATAATAAGAGTTGCATGAAGCTATCATAAAATCATGTGTCCCATGACAAGTTGAATCACATCGATATCAATTTCCACTATATCATGGATACGGTGTAGATAGGAGCAGTGAATCTCCAATACGTGGAAATAGAGGAGTAGATAGCCAATGTGTTAACCAAGCCTCTTGTGAGAGTGAAGTTTGAGTACCATAGAGAAATAATTGGTGTGATCCAGATTGAGATCCCTCAAAAGAGGGAGCGATGTGTTCTAGTAGAGCTAGAGAAGACAGGTTGTCTGAGCGAAACATCCTGGTGAAGCTTGTAGGTTGCTCAGATGTAATAAATCCTCTAGGTTATCCTTGGATAAGTCCTGGTGAATATCGTAGGTTATCCATGGATGTAATCAGTCCTGATGTATTCTATTGTAGAAATAGATGATGCATGATATCTCACATGGTAAATGTGACAGGTAGCGGGAAAAATCATGGGGAAGCAGGATGCTCAAATGTAATCAATCATGTAAATTTCCCTCGGATGTAATCATTCCTCACAAAAATTGCAGGTTATCCTTAGACGTAATCCATCTAGTGATAGGTTATTGGAGTGTAAAATGAGACTTGACGTGGTATGCATGTTACTCAAATGTAATACGTCCTGTGGATTTTCCAAGTGTAAAATGAGACCTAACATGGTATGTAGGTTACTTGGATGTAATACACCTTGAAGGTTGTCTAAATATAAAATATCCTAGATGTAGGTTGTTCAAATGTAATAAGTCCTTAAGGTTGACCAAAGAACGTAAAAGGTCCTAATGTAGTGGGTTGTTGGGTCGTAATCCATCCTTACATATATATCTATATATGTGTTTTCCCATGTTGAGATGATAAGGTCATGAATCACGAGAGGTACACCTAGGAGGTTCTAATGATAGAATGTAGATTGACCGTGCAGAGACATAACACATTGAATGTGCTCCTAGGCGATTCTCACATAGTAGAAGCTACAAGTTATCTTAATGACGTGAAAATGATCCTGGCTTACTACTATGGTGGAAGAACGCATGTTGTCTGCATCTAAATCTTTGTTCTTTGTCTTGATGTGTGTAGCGAAAATAAGATGATTTGGATACGACAAGAAGAAGGTAGAAGATGTAGGTTATTTCCATGGAAATGTAAATAAGGTCACTGGACAGTTCCTATGCGACAACTTGCTTGAGATGTGATGAAGGTCTGGTAGAGTACTAGGCCTACATCGAACATGAAAAACGGTTGGCTCTGTATAAACTTTTGATGATAGATAGTATGGTGTGATGATCAAAATAATAATATGATGATGGAAGCAACTATGATGATGACTCTATGTCTCTGTGATGATGAATCTATGATGAATACTTAACCAGATGTCTTGATGACTATGAAGAGAGAGAATACCTTCCTAGTTAAGAGGGAGTGTTGGTGTATTTGAAACTTCAGAAGATATTGGAATGTGTATTATCATTGTGTCAAAACCCCAAATTTTCCGAAAAATTTTAAATTTTTAAATTTGCATATCATTAACATAAATGCAGTTAACTAATCATTTAATTAGTTATAAATTACCACATTCCTTATCTGAAAATATCTGTTGGTTATGTTTAGCAATAGAACAGTTCTTTTCAATTTACTGACTTTGTTTTCTTTTCGTCCACAAGGTGAGACTGTCATGCAAAACTGGGCTTACTTAGCTTTCAAGCTAATGCAGAAAGTTTCATGTTCTTACAGACTATAGGTAAGAGGTTTTGGTGCTGCTGGTCGCAGTTCTAAACTATAACAAGTTCGTCGCAAAAGAAAAGATCAGAAGAAAAATAAATGTTAAACAGTTTCCAATGCTTGTTGAGGTACATTTAAAAACTGGCCTTCTTTCTAATAGAAGTAAATCCATGATTCTTTACAATTACAGAGTTAGTCCATAGCTATCATAGTCGTGATATATACAAATGTCTTACTGATTGTTTTCCTGCAGAGTAAGAGTAGCAAAATCACAAAATTCTATAATATGTTTTCAATTGTTTAATAATACGTTTACATAGTGAAGGTAAACTGATAAAGAGTTTATATATTACAGTTTCCACTTATTTCCAGCTGCTTTTTATGAGAAATATACTAAAGTAAGTGCATAGAGTTCTTATTTATTCAACAACTGTTTTCAATCATATCTGGGGCTTATCTTTAGTAATATATATACATATTAATGAAAATAGCTTTTATCCTATCTTCTTTATGTTTATAAACGGGACATGTCCTTAAGGGCCATCATTTGTAAAAAGAATGCATAATTAAATCATTATATGGCCCGTTTATATTAATATGGTTAGACATTCTGCTAAGGGAAAGATTGTGGCTTACCTTTCCAATTATTCAATTAAAGTGAAGGTTATTATCCTTAGTATAACTGTTTCTTCATAAGAGTCACTACTCCCTTTTTGTATCTTCACCAAAAGTTATTATTTTAACCAATAGAATTAAGTCATTGCAGTCATTATGGACAATAGGACCATTTACATAGTTCTTCTTTAAAACCTCCTTTATAATTTTCCAATTATACTTTTATGTTAAGCCAAGAGTGGATTGATCTTAATATTTTGTAATGCATAAAATAAGACCTAAGGTAGGAATAAGAGGCCTAAGGATAGACCACATTATATAAACTTAGCTTAGTCCTTATTTTATGGTCTTATTAGTTTTATAGAGGAATTTTCCTCTTTTCCAGACATAGATAACTATGGTTACTATTACTTACCTAACAAGAAAAGTTATGATTATAACCCTGCCAAAACAATCATAGATTTAAGCTTGTCGAGTTCTATGAATACCATAATGTATTTGAATGAACATTCATTTCTCCACTCTATACACAAGTTTTATGGCATGGTTATAATATAACGATTCCTTTGTTATGATGTGTTAAAATAGGTTGAATTCGGGCTTGGTGATCATTGAAGAACCTTGGAGATTTGGTATATGATTGTTATAATTTGTTTTTCGTGGTTTCCCATCGAACTATGGGAAAAACACCCACTGCATAAGAATATTTACATGGTGTCGTGGCATCACGGTGACCGCGTTTTGCATGAATAAAAGGTCCTTCCTTCGAACCCTATTCTCATTATTCTGCCCGTAAAGTTCGGCCTCTTGCCGCTCTGCAATGGAGCTGGTGCACCCTAGCTGTGCCGCTCTACTGCCATAGAATTTTATAGCTCATTACCTTCCTGCGGCTTGTTTTGTTACACTTTTGCAGTGTTGTTCCATGTGTTTCCTTTGTCCAACTACTATCTATTCTCCCTCCGGGGTTTTCAATCTACCAACCCTACCCGAGTCTTTAACTGTATACCATTCCTCCCTCAGTGAAAGCCATGGTTTGTTATTCCAGAATAGTGATGGGTTGTTTTCTATGATGTTAATCTCTTCCTCCATACCTACATTAGGGTTACCTCGTCGTGTTGGTGGACGTCTTGCTGTTGCTGGCGGTCGCGCCTCCATAAAATATCAGGTAAAAGAATACTGCAATTCCTTTCCACTTTACTGTTTTTTATTTTTTTTGTTTTTGTTATACGAATAATATCTCATTTACATACTTTAATATTGTGCTTTTCTTTAATGAACAGGTCTCGACCTTCCTTCTGCGCGGCTTCCGAAGCAAAGTAAAAGCAACGGCCACAAGTTCCTGGTAAGCCTGGTTACACCATGGCTCTTTCTCTTTGTGGCGTTCCCTTGGAACCTTTGGGGGTTGGCGCAATGAGGCCTGTAACCATTGCGGTTCAGTTTCTCTTATTAACTGTTTGTTACCTTGGGTTAGTGGAAGAAACCCCTACGCTGTGCGAGGGTGCTCCGACTTCGGTCGAGATGGAAATGTTAGTTCTCTTTTGTTTGGGTGCCATGTATTAAGTGGAAGAGACAGAAGGCAACGTGCCATGCTCTCCAATACTTGCAGAGGTCGAGGGCTTGAAGTGCCGTTCAACCTTTTATCTGCCTTGACTGTGTAAAACCCTAGGCTGTGAGCTTGTCTTTGAATAAGGGTTATGACCTTGACTTCTTATTTTCTGTTGTAAATTTTGAACTTACAGGGTTTCACCCTAAGTCCATGTTATAAAATATTATTACTGTTTTCTTTTCAAAATATTGGTTTATATTATCGCATTGAAGTTTATACACTTATTTGTTTTATAAGTATAGTATTTGAGGCTCGGTAGTAGGATAATAATTTCAGTATTTACCTTTAATTTGCAACTTATGTTTATAAAAAAAGAAGCAGGCTTATGACAGCCTTACTCTGTTGATTTTTAATACGGTCGTGAGTAAAAATATTGTCTTGGCTCCACAGTTGTTGGTTTAGTTATATATTTTGAATAAATAGGGTTAAACCCTAATTTGACAATAAAAGAATTACATACAGTCTCTTCTATTAAGTTCATTGTTAATTAAATTTGTAATGCTTTTCTGTAAACTGTAGGGTTATTATTTAAGTTTACATTACTTGTTAAGCTCGATAAGTTGAGCATTCCACACTGTTGATTATATCCTGTGTGATAATGTACTTGATTTCTTTATCTGTAGTGTACTTATAATTAAATGCTATTATTTTCTGTACAAATTTATATGTTTGACTTACTCTATTTTTAAAGATGAATTGTTATGTAGAACTGTTACCCTTCAAAATAGAAATAATGCGTATGTAAAAGAAAATCAGTAATTCTAGAGTATAGAATCTATATTATAATAAAAATAAATTAAGGTATTACTGTAATTACCTTATAATACTTTCTTTATAGAATAGATAATAAGATAGTAAATACTATTATAAACGTAATGTTTTTACCCTAACTAGAGTACTAATACTTTTATTGTTATTTAAATTTAGTTTCCTTGGTAAGTAATTAGGAAAAATGTAATTTGCTCCTGGTTGTTTATATTCATAGAATAAAATAACCTGTTGCTATCAGGTCCTTAAACTTATTGTATTAAATTCTTTGTAGAAATACTTTATGTATTATATTACAATTTAATGTTTATAAAGATAAGAAAATAAAAGTATTAAGCAAGTTCTATACTATTAATAGCTTAGGTAGTATAGGTTACAGTGATATCTTTTTATTTAAACTTAACTAAGTAGAACAGGAATAAATGAATAGCATAATAAATTTTACAAAGTAAATTCTGCTATACTAAGTACCTGTAGGAATAAATAAAGATTCTAGCTACTCTTCATTGATATTCAAAATAGACAATTAAAGTTACTGATAGTAACTAAAATATTGAGAACTATTTTCTCTACTGGTACATATTATTAGCAGTGAGCAAAATCAATTTACTTCTCTATTCTAAAGGACTTGACAGTTTTCTGTACATAATGAAACTACTCCTTAATCCAAGATATTTCTTCTGAAAAACAACGTGAAGAAACTACTCTAAAATTCTATCACATACTATTCTGTGTTTTCATCATACTACTTTATTTGTAAATTTACCCCTATGCTGGAGTATGGTCTGGTCACACCAGATGTGGAAAAACATAGGTGGGGTTATAATTCTCATCAAAATATTTTGTTACAGAATAAACTGAGAACACTTCATTACTAATCCCTCTAATTTCTTATACCATAAACTACAAATATACCACTCAATCACAAACAGATATTAAAACAAACATTTAATAGATGGTAGAACCTGTTCTAGAACTAGGACAACAATAGCAATGGGAGGCCGTTCCTCCCTACCAACTCCTGGAGAGCGCTCAAACAACAACTCCTCAGGACCCCCGAGCTTGTTCTGGTCTCCCTAGCTGGAACTAGGTGCAGCAATAGTCAAATACCAGTCTTCCAACTCAGTATCAATCCTGACTTATCAGTAAGTTCTCCCAGCTAACAAGCTGTAATAATAAACCAAGTTACTGCAGCAATCCTCTCAGAACAACTTCGTTACTGTTTTTCCCTTTTTCCCCAATGAATTTCCTGAATAGCATTCCACCTGAATGATTCCTCTCTCGAAAATATCTGAGCCCCCCAGCTCTATTCATTGGGTACTTTTAAAAGATTGCCTAGGTCTTTTTGGGTTAGTTGTCATTTATTGAGCCACCTGCTCTGATCCCACTTTCTTGGGGGATCATGACCCCAATTATAGGGAAGTTGCCACCTACAACTTAGGAAGTGTTTGAGGATGCTGCCACTTATCTTTTGCCCTCCACCTAGTTCAATCCACCAGTTTGACCAGTAACCTCTTATTAACAGCTCTCCCAATGCTGTTGTCTCCACTTTTTATTTATTAATAATAAAATATTTAGAATTACATTCCACTTCTTTTGACTCTGCTGAGTCATCAGTTCCTACTTAGCATTAACTTTAACATAATGTATTGGGAAATATAATTAAAAAATTACATTATTTTACAAAATTGGGGTATGTGACATACACACCCCCTTAAAATGTAACATCGTCCTCGATGTTACTTATTCTTCATCCTTTGCAACCTCCTGGAACAGATTCAGGTATGCTTCCCGCATCTTACTTTCCAGTTCCTAGGTAGCCTCTTCAGGACTAAGGTGCTTCCATTGCACCTTCACCTATCCAATGGTGCGGTTCCGCAGAGTAATTTCCCTTCTCCCGAGGATACAATCCGGTTCCACCAGAATTTCTCCTTCTGGTTCCACCTGTACAACATTCCAATCCACCACATAAGTAGCATCATGAACATACTTTTTCAAAACAGAGATATGAAAAACATTATGCACCTTTAAATTAGGTGGTAACGCTAACTGATATGCAACTTGACCAATTCTAGATAAAATTTCAAATGGACCATAGTAGCGTGGTGCTAGCTTTGCATAACTCCCCAGTCGTAGAGATATTTTCTTTGGTCTTACCTTTATAAACACGTGCTCACCGACCTGGAACTCCTTGGGAGTTCTTTTTAAATATGCTTGGCTCTTTTTTCGATCCTGGGCCACCTTCAAATTTTCCTGCACTTGCTTCACAATATCTTCCATTTCTTTTAATAATTCTGGTCCCAACACCAATCTATCTACTGGATTATTCCAAGAGATAGGAGTGTTGCATTTACGTCCATACAAAATTTCGAATGGACTAAACTTAGCTAATGACTGGTAGTTATTATTATATGCAAACTCTGCTAGATGCAAGTAGTCTTCCCACTTACCTGGCTGATCTTTAACATACATCCTTAACAAATCTTCCTGCACCTGATTTACTCGTTCAGTCTGTCCATCTATCTGAGGATGGAAAGAGGTGCTGAAATTCAGTGTTGTATTTAATCCCTTAAACAAGGACTTCCAGAAATTTCCTGTGAATTTAGGATCCCTGTCTGAAATGATAACCTTCGGTACTCCATGTAACCGAAAAATTTGCTTTAAGAATATGTCAGCTATGTTAGCATCCTTGTAAGTAGTTTTAACAGGAATGAAATGTGCTGCTTTACTTAATTTATCTACCACCACCATAATTGAGTCATTTTGATTCTGATTTCTGGGCAATCCAGTAATAAAATCTAAGCTGATTACTTCCCATTTCCAACTAGGAATGGGTAAAGGTTGCAGTAAACCAGCTGGATGTTGGTGTTTTGTTTTCACTTGTTGACAGTCCAAACATCTAGCTATGTACTCAGCTACTTCATAGTTCATATTAGGCCATAAATATTCTTTTCTTAGCATGGTTACAGTCTTTTGGTAACCTGGATGTCCTGAGTAAGGTGTTTTATGAACTTCATCCAGAATCAGCAACTTAACCTTAGGCACATTAGGCACATACAATTTATCTTTAAATAATAAAAACTCATCTTTATTTATACTATAACCTTTTATTAAACTTTCTGTAGGTTTCTCTTTAGCTGTAACTTGTAATTTTTGATAAATTTCATCTTGTTTTACCCCTTTTGTAAGCTGTTCATTTAAATCAGAAGCATAAGTACTGATTGCTGCTGTAAAATTCAGCTTTGTGTTTCTGCTTAAAGCATCAGCCACCTTATTTTCTTTACCCTTTATGTGTTGGATTTCAAAATCATATTCACTCAAGAAGGCTAACCACCTTGCTTGTCTTGCATTTAAGTTGGGCTGATCTAAAAGGTATTTCAGTCCTTTATTATCAGTCATTAGAATAAATTTTCTGCCTATTAAATGATGTCGCCACATTTTTAAGGCATGTATAACAACTGCAAGTTCTAGATCATAAGTCGCGTAATTCTTTTCATGGACTTTTAACTTTCTGGACTCATAGGCAATGACATGCCCGTCTTGAGTCAATACACCGCCTAAACCATCATTATAGGCATCTGTGCATACCACGAAATCCTTATTAGGATCTACTATTCTTAGAATAAGCGCACTTGTTAATAAGGTTTTTAATTTCTTAAAACTTTCTTCACATTTTAAGTTCCAATCAAATTTCTTGCCTTTTTTTTGCAAGGAAGTGATCGGATTAGCTATTTTTGAAAAGCCTTCAATGAATCTCCGGTAATAACTGGTAATTCCCATGAATGACCTAACATCTGTTACTTCCTTTGGTACTGGCCAATCTTCGATTGCCCGAATATTTTTAGGATCAACTGAAATCCCTTCCTTAGTCACTACATGACCTAAGTACTGGATTTCATCCTTAAAGAAGTCACACTTGCTAAACTTCGCGAATAGCGGTTGCTCTCGCAACTCTTGTAAAACTATCCTTAGGTGTTCTTTATGTTCTGCTTTAGTTTTAGATTAAATTAAGATGTCATCGATAAACACGACAACAAAGTTATCTAAATAATTATGGATTATATTATTCATTAAGCACATAAATACAGCTGGGGCGTTGGTAAGCCCAAATGGCATTACGACAAATTCGTAATGTCCATACCTTGTTCTGAAGGCTGTCTTGAAAATATCTTCGTCTTTAATTCTTACCTGATGATATCTTGATCTCAGGTCTATTTTTGAGAACACCGTAGCTCCACGTAGCTGATCAAATAGATCATCTATGTGGGGCAACGAATATCTATTTTTAATAGTCATCTTGTTTAGTTGACGGTAGTCTATGCATAATCGCATAGTTCCGTCTTTCTTTTTAACAAGATGACCGGTGCTCCCCAAGGGGACACACTAGGTCGAATGTACTTCTTATCTATTAACTCTTTTAACTGTGATTTTAGCTCATTAAGTTCTAAAATATTCATTCGATACGGAGCTTTCGAGCTAGGTACCGCACCTGGCACCAGCTCAATAGTGAAATCCAGTTCCCTCCTAGGAGATAATCCTGAAATTTCCTCTGGAAAAACATCAGTAAATTCATTTAAAACATGAATATCTTCTATTTTTAACTTATCCTTTTCAGACTTACTTGCCTCATCTGTAATAGTTACAGCATAAGCTTTACACCCTTTTCTAACTTCTCTTTTAAGTTGTAAAGCAGAAATCTTCCTGATTACAGTTTTCCTAGGAATGCCATTAACTTTTACGGGTTGTCCATCACTATTTATGCACGTAAAGGTTTTATCGTAACAGTTTAAAACTACCTTATGCTACTCTAACCAATCCATACCAATCAGTAAATCATACGAGCCAAGTGGCAAAACATTAAGCTTAATTGTAGTTTTAAAATCATCCATAAGTAAAGCACATTATTTTACATAACATGTTACTTTCCTTTTTGCCCCAGTGGCTAATTGAACTAACCAGGAGTTATCAAATTTATCAACATACAATTTACATTTTTCTATTATCTGAGGTGCAATATAACTAAGACTAGCTCCTGGATCAATTAAAATGGTTACAGGGGTTTGGTTAACCATACCTTCCACTTCCACCATGGAAGTCTGATAGTCAGCTTGGCAGTTCTCCAATGCTGTATTTTTTCTAGGCATAGTCCTGGCAAGTTCTCCAACAGTCATTTCCTCCTGCACAGTGTGAATATTGCTGACTGCCTTTTTTCGGTTTGGGCAGACCGAGGCATAGTGCGGGCCATTACATTCCCAGCACTTAACAGGCTCCTTTCGTTCAAAACTCTTAGTGAAATTCCCATGATTGTTTGCAGCTTCCTTGCCCTTGAAGTTATTCGAATTATTAGATGCACCATTTCTATTTCCCTGGAAATTTTTATTGTTAGAATAATTTATGTTCTTATTATTCTTGAAATTCTTCTGGGGTACAAATTCTTTCTTTTTAAACTCAGGCTGATTATTGTTCTTTTTAGCCTTCCAGTTGGCTATACCTTCTTTCTTCTTGTTCTGCTCAAAACAGAAATTTGCCTTCCTCATGGCTTCTTCCAGAGTCTTCAGGTTATCATACTCAATTCTGTCCTTGATGTGGTATGGTAGACAACTGAGAAACCGCTACACTTTAGGTTTCTCGTCTACTAAGTAAGGTACATACATCAGTAAGCTTAAGAATTTACTGTTTAAATCCTTCATAGTCATGGAACCTAACTTCAATTCGTAAAATTCTTTAGCTCTTTCTTCATAATATTGTTCGGACATAAATTTCTTCTTGAACTACCTTTTAAAGGTACTCCAATTAACTTCTTTTTCCTTGATACCCTTGTCTCTTTTCAAATCTTGCCACCATATGTCTGCTTTTCCAGAGAGATTATAAATTGCCATTCTTGCCTTCAGCTGATTTGAATAGTTGTATATCTGAAAATACTTCCTCATCCCGGATAACCAGGACTCTGCTTCTTCCCCTTTTTCGGTCTCTCCGTTGAAAGTTGGGGGCTTTATTTTTTTAAACTCCCCGGAAATCTCTTCATATGGTCTGTACTTCTTCTTTCTGTCATACAACTCAGCCTCACTACTTTCACTAGTAGTGTGGTAGCTTTGTTGTTCCCTGAACCCTTCAGATGATGAACTGCTTTCAACTTTTTCCAGCTTCATTTTTTTAGATCCTTTCTGATGGCTAGCTTCCTCAAATTCGGATCTTTTGTTCCTCCCTTTAGTTTGGAACTTTTCCATCAGAATTTGGTTCAACTCTTCCTGAGTCTTCAAAATCCTTTCATTGTCCTTCTTAACTGATTCCATTTCAGTCTTCAAATCCTTTATAGTCTGCATCAGCTCTGAAGAGTGAGCAGTTACCTCTTCTAACACAGGTTCTTTGGGAAATTGCCTTGTCTCTGTGTTTGGAGACTCATCCTACGCATATTCTCCCAGTTTCTCCATACCTGCCTGTTAAATTCAGAAAAAGAAATTTTCTGTTCTTTACATAAAACAGAATATAGGTTAGTACATTATTTTACTATTCTATGGAAACTAGTTGGGCCGCATCAAGGCCTAGTATTTGAACCATGCTCTGATACCACATGTCAAAACCCCAAATTTTTCGAAAAATTTAAAATTTTTAAATTTGCATATCATTAACATAAATGCAGTTAACTAATCATTTAATTATTTATAAATTACCACATTCTTTATCTGAAAATATCTGTTGGTTATGTTTAGCAGTGGAACAGTTCTTTTCAATTTACTGACTTTGTTTTCTTTTCATCCACAAGGTGAGACTGTCATGCAAAACTGGGCTTACTTATCTTTTGAGCTAATGCAGAAAGTTTCCTGTTCTTACAGACTACAGGTAAGAGGTTTTGGTGCTGCTGGTCGCAATTCTAAAGTATAACAAGTTCGTCGCAAAGGAAAAGCTCAGAAGAAAAATAAATGTTAAACAGTTTCCAATGCTTGTTGAGGTACATTTAAAAACTGGCCTTCTTTCTAATAGAAGTAAATCCATGATTCTTGACGATTACATAGTGAGTCCATAGCTATCACAGTCGTGATATATACAAATGTCTTACTGATTGTTTCCCTGCAGAGTAAGAGTAGCAAAATCACACAATTCTATAGTATGTTTTCAATTGTTTAATAATACGTTTACATAGTGAAGGTAAATGGATAAAGAGTTTATATATTACAGTTTCCACTTATTTCTAGCTGCTTTTGATGAGAAATATACTAAAGTAAGTGCATAGAGTTCTTATTTATTCAACAACTGTTTTCAATCATATCTGGGGCTTATCTTTAGTAATATATATACATATTACTGAAAATAGCTTTTATCCTATCTTCTTTATGTTTATAAACGGGACATGTCCTTAAAGGCAATCATTTGTAAAAACAATGCATAATTAAATCATTATATGGCCTGTTTATATTAATATGGTTAGACATTCTGCTAAGGGAAAGATTGTGGCTTACCTTTCCAATTATTCAATTAAAGTGAAGGTTATTATCCTTAGTATAACTGTATCTTCATAAGAGTCACTACTCCCTTTTTGTATCTTCACCAAAAGTTATTATTTTAACCAATAGAATTAAGTCATTGCAGTCATTATGGACAATAGGACCATTTACATAGTTCTTCTTTAAAACCTCCTTTATAATTTTCCAATTATACTTTTATGTTAAGCCAAGAGTGGATTGATCTTAATATTTTGTAATGCATAAAACAAGACATAAGGTAGGAATAAGAGGCCTAAGGATAGACCACATTCTATAAACTTAACTTAGTCCTTATTTTATGGTCTTATTAGTTTTATAGAGGAATTTGCCTCTTTTCCAAACATAGATAACTATGGTTACTATTACTTACCTAACAAGAAAAGTTATGATTATAACCCTGCCAAAACAATCATAGATTTAAGCTTGTCGAGTTATATGAATACCATAATGTATTTGAATGAACGTTCATTTCTCCACTCTATACACAAGTTTTATAGCATGGTTATAATATAACGATTCCTTTGTTATGATGCATTAAAATAGGTTGAATTTGGGCTTGGTGATCATCGAAGAACCTTGGAGATTCGGTATATGATTGTTATAATTTGTTTTCCGTGGTTGCCCATCGAACTATGGGAAAAACACCCACTGCATGAGAATATTTACATGGTGTCATGGCATCATGGTGATTGTTTTTTGCATGAATAAAAGGTCCTTCCTTCGAACCCTATTCTCATTATTCTTCCCGTAAAGTTCGGCCTCCTGCCGCTCTGCAATGGAGCTGGTGCACCCTAGCTGCGCCGCTTCACTGCCATAGCATTTTACAACTCGTTACCTTCCTACGGCTTGTTTTGTTACACTTTTGCAGTGTTGTTCCATGTGTTTCCATTGTCCAACTGCTAGCTATTCTCCCTCCAGGGTTTTCAGTCTACCAACCCTACCCGAGTCTTTAACTGTATACCATTCCTCCCTCAGTGAAAGTCGTGGTTTGTTCTTCCGGAATAGCGATGGGTTGTTTGCTATGATGTTAATATATTCCTCCCTGCCTGCAGTAGGGTTACCTCGTCATGTTAGTGGACGTCTTGTTGTTGCTGGCGGTCGCGCCTCCATAAAATATCAAATAAAGAATACTACAATTCCTTTCCACTTTACTGTTTGTTATTTTTTTTTGTTTTTGTTATACAAATAATATCTCATTTACATACTTTAATATTGCAGTTTTCTTTAATGAACAAAGGTCTTAGCCTTCCTTCTGCGCGGCTTCCGAAGCAAAGTAAAAGCAGCGGCCACAAGTTCCTGGTAAGCTTGGTTACACCATGGCTCTTTCTCTTTGTGGCGTTCCCTTGGAACCTTTGAGGGTTGGCGCAATGAGGCCTGTAACCCTTGTGGTTCAGTTTGTCTTTTTAACTGTTTGTTACCTTGGGTTAGTGGAAGAAACCCCTACGCTGTGCGAGGGTGCTCCGGCTTCGGTCAAGATGGAAATGTTAGTTATCTTTTGTTTGGGTGCCATGTATTAAGTGGAAGAGACAGAAGGAAACGTGCCATGCTCTCCAATACTTGCAGAGGTCGAGGGATTGAAGTGTCGTTCAACCTTTTATCTTCCTTGACTGTGTAAAACCCTAGGATTTGAGCCTGTCTTTGAATAAGGGTTATGACCTCGACTTCTTATTTTCTGTTGTAAATTTTGAACTTACAGGGTTTCACCCTAAGTCCATGTTATAAAATATTATTACTGTTTTCTTTTCAAAATCTTGGTTTATATTACCACATTGAAGTTTATACACTTATTTGTTTTATAAGTATAGTATTTGAGGCTTGGTAGTAGGATAATAAAGTTCAGTATTTACCTTTAATTTGCAACTTTTGTTTATAAAAAAAAGAAACAGGCTTATGACAGCCTTACTCTGTTGATTTTTAATACGGCCGTGAGTAAAAATATTGTCTTGGTTCCACAGTTGTTGGTTTAGTTATATATTTTGAATAAATAGGGTTAAACCCTAATTTGACAACAAAAGAATTACATACAGTCTCTTCTATTAAGTTAATTGTTAATTAAATTTGTAATGCTTTTCTGTAAACTGTAGGGTTATTAGTTAAGTTTACATTACTTGTTAAGCTCGATAAGTCGAGCATTCCACACTGTTGATTATATCCTGTGTGATAATGTACTTGATTTCTTTATCTGTAGTGTACTTATAATTAAATGCTATTATTTTCTAAACAAATTTATATGTTTGACTTACTCTATTTTTAAAGATGAATTGTTATGTAGAACTGTTACCCTTCAAAATAGAAATAATGGGTATGTAAAAGAAAATCAGTAATTCTAGAGTATAGAATCTATATTATAATAAAAATAAATTAAGGTATTACTGTAATTACCTTATAATACTATCTTTATAGAATAGATAATAAGATAGTAAATACTATTATAAATGTAATGTTTTTACCCTAACTAGAGTACTAATACTTTTATTGTTATTTAAATTTAGTTTCCTTGGTAAGTAATTAGGAAGAATGTAATTTGCTCCTGGTTGTTTATATTCATAGAATAAAATAGCCTGTTGCTATCAGGTCCTTAAACTTATTGTATTAAATTCTTTGTAGAAATACTTTCTGTATTATATTACAATTTAATGTTTATAAAGATAAGAAAATAAAAGTATTAAGCAAGTTCTATACTGTTAATAGCTTAGGTAGTATAGGTTACAGTGATATGTTTTTATTTAAACTTAACTAAGTAGAACAGGAATAAATGAATAGCATAATAAATTTTACAAAGTAAATTTTGCTATACTGAGTACCTGTAGGAATAAATAAAGATTCTAGCTACTCTTCATTGATATTCAAAATAGACAATTAAAGTTACTGATAGTAACTAAAATATTGAGAACTGTTTTCTCTACTGGTACATATTATTAGCAGTGAGCAAAATCAATTCACTTCTCTATTCTAAAGGACTTGAAAGTTTTCTGTACAGAATGAAACTACTCCTTAATCCAAGATATTTCTTCTGAAAAACAACGTGAAGAAACTACTCTAAAATTCCATCACATACTATTCTGTGTTTTCATCATACTACTTTATTTGTAAATTTACCCCTATGCTGGAGTACATTCTGGTCACACCAGATGTGGAAAAACATAGGTGGGGTTATAATTCTCATCAAAAGATTTTGTTACAGAATAAACTGAGAACACTTCATTACTAATCCCTCTAATTTCTTATACCATAAACTACAAATCTACCATTCAATCACAAACAGATATTAAAACAAAGATTTAATAGATGGTAGAACCTATTCTGGACCTGGGACAACAACAGCAATGGGAGGCCGTTCCTCCCTACCAACTCCTAGAGAGCGCTCAAACAGTGACTCCTCAGGACCCCCGAGCTTGATCTGGTCTCCCTGGCTGGAACTAGGTGCAACAATAGTCAAATACCAATATTCCAACTCAGTATCAATCCTGACTTATCAGTAAGTTCTCCCATCTAACAAGCTGTAATAATAAACCAAGTTACTGCAGCAATACTCTCAGAACAACTTTCTTACTTTTTTTCCCTTTTTCCCCAATGAATTTCCTGAATAGCATTCCACCTGAATAATTCCTCTCTCGAAAATATCGGAGCCCCCCCATCTCTATTCATTGGGTACTTTTAAAAGATTTCCTAGGTCTTTTTGGGTTAGTTGTCATTTGTTGAGCCACCTGCTCTGATCCCAGTTTCTTGGGGGATCATGACCCCAATTATAGGGAAGTTGCCACCTGCAACTTAGGAAGTGTTTGAGGATGCTGCCACTTGTCTTATTCCCTCCACCTAGTTCCATCCACTAGTTTGACCAGTAACCTCTTATTAACATCTCTCCCAATGCTGTTGTCTCCACTTTTTATTTATTAATAATAAAATATTCATAATTACATTCCACTTCTTTTGACTCTGCTGAGTCATCATTTCCTACTTAGCATTAACTTTAACATAATGTCTTAGGAAATATAATTAAAACAATTACATTATTTTACAAAATTGGGGTATGTGACACATTGTATGTTTTTGTACCCCAATTGGGGATGTGTTTAGCCCCTTGTGGGATGTCTTAATTGTGTCTAGGCCTTGAGGTACAACCTCCATTGTAAGTCAGGGCAATAGTCCCCAATGTAACATCATGTAATGTGTATTTGGAGACTCTCTGGGAGAAGCTGACCCTGTTAAGGAAGACATGTGGGCCCCAGTATTATGTTTGGTCAATGACTTGAAAGGGTATAAATAGGGAGGCATTCTCCCTCATTTATACACACCTCACACTCTCAAGTTTGCATGAGAGAGAGAGATACAAAAGGGAGGAGAGACATATAGTTGTTGAATACTTCTTATTATTGCTTTTGATCATATTACTATTTTGAAGATTCTTTTGGGGTTTTCTCCTTTATGGTTTCCTCAAAGAAAATATTTGTGTCTCATGTATCTTTTATATCATATGCATATTTTTGTACTTGATATTCTTTCAGAAAAAGATCCTAGATAAACTAATCAGATCTAAAGAAAAACTAACATAGAGAACATATTCTTCAACTTCTACTTTCGCTAACTTCCTGAGAGGTTGTTCTTCTTCTGCTTCTAAGTTAGCATGATGCATTTTCTTATTCTTCCTCTTAAATTCTTCTTTATTTGTCAAGAAATTTCTGACAATATGTCCTATATTATTACAGTGGTAACATTGATAAGAGGAAAAATATGTATGCTTGTAATCTCCCTTTTTATTCTTTTGAAACTTCTTAGGAGGATAAGACCCTTTATGAGTTTCCTTATTGAAATGATGCTTTCCTTTTCTTCTTCTGGTATGAGTAGCTACTCTAGATTATTCTTGAACACATTCTCCCCACATTACATCAAAATTTAGCTACTCGGTAGTGTTTCTTGGTTAGTGGGATCATGGGGAGCAATCCTGCATCTATATGCAATCAAAAGGAAAAAAAATATTTGGTGTTGCAATTGAATACTCAACCTTAGAATCTATGGGGGGGGGGGGTTATGAAGGAAGGTGTCAGAAGGAAGCCTTAATTCACTGCAACCTTAATCTCTCCTCTTGGCGGGCATTTTACTGGAACAATGCAAAACATGTCAGAAGGCATTTTTGGAAAATTAATAACTTCATCCTAAGAGACCTTTTTAACAAAATGATGATATGGTTGGATGAAAGAAAACAAAATATAATCCCTTGTACCATCATAATAATTTAATATATCATATGCAAGAAATGGTGGGCATTTTTTTGAGGCCACTTAGGTAGTTTTACCAGCAAATTTCACACTAGGATGATTATGCCATTTTGAAGGTGGATTTTTTATTTCATCAAAAACATGAGCCAATGTTACCAGAATATGTAAGGCACCTCACTGAGCATAACAAGGCTGGTTTCACCTTCAAAATCATCACCATCTGACCTAGGCGTGCATTTTATTGAACTTGGTGTAGAAAACTGCTTGAAGCCCTATTTTGGCAGACCCATAACTTTCTTGTTAGACACTCTTAAGGAAAATGGAGACCATTGTAAGGTATTCAGGTAAGCAATATACATATTGATAAGATAGGGTGTACATTTTCATTAAGCTATGAATTATGGTGGTCATTTTCCTAGGGAAATTTTGACTAGTTTGCCCAAAAAAACCTTGTTTTGGCATACTTGTATCTTTTTCCTAAAACATGATTTTTGAGAACTGAGACCATGTTCAGATAGCCACTTCAATAATATATAGAATAACAAGAGTGGGAGGGAATTTTATTTTACTTATGAGGTACGATGGATATTTTCATAAGGCAACTATTTTAGGGAAATTTTTCATCACTTAGCTAATTTCCAAAAGTGTCATATTTTTACAAAACACTATCAGAATGTAACAATGACTTCATCACAAATGCCACATAATCATCCATGCCATTCCATGACTTCCTTTTTCATTCTTTTGTCATTTACTAAGCTCCTTTGACATCAATGACATCCATACGCAACATAATATACATAAGTGTTAGGATAGTTGAGTGTCCATTTGGTCTCATACTATTTCAATAAGGTGGGATTGCAATGTAGACTAATGGCCACTTATCATTTTTCTTCCCATTCCCAAGGTTCTTATCATTGCAAGACTTATCATTTCCTCGCATGTGAGTGATGGATTGCTTCTTTCTTATGGTTTCCTATCCAACAAGTTCCCACGTCCAATGTTGGGTTGATTCCTTCTCAATGTGTGGGTGTATCCATGAAGTGTTTGAATCCTTTGAATGAAGGGTTTAATAGTATACCATGGAAATGGTATAATTTTTAAATTATCAGCCAATGGAAAACATCACAATAAGTAATAAGAAAATTTGGTATTTAAAATATGTAATTATATATGATAGTGTGAAAGGGGAGGTTTTAGGATATGAGGAAACTCCTAATAAGGAGGGTCTTACAAACATAGAATATTGTGGTGTTTATTAAACCCTAAAATCCATAAAAATACAATGACTATTTTTAGAGTGGTAGAGGATGTTGTTAATGGATGTGGAGTCCAAAAACAAAAAAAGAATGGGGTTAAGTAGAAATAGGCCCTAGTTAAATTATTTATAGGAAATTATATCCATATACATGAAATTGTGGATATGATCGCTAAATCCTTGGTTAGTTGTTTCCAAGGGAAGGATGGGGGTGATTTCATTGATCTGTTAGATTTTAGAGGGGTGGGTTCCTAGTTTAGGATACTTTTCAAATCTCTTCGTTTTGGTAAGAGGTTAGATGGGCTTAATGTTTACATCTATACATAATTTAGGGACAACTATGGGGATAAGTTGGAAGTGAGGGTATACTTTGATGTAGCTCAAAATATGGTTGTCATTCTTTGATGTTATTTTAGAAAATATGGAATTTACACATGTATGGGTTAAATAGCTGGAATCCCTATGGAATTTTGGCATTTTGAGGTTTCAATGTCAATTGATAACTCTTTGGGTTCTTTTGTAGATGATGACTTGATTTTTTTGGACTTTGGGAACATGGTGATTGCTTACATCTTGGTAGGTATAGGTGTGAAGTAAATTTTTGTTGTAGATATGGTTTTGTAAAAGGGGGATCACTCTTTTATTTAGGTTCTATATTATAAAGGGGTTCTATTCATGTGTTTAGTGTCATCAATCCAGTCATGTGGTTAATGATTATGAAAATCCTTTAATTTGGAATGGTTAAGGAGAAAGATGTGTTAGTTCATATTATGATTTTAGGGACTCCTCTGATGTGTTATGGAATTGAGATTTCTAAAAGTGTAGATCATGGTTTTGGTATTGATTATATTGGAAAGGATGGTAGTCAATCATATGCTAGAATTGACCCTACATATGTGGTGTCATTGTTAGTAGAGGAAATTCTCTTGATAATTACAAATGTATTAGGTCCATAGGATTTGTTACCGGTTGAAATGGCAGTCCAATCCACTAGCAAGAATATGTGGAGAAAGTGACCACTATCACCTTAGTCACTTCTCTAATCTTCTTCAGAATTCAAAACCTCCTAGGGAAGAGAATTATGTAACTCTTCAAAAGACACTTAGACACAAAATATTTCTCATATGTATTGAAGGCTAGTGACCACTACCTAATCAAGTCAATCAAAAAGTGGATTAGATGTACTATGAGCATGCATATGAATTATGCAAGTTCATCCAAGGATAAGACAAATACTGATGTGAAAATAGTACGATATGTAGATGTTAACAAAGTACAAGTGATTTACCAAACAATATGTATAACAGTATAAGTATTAGTCATTAATGCAAGTATTTATAACAACAATTGTTGTTTAGAGATGCATTACATACTTAGCATAAGTAACAACAATGTGTGGATAACCATGCATTTTCCATATTATCGCATCAAGTCTGAAAGCAAATTGCATGTACTCATTAGTGACAGTATCACAGATAGTATGCAATAGTAGAGACAAATCAGTATTTATAACAACAATAATGATTCTCTATGTTCATGTATTGTCATAGATAACAACAATGCACATAAGCATCTATTTTGGTAGTTTCGCAGTGTTTCCAGACTTCAAACAGTGATTAAATTATAAAATAAAGTGTGGTTGCATAATGAAAATGAGGTAGAGAAGAGGCCACCTTTTACTTGCGATTTACCCTATACTTGTTTAACCTTTTGTACCTGTGTTTAATTGTTTGTGTGTAGGGTTTAGAAGACCAAAGGAAGAGGGAAGGTATGGTAGACTAGGTATAGCGAATGGCTACCACTATAAGGGAAACCCTTACAGTTGTTTGTCAAGGTTTGAAATGTGAAAGTAAAGGCCTGTTACAGACCTAGGAAGGATACCGTGGAGGAGGTAAAAGGGATGAGGAGCAATATGAGATTTTAGGGAGGGACCAAAATTTTAGGGTGCATAATTTTAGGGAACAAAATTTTAGGGAGCGGAATTTTAGGGCCCAAAAGTTAGGGCACAAAATTTTAGGTCCCGAAAATTTTAGGGTGTGAGCCACCCATGTTGAAGGATAAAAGGATCACATGATAGTCAAAATCATTATTTTTTGAGACCTAGCAAATATGGTTTGGGATATGTCGAAGGTTGTGTGGTTTTGGGTCTTACAGTAGTTGAGGGAATAGTGTCCAAGGGGGGAAATAAATGTACAAAATATAAAATTTTCCTAGAATAGGAAAATGCATGATATGAGGCTAATTACAACAAGTATATCTCATTATAAGGGGTTCTTAGAATAATACAAACTTGTATATTTAGTATTCAATGATCTATCTTTCCCTAAATTGTAGAGGACTAGCAATTGCTTAAAATAATGATAGTAAATTTCACATTAAATGGAAATCGATATTGTTAGTCGTTCACTTGTTGTGAGGTTGGTTCCTTCCCATGATCATCCTACCACAATATCAAGCATGATACATTCAAAATGCTAAATTGTAATATAAGAAGTGTGAAATATTAAATAAAAATTAAAGATAAAAAATATAATGCATTAATTAGACGTTGGTTAAAGTGGTATAACATAAGTACCCCTACAATATCAGTTGTTCTATATATCCAATTCAAATCATAATCCTATAACAACTATTCTTTGGAAGCAACTGTTCTTATTGTGCACATGAATATTTGTTTTCCTTCACACCCCTCAAATATGAAATTAGACTACTTATTTTTTGTCTCTCGCTTATAAACCCACAATATTCCAAAAGTATTTAGGCCTTCCATTAATATACATAGTTGCTCCCTTATTTTGATTGTTGTCTCTTAGCTATATATAATTTGTGGCAACTGCATATATATGTATACTTCGCATGTATTGGACCAACCACATCCAATGATTGTAATTGTAACATGGTCCAACATACTCTATCAAGTCAAATAATCCATTATATTTTACCTTTATTGCATCCATGGAAATATACCGAGACCATGTAGAGAGGATGGAGCAATGCGATGTATCTTCTCATTGACACAAAATTCAGTGTTCAACAGAGGAAGGTCCTACGGTATCCATCATTATACTATAGGTCTACAAATCAATTGCAACTTGATGTCGTCATTTTCTCATCATCATAATAACATGATCCTCCTTTAACAACAAAAATATCCATGTGTCTACAAAATTTTATTCTAACCTTTTCACCTCTAGTTGTTCTTCGCCTATTACATATACTAGAGTTCTAACTTCCTTCTTTTCTTCCTAAACTTACCTCACTTGAGGTATATATATAACAAATACATGTTTGGTTGTACCTACACTCTTTCTAATGGGCGAAATAGTTAGCCAGGATCCTAACAATTTACATTAGGTTTATGTTTTCAAAAATCACATTCAAACTTAGAATTATTTAAGAGATATTCAATGAGCATAGATGGCCAATTCACATAATGAATAATATGTTCATTTTTTAATAAGGTTAATTACGATATATTGAAGGAATCCATGAAAGGTAAATCATTATTTCTAGGTAGTGTAGTGGAGGGAAGGTTCCTTAGAGAATGGATTCCCTTGATTACCTTGAGGTGTATGGTGTGTATTATAATCCATGTTAGATAAAGATAGTGTGTTTTTAGACAATGATCTATGAGGAGAAGTCCATCAAATAGAGGGTAACTTTGTTCTAGATTTTCAACAGAGCACTGAGGATTAGTGGAATTTGATGTGCAAATACAATTATTAAGGTCTCATGCAATGCAAATTTTAATATAAAACGAGTACACTCCTAAGATATACTATCAAGCTCAATAAAACTAGTATATTAAAATATTCCAAATATGTTTCCATCAAATATTAGTAAGCAGTCAACATTACATTAACTTGTTATTTATTAAGTCCACCATCTTAAGACTAATGTTAATGTTCTAGACCCAAAAATATAAACCTCTAATTCCTTTAAAATGTTCATTTTTATTTTATATATTTTACTTTGTGAAATGGTGTTCCTTTTGTGCTTAATGATTAGTGATAGCAAAACATGCCTTTGAAAATGAAAATAAAGAAATACAAATGCTTTAAAACTAAAATTGTTTATTCTTTAATTTCTTTATTATTTTATTTTAAAAAAACATTAAGCATACATAGAAGGCTAAACAAAAATTATTTAGGAAAACATTTGCATGCCTAAAACTACACTTAAACCAATTTGTGAACACAAATAAGTGCCACTACGAAGTAAAAAATAGTACAAAGGGTTGTTTACACTTGAAATGGATCCCTCACAAATTTTCTAAGGATTACTTCACATCTTTATGGGTTTATGCAGAGATAGGTGTTGGATAACCAAAAAAAATGTTATTTAGGAAAAATGTAGAAAACTAAAAATAGAAAAGGGAACATGATCGATGCACTTGATTCATATAGATCTTAAAATAGATTCATTCAAGCATACTATATTTCAAAATACTAAATTGGCACACTAAGATCCATAAAATATGGCGGTATGTTCCACCCTTCCAAAAAAGCAATAAAAATGAAAAATGTGTTATATGATTAAGGAGAAAGGAAAATACATGTAAGTCACTCCTCACATGATTTTCAAAGCTTTATTTGATCCATAAGATTGAGGAAAAGGACAATGATCTCCAAATGAACCTTTACATAAAACAAATAAGAAAAACCCTCTTTTATGCAATGGTATACTCTATATCTCGCTTGTGAAAAAAAATATAGATAGAACACTCATCTTCTTCAATATTCAAGCAATACAAATGTAGGTAAACAACTAAAATAAATAAAAGTTTATAGGGTCAAATAAATAATATTCTTAATAATTAAGAATAAAATATTGCAAGATAATGTTACCTTACATGTTATGAGGCACTCCAACCTCCTCAGGGTTCTTTTCTGACCAGGGTTATCTAGTCCATAAGGATTTCTATATATCTTATTTTCATTATTCACTTAAGAAAGTGTGTATTGTGCATGAATATCTACAAATTAGCCAACCTAATATCAATTCAAAGATCAATTTTTTAAATTCATGCTCTATATTAACTAGGCATTCTTCATGCCTCCTTTTTGCATGAAGTTTCTCAACCAACTTTGATGTTGGTTGATTTCCCATTGTAATTTTTTTTTTCTTGACCATGTGCTTATTAGATTTGTGGGAAGGTATTGTCTTCCTTATTGATGATATAATGAACATTTAATGAGTAGATCAACCTTAAATGGTTCTTGGAATATTATATCTTGACTCTGTTGAGGCCTGGAAATTCGCAGGCGGCAACAGTAAGGGATTCTCCCCAATCAACATTCCCAACTAGCCCGTTGACCGTTTGGAATAGGGAATCCATCCAGTTTGCGGTTCGGCTACCGTAGGTCAAGAAACAAAACAAAGGCTTTACCGGTTGCGGCCCAACCCACCGAGTTTTTGTGTTTTTTGACTTTAAGAAATGAAATGCAAGTGCCTAACTAAATGCAGGGCGATCAAGATGCAGGGAGCGGTCACAATGTGATGTGCAGGTTCTTACCTCTCGTCTTATGCTCGCAAGCAACCAAATCAGATACAATAAGAAATAAACTAACTATCTAATCTATCCCTAGGGAGCAAAGTTATCATTATGGGTGTGCAATACATTTTGCACATGCATTATGAAGAATCACAGATAGCTGGTACTTCTTTCAAGACACATGAACGCTTACAGATATTTAAAAAACCAGATAGCCGATCATTTTATAACAACATCTATTACTCACAGTGAAAAATATCCCAGAAACTACTGAAGAACATTTAACAAAAACATAGGTTCAGAACATTAAATACTCATACAGTAAATGAAACATAGCTGAAAATGAAAGAGTTCCTCTTCAACATTATTCATTGAGTTACATTGATACATTCCACTTTTCACTCTCTCCGACAGGAAAAATTGCAGTTTCCTTTGCAAAACGAAGTAGTTCCTCTTACAAGCAAACATTTACAAAATTTTCCAGGGAAAAATCCCCCTCTCAATTCCCCTTTCCCATATTTAACTACCCCTACAGAGTGTTTCATTTCCCCCCCAGACGCATGACCTTTCAGATTCTCGAACGCTTCACATTCCGATCTTTTGTGTGCATGCAATCATGAACCACTTGGTAACTGATCCGTTTCTGCATATTCATTATTCCGGATTTTGTCTTCTACGGCCATGGCTCTCCACGACAATTCCCTTAGCTTCAGTTATACCTCTGCCAGACGGTCCGTCTTTCTTCACACCATGGTAGGTTGACTGGTCTCCTCGAGACTCTCTGCAGTCAATCGACAAGCATCATTTGTTTCAAAGGCGTCGCAAACAAAGCATTAGATTCTAACAATTGAACGACAATTCCACAAGAAAATGGCCGGGTTCGTCTCTTGTTTGGAGAAGAAAATCGATTGAGCTTTGGGCAGGAAACTGATGAATCGGCAGTCGGAAGGAAGTAAGCTCGGAGACCAAAAGGTTCTCCCAGCCGTAACAGCGGGCCAGGATTAAGTCGTCGGCCAGCGAAACGCAAACAAGAGGGTCTTTAAATCGGCCATCGGACGGTTTTGAGCTTCGGAGGCTGGAAGACTTTCAGAGCCGCAACAGCGGGAAAGAGAGCTCGGAGACACGCGAAGCTGGCGGGAGAAATAATCGGACGTCGGGCGACTTTAACATCGGAAGTTAAAAGAATCTCCCAGCCGCAACGGTGGATGAGTCAGGGCTATGGGTAAGCGGTTTAAGGTTTAACACGAATCGGATGTCGGAGAAACTTGGAGAGTCGGACGCTAAAATGATCTAAGAGCCGCAACGGCAGCGGATAAGAAAGTCACAGCTTCCGATCTGAAATTAAAAAGAGGCCCGATCACAATAAAAAACAAGTACTCAAACAATTTTAAGGGTCAGGCACAACTAGGTTCGTTATTTCTTCGAAAAGGCCACTCTGAAGAACAACGATTTTCCCCCTTTCTTTTATCGACCAGTAAACCAGACATCCACGACTCAAACCGAAACTGAACAAGGCATACATAAACCGGCTGACATCCATCTTCAAAGTGAAATGAAAATAAGATACGCCCAAGAGGCTCAAGAATTTAATGATCAAACCAAGCAAAGATGATGAGGAGGGGCCCAGAATTTAAATAACAATAAATTTGGGGAGAACAGTTGCGGCAGCAACAACTGGCGATTTACTGGTGAACCTAGATCTCTGGGTAACTTTTCTTTGAGTGGCAGACTATTTCGCAACAACATTGCATCAAATGAATTCTTCCAGCTATCCAGATGGATTTCTCAACCGATAGAAGTGTGTACCTTAATCATTGATGATGGTCCATTGGGGGAAAGGGAAAACCGAGACTTTCAAGTCCAGATAACTATGTTGAGGCCAGAGTATGAGTTTCAATATTACCTCTGTTTTCAGGTAGCTAATAGTGTGGACACCATAGGATTGTAGCCGACAGTGAACAACAGTATTCATTTGTTCCTCATTCCCATGCCATTTTAACACTTTTGTGCTTTTGGACTTTTGTCCCTTTCATCTGAGTCCTTATGTACGCCTTTCTTACTGAATTTTAATTCAGGATCCTCTAACCCATAGTGTCCTTTTGTGTGAGTGGTGTGCTTCAATTTTCAGCTCACGGACGGAGAGGATCTTTCGGCAATTTAGTACTTATGATTCAGCACCTGCTTTGATTTATGATGCTTTTATAGAAGTTTTGACTCTTTATTTTCCTTTTGGCATCCGTTTCTTGGCATGGGATCATTTATATTTAATACACTGTTCACCTTGCTTCTTCCCATGGGTCTTTTACTGTCGCTCTTTAGAACATTTTAAATGTGACGTGGATGAAGCCTCGACATAGTACTCCAGACTCCTCGAATCCGGTTTAATTCACAGGGGTTAAGCAGGACTTCAATGCACACAACATTTTATTCGAGAAAACTGTTAGGCTGGAAGAAATATTTTAGCAACACACAGGATGATACTCAACGTATTTGCTATTCCCGAAAGGCCTTAATATCCTCCAGACAACCGCAAGTTCGTTCCCTTTATTGAAAATAAAAAACTTAAAATTAAATCAAATGAAAGCATGATTCAAAAACAACCCCACAGATTATTTATATTTAAGACAGAAAACTCAAAGACAACTTCAAGAAAACTAAGGCTTGAGAACCAAACCATTAACTGGCAGGTTCTCCTCCCATCCCTGTAAATCTTGTAGCTTGTAAGTAGCAGGGCCAAGTTTTGCTTTGATCTGAAATGGGCCTACCCACAATTGTTGGAACTTAGTATGCTTTCCCTTCTCGTCATGGGGATGATCCCATTCGAGAACGAGGTCTCCCACTTCCAAGTCCCTTTTCCCAGTTTTATGTTTCTCAAACCATCTTTTTACTATCTCCTGCTGTTGTTTAAAATGTTCTCTAGCCTTGGACCTGGCCTCCTCTGCTTTCAGAAGATTATATATCCTTATTTGGAGAACCTCGTCATCCGACCCCCTAGACTCTTGGGCTAGTATGGAAGCTGGTAGCATGATATTGGGGGGCAGGATGGCCTCGTTACCGTACACAAGGGTATAGGGTGATATTCCTATTGCAGACTTGGGAGTGACTCTGTCAGCCCACAGGGCATTGGGTAAAGCTGGGTGCCAACTTCTTTGGTTTTCGATGACAGTCTTCTTCATAATTCTGATAAGGTTTTTATTAGAGGATTCAACCAGGCCATTCCCTTGTGGATAGTAGTTAGCAGAATAATGTAATTTTATCCCTTTATCATGAGCAAATGCAGTCAATTTAATTGACGAAAAGTATTTATCATTATCAAAAACTAACGAAATTGGAACTCCAAACCTAGTCATGATATGATCTTGTACGAAGTTGATGACTTCGTCTTCGTTTATCTTGCGCAGTGGGATAGCTTCGACCCAGCGGGTGAAATAATCAGTAGCAATAAGAATGTACTTGTGCAGCAAGGAAGAATTCGATTTTAATTCTCCAATAATGTCCATCCCCCATTGTTCAAATGGTTCCAAGACCATCACAGGCTTTAGAGGTGCTGCTGCTTTAGGCAGTCTTCCACCGCATCTTTGACAAATATCGCATTTCCTGACATGTGCATGTGCATCCTTGAAGAGCGTAGGCCAATAGTAACCGGCTCTAAGTATTTTGTGGGCTGTAGTATCGCCTAAAAAATTTCCCCCAGCCAGACCATCGTGTAATTCAGACATTACTTTCTCAGCATCCTCTTTCTCCAAGCATCTCAGGAGGACTCCATTGTAGTTCTTTCTGAATAATACTCCTTCTACGATTTGGTAGGAAGCTGATTTTAAACGAAGAGCTCTCCTTTGTTTTGAACTCCAATGTTCTGGAAACAGCCCTAACTGCAAGTAATGCACAAGGTCTCTATACCAGGACTCAGGAGCCGTGAATAAAGGACATACATCCATCACATGCAATTCGGCTTCATCTTCCCATGCTTGTTCGTCGTTGTTTCCGCCTCCAGTCATCAATTTGCATAATCCTTGACCTTTCACTATAGAGGTTGGCTTGAATTCAAGGTCATATTCTTGAAGAGCTGTTACCCAGTTGTCCCTTCTTTCTCCTAATTCTTTTTGTATGAGAAGGGATCTTACCGCTGGGTAAGGGACTATTACCTTGGTTCGGTTTTTTAATATGTAAGGCCTGAATTGCTTCACTGCCTTAAATACTGCGTAAGCCTGCTTATCAATGGCTGGGTAGTTTAATTTAGCTCCTTGTAGCCCAGTGCTCATAAAAGAGATTGGGAATTCGTCACCCCCATCTTCCTTTTGCGTAAGCACAGCTGCTAATGAATCATCGGATGCAAATGTATACATAATAAAATCTTTATCAAAGTCTGGGCTTTTCAGAGAAGGCGCATGTGCAATAGCAGTCTTGATTTTACTGAAAGCATTCTTTTCAATTTCAGTCCACTTAAATTGTGTATTTTGCTTGACCATCTGCTGCAGTGGTTTAACAGTCTGGGCAAAATCAGGTACAAATCTTCTTACAAAGTTTATGGTTCCCATGAAGGATTGCATTCCCCTTTTATTGTGGGGAATAGGGATTTGTTCAATGGCCTTAATTCTTTCTGGGTCTATAGATATACCTTTCTTTGAAACTATATGCCCCAATAGATTGCCTTCCGTGACAGCAAACACGCACTTCTTAGGATTGAGGGAAATGCCATACTTTCAACAGCGTTCGAAAATTTTCTTTAGGTGGAAAGCGTGTTCCCCTCTCTTCTTCGAGAATATTGTGATGTCATCAACGTATACCACAACACTTCGTCCAATCAGCCCGTGGAAAGCTAAGTCCATAGCCCTCTGAAATGTTGATCCAGCGTTAATCAGTCCAAAGGGCATCCTTCTATAGGCAAAAGTTCCCCATTTAGTTCTGAACATTGTCTTTAATCTATCTTCCTTGGCTACTAACACTTGGTTGTAACCAGAGAAACCATCTAACAATGAAAACAATTCAGAACCGGACACCATCTGTAGCAATTGCTCCATGGGAGGCACTAGATAGTTGTCTTTGTCTGAGGCACGGTTTAAGTTTTTGAATTCCACACACAGTCTGATTTCTCCTGACTTTTTTCTAACCGGTACCAGATTGGACACCCATTCGGAGTGCCTGACTTTAAAAATAATTCTAGCATCTAACAATTTCTTTACTTCGCTCTAGATTAGTGGCTCCAACTTCGGGTGCATCTTCCTTAACGGCTGCTGATATGGCTTCACGCCCGCTTTAATAGGGACGCTATGCTTGATGATGCTAGTGTCGTAGGTTTTCAAATCTTGGTACATCTAGGCAAAGACATCTTTGTACTGTTTAAACAAACTGATGAACCTATCCCTCTCGGCTGGTGAACAACATTTGCTGAGGTTCACAAACTTAGGATCCATTTCAGTCCCTAAGTTTACCAGTTCGAACTGTAGAGTTGAGCTATGCGTATTTACGTTAGCGGGTCTTCTGAATTTTTCATCCAAGTCAAACATCTTCTCTAACGTTCTGACCCCTTTAGGGACGAAATTGTCAAATTTCATCTTGGCTTGGTGTTTTTCATCATCGATAATTGCTCCTTTGAATACCTCCTCATTTGTTAAACATTCTATGATTTGCTGATCATCATCGAACACCCTCAGATTGGTGATCATATCCGGTACGGAAGGCCTGAAAAGAAATTCAACAGTACATCGATTATTCGAGGGAACAAGCCTGGCGGCCGAAGTGGCCAATAAGTCAGCTGCTACGTTTTTCATTCTTGGGATTGAAATAATATTGAATGCATAAAAACATTTAAGAAAATCCCATACCTCGTTTTGGTAAGCTTTCAAGTGAGGGGAAATACAGTGAATTTGATTCCGGATTTGTTTCACAATGATTTCAGAATCCCCAAAAACTTTCAAATTACTTACCTTTAATTCAATTTCTTTCTTGAGACCCTGCACCAGCGCTTCATATTCAGCTATATTTTTAGTACACTCAAACTCTAATCTACATGACAGGAAATGTTTATTCTTCTGTGGATCAATAACACGGGGAGTTCACTTAGTGAACCTCTCACATAGCACGTGCGATCATGGGATATTAAAGAATACCCTTAATTTCAAGAGATATTGATCCAAAATCTTTTTGTTGAAACCCCCTCCCAATACTTAAAACCTCCTCCCCACCCCTTTTTATACCTCAATCCTTATAAACCACCCTACCCACCCCCACCTTAAACCCCTCATACCCCCAATACCTGCAATATATTGGTTCAATTTTTGATAATTTTAAAACCCACAATATGAACTAACGTGATAGGATATTGGCCAACAAGTGAAGCCCCCATGATCAATAAGGACACAGCCGGCCCCTGATCCTTCTAAAGTCTTCGAGCCATCAAAAAATAAAGTCCAAAAATCACTAACTACTGAAAATGAATCTACACCCACTACTAAATCTACTATTTTACAATCAATCTCATCAGCCTGAGAAAATGGAAGGAGATCAAGATGGGTGTTAGATGTGTCACTGGCTTCCTCTGCTTGATAGTTCCCTGGTTCCAGTTCGAGAAAATAGTTTCCTAACATAGGTTCGACTGGTATATTCTTCTCATCCAGTTGAGTAACATTGTACTTCATGTGAGGTTCTCTCAAAACCTTAATCTGATTGGGACTTCCTTTGTACGGTAACCACAAGTGCGACCAATCTGAGGTGAAATATCCATTCAATTTAGCTGACCAATCTCTGCTCAGGACCAGTCCGTAAGCGTCTGGTATATCAACCACCACGATGTTAATAACTTGGCATACTTTGTCATTTGATGCCAGACGGATTAGAACGTCCTCCATCTCACCAATTACCTTAACGTCTGTCCTATCCAATTGCACCACCCTCCACGTGGTTGGCTTAAACTGCCCATTGATTTTCTTACATACTGATACGGGCATGACATTAATTGATGCCCCTGAGTCTACTAGACAATTGTGAACGTTATGATTAAAAATATCAAACGTCAAGAGAAAGGGTGGCTGCTTAGTTTTATACTTACCTCCAGTGCTAGCTTCTCCAATTTCTTCTTCGCCCAGAGGTTGATTGTCAGCGGGCCGCTCCTCTTCTGATGTTTCCAATGCTTTCAACAACCTTTCCTTTTGTTGAGGTACTTTGCACATTTCAAACAGCGGGACGTTTGCCTTTATCTTATTTAAATATTCAACTATGTCATATTCAATTTTCTGTTTAATGGACTGAGATTTATCAGCATTCACCTTTTCTTTGTTTAGTTCAGGCAGCATTCTATTCTGCTTAGGATCTTGTCTGGTAATAGTGAATTCCGGAGTCTTATCAGCCACGGATTTATCTTGAAATTTCTTCCTAATATTCCTTTGTAGCCTTCTGATCTTTGGGAGTAAAATACTGTCATTGCTAACCGTCCCTTGACTCCTAGTTGTCACGTTAGCCTCCCTGATATCTTTGTGTGTTTTAGTTATATCTTCTTCTGCATCGAGTAAGGAGACAGAATTCCATAATGCCATAGTCTCTTCTTCCTATTATTTTGTAGAAGTAGAAGCATCACTTTCTTTCCTTTCATCATCATCTTCTTCCATTAATCTCGAATCCAACATCTGATTCATGACTAACGTCATTGAATTTATCCATTGTGGACAGTTCCTTTAGGAATGAGGTTGTTGATGAAAAGTACAAAAATTTTCCATACCTATATCCGTCAGATTAATGGATGCAGTTTTTTGAGGAGGAGGTTGGGGCTGATTATTTTCCTCCCTTTTCTTATAATATGGCCTGTAGAATTTTTGGTCCTCTTTTTCCTTCTCCAAGTCTATGATCTTATTAGATAGCTTTTGCATCATTTTGGCCATATTCTCCAGGTCTGGTGACTTTTCTTCCTTAGGCTTAGCGAACAATAAGGTCTTCCTTCCTGCGCCTCTTTCTCCTGATTGTTCTGGATAGTCCTCAATACTTTCTCTTTCCGCTTCCACCACCTCTGCTTCCTCATAAGTCTCTGTCAAAGTAGGCTTGGCCCTACCCTTTGCAAACATGGCCAAATAAGGACCCAAGGCTGAAGTATAGTATTCAATAAGTACTTTGTCTGAAGGCTTATCTGTTTCGGAATTTTTTTTTAGATATACCGCAAACCTTTGTTTAAAGCTGTGCACTTTTTCTTTTTTCTCTTTCTTCAATGCACACAGTCCCTTCATGAGGGCAGCGTGAGTCTTTTGGACTGCATACTTACTTCTGAACATTCTCTTGAAGGTATCCCAATTTGGGATAGAGTTAGCGGGAAATCCAAAATACCATGAGGCTGCAGCTCCTTTGAGGGTATGAGGAAATAATCTACAAACCACATCTTCATGTTCTCCCACCCTTAATCCTTCTATAGCCAGATAGAAACTCTGCAAATGATCATCTACTAATATCTTCTCATTGGGGTCAAATTTAGGCAACAACGTTTCGAAGGCTTGAGGTAGGTCATGCAAAGGTGGGGTCAGATTTAGAGGTGATCTGGCTCTCCATGCAGGTGGCGGTGGAATTGGTGGGTTGGGAGGAGGTAGGTTGGCGTTAACACCTGCCATGAGTAAAGGTGGAGAGTGTGGAGGTGAACCAACAGGGGTGTGAGAAGAAGAACTGTAAGGGGAATCTGGCCCTACCTGGTTCAAAGGTAATTCGACCTCCTGCAGAGCTGTCTCTACAAGTTCTTCCCAGTCTCCAACCAGCACTGAGTCTTCTACTACGGGACGGTCCTTCTTCTTGTATTCTCTTCTAGGCAATTCAGGAATAATTGGCAATCCTCCAATCTTCTTAACATAAGCACGGGTATGTCTTCTTAGGTCATTAACAATTTTGTTGCGAATGGGATATACATACTCTATTTCTTCTTCTCCCGGAATCAGATTGCGTGGTCTGCTACTTTCAGAACTGTTACCAGTGGAAAAATCTCGGGAAAACAAGTTTCCGCGGCTAGCCATGCACTGGCGGCCCTCCTTCTAGCGCCAAAACTGTTGAGGCCTGGAAATTCACAGGAAGCAACAGTAAGGGATTCTCCCCAATCAACGTTCCCAACTAGCCCGTTGACCGTTTGGAATAGGGAATCCGTCCGGTTTGCGGTCCGGTTACCGTAGGTCAAGAAACAAAACAAAGGCTTTACCGGATGCGGCCCGACCCACCAGGTTTTTGTGTTTTTTGAATTTAAGAAATGAAATGCAAGTGCCTAACTAAATGCAGGGAGATCAAGATGCAGGGAGTGGTCACAATGTGATGCGCAAGTTCTTACCTCTCGTCTTATGCTCGCAAGCAACCAAATCAGATACAATAAGAAATAAACTAACTATCTAATCTATCCCTAGGGAGCAAAGTTATCATTATGGGTGAGCAATACATTTTGCACATGCATTATGAAGAATCACAGATAGCTGGTACTTCTTTCAAGACACATGAACGCTTAAAGATATTTAAACAACCAGATAGCTGATCATTTTATAACAACATCTATTACTCACAGTGAAAAATATCCCATAAACTACTGAAGAACATTTAACAAGAACATAGGTTCAGAACATTAAATACTCTTACAGTAAATGAAACACAGCTGAAAACGAAAGAGTTCCTCTTCAACATTATTCATTGAGTTACATTGATACATTCCACTTTTCACTCTCTCCGACAGGCAAAATTGCAGTTTCCTTTGCAAAACGAAGTAGTTCCTCTTACAAGCAAACATTTACAAAATTTTCCAGGGAAAAAGCCCCCTCTCAGTTCCCCTTTCCCATATTTAACTACCCCTACAGAGTGTTTCATTTTCCCCCCAGACGCATGACCTTTCAGCTTCTCGAACGCTTCACATTCCGATCTTTTGTGTGCATGCAATCATGAACCACTTGGTAACTGATCCGTTTCTGCGTATTCATTATTCCGGATTTTGTCTTCTACGGCCATGGCTCTCCACGACGATTCCCTGAGCTTCAGTTATACCTCTGTCAGACGGTCTGTCTTTCTTCACACCATGGTAGGTTGACTTGTCTCCTCGAGACTCTATGCAGTCAATCGACAAGCATCATTTGTTTCAAAGGCGTCGCAAACAAAGCATTAGATTCTAACAATTGAACGACAATTCCACAAGAAAATGGCCGAGTTCGTCTCTTGTTCGGAGAAGAAAATCGATCAAGCTTTGGGCGGGAAACTGATGAATCGGCAGTCGAAAGGAAGTAGGCTCGGAGACCAAAAGGTTCTCCCAGCCGCAATGGTGGGCGAGGCTTAAGTTGTGGGCCAGCGAAACGCAAGCAAGAGGGGCTTTAAATCGGCCATCGGACGGTTTTGAGCTTCGGAGGCCGAAATACTTTCAGAGCCGCAACGGCGGGAAAGAGAGCTCGGAGATATGTGAAGCAGGCAGGAGAAGTAATCGGACGTCGGGCGACTTTAACATCGAAAGTTAAAATAATCTCCCAGCCGCAACGGCGGACGAGTCAGGGCTACGGGTAAGCGGTTTAAGGTTTAACACGAATCAGACGTCGGAGAAACTTGGAGAGTCGGACGCTAAAATGATCTGAGAGCCGCAATGGCGGCGGAAAAGAAAGTCACAGCTTCCGATCTGAAATTAAAAAGAGGCCCGATCACAAGAAAAAACAAGTACTCAAATAGTTTTAAGGATCAGGCACAGCTAGGTTCGTTATTTCTTCGAAAAGGCCACTATGAAGAACAACTATTTTCCCCCTTTCTTTTATCGACCAGTAAACCAGACATCCACGACTCAAACTGAAACTGAACAAGGCATACATAAATCGGCTGACATCCATCTTCAAAGTGAAACAAAAATAAGATACGCCCAAGAGGCTCAAGAATTTAACAATCAAACCAAGCAAAGATGATGAGGAGGGGCCCAGAATTTAAATAACAATAAATTTGGGGAGAACAGTTGCGGTAGCAACAGACTCATTTTTCCGAGGAATGATGATTCCAAGAATGGTTTATCTAAATATTTAAAATTCTTATATGGAAATTTGATATGGAAATAACAACTCTTCAAGAATGGTTTATCTAAATATTTAAAATTCTTATATGGAAATAACAACTCTTCTCTGTTATTTTTTTTTTGTTGATATTTTTAGAAATTTAAAAATATATTGAGTAGACAAGAATGATGTACACGAGCGTAAATATTGGTGTATTGAAGATGTTTGACAAAAAAAATTGAGCTTGGCTCTATTTCCAATATAACCATATATGATGGGAAGAAACACCTTACTATTGATGTATGCAAACATGACCCCAAAAAAACATATCATCATATTAATGCCATGAAAATGAATATGTTATCATTGTACAAGGTGTACAAGGATTTCATTACTCCCATAAAGGCTAAAGGTAGGAAAAGAAACTTCATGAATGAAAACTTGTCAAACACCAATAATGAGCACCTACTACTATGGTATAAAATACTATCCTACAATTGATGGGAAATAGTACCCTTCTCTTAAGACTACCTTTTCAATGATGACCCCATTGATAAAATATGACACAACTTTATGCCTACTATATTTTGTAAGATGCAATATTGGAGGCCTACCTAGTCACCCAATTTGAAAGGCGTTTATCATTGCAAAGGAAATATTCTTAGAACTATTAATTGTTAAAACTAGCCATGTAGGTGCTCAAGAATAAAAAGATCTAATTAAAAAAACAGAGACGTTAAAATGACTAAGTTAGTTGTAGACGTTTCTAAAAAACAATGTTGAGAATATTATCAATAGTTTCCAAAAATAGCCATGAAATGTCTTGTTTTTATAATTTTTTTTCCATAAGAAAAATCCTCAACCTAACTCAATTGTTGAAATTGATCCTCTGGTGCATATAGATTCAAGTTATAAACATGTAAGCATTGCTTTATGCTTAAAAATTGTAGTTTTTATTTTTTATTTTTTATTTTTATGTGAAAGTCGATAAATCTTATATTTAATAAATGTCCTAATAGATTCCTATAATTTCCCAATTTCCCTATTTCCATGTAGTTTCCCATTATCTACCATTTCCTTAGTCATCCTCAAGTCCACTTCCTTTTTTAACCCTAACTATTCCTATTTCTTGTCATTTCATAATTTTCCATTTTAGATTCCTGGGGACCAATTGAAAAGAAATGAACCTTATCATATGGGATTTCATATTTATTGTAAAAAAAGCGAGACCAATCCAATAAAATGACTTCAGTTTTGTTCCCAATTTTGAAGCATAGCGCACTACATGGTATTCCATGGGAATAAAAAAATAGATGATGAGCTACACAAGCTCTTCCACTCAACCAAAATGTCTCATCTTATTATTTTTATCCAAGAAGAAAATTTCAAGAAGAACCAAGGTCTCTAATGTGTCTTGAGTAGCCCTCCCATGGTAATTGAGTATGAAGGGTTAGGGGTTCATACCCTAGATCTCTTGGTTGTGTATTTGTTGGTGTCTAGCTACATAGGAATGGGGGTAGGGCCTAATTCCCTATAATTTGTTTCTCCAGGAGATGGACTAGGAGTATTTTGAAGCACAAGAGGAGAAATTGAAAAATCTAACAATAAAACAAATGTACATACCGAAGACATATATGTGGGTCTCCTATGTCTCCACTAGACATGGGGATTACATCTCTTTCTGGGTCTCCTATGTCTCCTTTATGCATGGGTTCACATGATCTCTGCGGGTGACCTTTGTCTCCTTTATGCACTGTCTCCTCTACAATGGTCTTTGTCTCCTTTGTAGAGTTGATGGATTTTGGGTGTGGGGATTTTTAACCAAAAAGAAAATTTCAAGAAGAACCTAGGCCTCTAATGTGTCTTGATTAGTCCTCCCATGGTAATTGAGTCTGAAGGGTTAGGGGTTCATACCCTAGCTCTCTTGGTTGCATATTTGTTGGTTTCTAGCTACAAAGGAATGGGGGTAGGGCCTAATTACCCATAATTTTTTTCTTCGCGAGATGGACTGGGAGAACTTTAAATCACAAGAGGAGAAATTGAAAAATCTAACAATAAAACCAATGTACATACCAAATACATATATGTGGGTCTCCTATGTCTCCACTACACATGGGGATTACAGATCTTTCTAGGTCTCCTATGTCTCCTCTATGCATGGGTTCACAGATCTCTGCAGGTGTCCTTTGTCTCCTCTACACATCATCTCCTCTACAGTGGTCTTTGTCTCCTTTGTAGAGGTGATGGATTTTGGGTGTGGGGTTTGAATCTTGTTTTTTTGTTGATTGTGGGCAAGGGGGTCGTATGTTCTTTTTTTTATTGTTTGTAATTTATAATATATATAATATGTTATTTATTAATTTGTTTTATTTTATTTTATTTATGTTATGTAATATATAATATCATATCCTAAATTTATGTTATATAATATAGCTCCTAAATTTTGTCCCTTGTATTCCATAGTAAATATGTAAGTATAAATGGACATCGAAGTGTCAACATGAGTTAGTTACTATGAAAGAGAAATTGGTGTTTGCACTAGTTCTCATTTTTCTTGATTGGATGAACATATTTCATGTGCAACTAAATGTGTCACAACTAGTGCTATGATTCATCCTATCCTGCCCTGGGGAAGGAGACATGGATAACCTTGTTTTCTTCACTAGAAGAAAGCTATTAGTAGTAGAGAAAACTTATACCATGTCTAAGTGTGAAGGATTTTCAATGGTATATGCACTGTAGAAGTACCGACACTACTTGTTGGGGAGTGCCTTCAAGTTTTTCACATAACACTCTGCATTAAGGTACTTGGTCTGGAATTAAGTGTTGGGGTCACATCTATCGATAGTTTCTCATGTTTTAAGAGTTTGAACTTGAAGTTGTTGTCAATTTGTGTAAGCACAATGTGGGTCCATATCATTTATCAAGGATTGAGTTTAGCAGGGAAGGAGGAAGCCTAGATGATTACTTAATGGATGCACAATTTTTTTGTATTGAGGTCGTACCAGATTAGTCCAATGAGATAGAAACATTTCTAACTTCCGGTCACACGCCAAAAGATTATAGTATTGTGCATCACAAATAGTTGGTGACACACAACACAATTTTTTTGTTTATAGAAGACCAACTTTACAAGTTGGGAGACGATGGTATACTCCATATATGTGTCCTAGAACATGAATGGTTGCTTCTCTCGCGAGAAGCACATGAAGGCATTGCGAGAGGACACTATTGAGGGAAGGATACTTGACACAAGGTGCTATGTGCAGTACTTTAGTGCCCTTCACTATTCCAAGAAGATAAGATGCACTATAAACAATGTGATGTTTTCTATATGGTGGGAAATTAATTGCGCAAGGATGTGATGCCTCTCTTCCTTGTCACCAAGCTTAATCCATTCAAGAAAATTTCTATTGATTTTGTGGGTTTGATCAACCCAGTGGAAAAGTACCTGAAAATATGGTAAGAGCATGCACCAATGAAGGCTTGTACTGCAAATACTTCCGTGTGGTTCATATTCAAGCACATCATTACTAGGTTTGGGTTCCCAAAGGCGTTTATGAGTGATTAGGGAACTCATTTACTAAAATCAACCATCTGCGCTCTCACAGAAGAGTTCATGATACACCACCAGAAGAGTACCCTATACCATCCATAGGCCAATGGTACAATGGAAGCATTCAATAAGATTTTGAAGCAGATGCTCACAAAGGTCTAAAAGTATAGCATGGTGACTGGGTTTGGAGCATTCCAATAGTTCTATGGGAATAAAAGACCATGTCCAAAAGGTTCATGAAGAATACCCCATTTAGATTTCTCTATGGGAAGGTGGTAGTATTGACACTAGAGTTCATTGTCCATAGCTTGTGCATAGCTTTAGCAACAAAGATGACAAATGATGAATCACGTGTGCACAGACTTGAGGAACTTATGGAGTTATAACAAGACCAATTCATTATAGGGTTCAATTAATTTTTTTAGAAGCAATGATAAAAATGCTAACATGATAGGAATATTAAGAGAAAGACCCTAAAAAATGGTGCAATAGTGTTGATATATGACATTAAGTTCTTGAAGAATCCAGGGAAACTGAGGATGAGATGGTTGTGTCCATTTAGGATCTAGTTTATCATTAAAGTAGGCACAACGAAGCTAGACACCATGGTCGGACAACCTATGAAGGGCCTAATCAATGGAAGTTGATTGAATCCCTACTGCAGCACATAGGGGCAAGAACACCTATAAGTTGAAGAAAAAAGGAATCAATCTCTATTTTAGTTTTCATTGGAAGTTCAACTTAAGTTTGAATAATAGAAGTCTAGTTTTAGTCTAATTAGCTTAGTATCGGAAGAAAATATCGAGTGTTAGTATTTGTCAAAAATTATGTTAATGTCAGTATGAAATGTTGGGAATAAAGTATATCCCAGTTAGTAACGTAAATTCATCATTCTAGTTACGATTCAAGTCACTAGCTCAACATAATCACACAAGTGTCATTAATTAAACACCACCCATCAATCCACTATCTAGTCAGTTGGTATCCATCAGTTCACATTCATAACACCGATAGACATCAAATCCCAATCACTCAATCACCAATCATCAAGTCATCTATTAGCCATCATTTAGTCATACTACACTTATCATTTAGAGTTTGTGTTAATCATAATTGTATTTCCCTATTTGGAAACATTAATAAGGATAACGCCTTAAGAGGAAGTACCACACTAATAAGTAGTTCTAAAAGGCAACTACATGAATGATAAAGTATTTTTCTATTGATTCCAAAGTGATTGTTGGAATTAAGGAAGTTGTAGGTACAAGGAAATAGAGGAAGCATGCATGAATGAAGGTGGTGGCACACAGAGGTAAAGAGAGCATGTGAAAAGTTGGTCATCCAGTTGAGCATTCATGATGAGGAGTGTCTAGAGAGAAAGTGAGTCTATGTACATAATCCATATGGTACAAAATTGAAAAAGAGAGGTATGGGAGAGAGAGAGCAGTTATTGGAAGAGCATAACATGTCTATCATTCTGGGATATAAGAGAATTTATAGATAAGGCTAGAGTTACCAGTGTGATTTGAAGACTGAGAAGTGAAGAGAAACCCTATTTGAGTGTAAGTGTGCATGGTTAGTTAGTTGCGAACAAATTTAGTGATAATGTAATTATAGTCAGATAAACCATGGACACTACCCTCATAGAGAAGAAGGGTCACACCAAGAAAAAAGTTGTGAAGGAATCATGGGGGATTCATCTTAATGACCAATATATTATCACGTTCATTTAGAAAGGGGGTTTTTTAATTTTGAAAAATAAGGTCAGTATATTGTAGGTATTGGGGGTGGGGAGTAGGTTATCGAGGGTTTATAGGTATTGGGGGTGGGGAGTAGGGTATCAAGGCTTTATAGGTATTGGGGGGTATAAAAAGGGGTATCTAGAAAAAATAGAGTTTTTTTTAATTGGAATTGTGTATTGGGAGGGGGATCAAAAAAAGGATTTTAATAAGAATTTCTCAATATATAGTAGAATTAGGGGTATTCTTTAATATCCCATGAATAAAGGAACTATGTCATAATTTCACTTAGTGAAGAACTCGTGTAAGTGTAAGGAACACCCCATGTTGGAGGTGTCATTCCTGGCAGAGAATATAGTCAAGGGAGAGGTGTTGGGTAGGGTACCATTTTTGAAGTATCAAGACTTCAACATCATCAATGACACCCAGTTTATTGAGCTTGTGATGGAAAAGTGTACCAATAATGATGGAAAAGAGAGTTTGGAGACACAAGCCTAGGTGCCCTTATTGCATCAATAGGGGACACAACAAAATTTGAGCCCAAAATCTAACGGATGCATTGTCTGAAATTCGACAGACACCTCTCTGTTATTCGACAACCATGTATTTTTTTGTCATCGGTGGGAATTTGTCAGATGTTCGGCTTCAGTTTGAAACCCATCGACAATTCGACAAAGTATCAAGCTAACATGGAGAATTATTTCATCAATGAGTTGTCGAATTTATGACCTCAACTCGTGATATCTATCATCGAAATATTGACATCCTACTATTTGATTTCCAAATTCCTACCGTCGGAATATCGACTGCTCGTTGTCGGATAGGATGTCGAAATTTTGACTGCTAGTTGTCGGATTTTTGACTGCTGAATGTGGGATCCATCGTCGGATACAGTGTCAAAAATTTTACTATGAGTTGTTAGATTTTCGACTACTGAATGTCATATTCATCATTGGATATATGGTCGAATCCATCATCGGAGCCATGGCTAGATTTCGAAGCTTAGCCACGGTTAGTCGAAAATCCGATGGCATACACAACGAATTTGTTGTCAGAGCCACGGTTAGGAACTGACTGTCGAAAATCCGACAGGATTTGGTTTTTGATTAAAAATAATAATTTCATGAATATGTATATTATAGTGATTTTCTATGTGCACCCATATCTAAAATTTTACCCACACACCACACATGTTTTCATGTGCACAGAAGCATCTATGCTTGCATGGATATACAGAAGCATGCACACACAGGTATACATGGACATTTCAAGTAAGTATGTGAAATTGGTACTCTAAGTATTGATAGACATAAATGTTTTAGCTTTTCTGCATAAAGAAGGAAAGGGGAAGGTCAACCATACTCACCCTACAGTATATTAACAATTAGGTTAGGAAGAGGCACCACTTCCTTATGGAACAAAATTCCAAGATAAGGATAATGACATTACAGTAAGATAGATATTGACATGACAAAGACAAAAACCATTTCCCACAAGGAATGACACCAAAATTGTCAATATGAATTAGTAATGGTCCAAGGTGAAATGCTATCACATCAACCCATTGTCTTGCACTCCAAAGACAACAACTAAATTTGCAAATCCAATGTCTAGATTGGAAATGATTTCCCTACAATCAATGCAATGCCTTATAGACCATATCCTTGTTGAAATTGTTAAATACATGAGATTTTTCATAACACGCGGCGACTAAAAATGTTAAAACACAATTAGAAGGTTAGTACTAATGTAAAATTAAATCCCAGAAATAAAAAAAAATAAACAATCTCCTTCACACAATTGTTATGTATCCGGAAACACACATCTAGTAACAATGTTGATAGGCAAAATTTAAAATAAGAGTATTAATGAAATTAGGGCTTTATTTCACCCATAAAGAAGTAGACCTCTGTAACATTCTCTTTCCTAGTTAATGGCACCTCTAAACCGAACTTGGAGAACACCACCCCTCCCACGTACGAAGAAACCACCTTGCAAGCTCCTTACGAGGAACGCCAATCTCTTCATACCTTATCAAGTTTTTCGACACCAAAAACTTGAAGTTAATTGGTTACATTAAGCACCGCAAAGTGATTCTATTGATTGAAAATGACCACATCTACAATTTTATTTATAAAAATAGCCAAATAAACCCATTGTTGTGTCTATCATATAGCTCATTTTCAAAATACGACATCCAATGGAAATACGATCAAATGTGGTGGCCGATGTGAAAATATGAAAATTCAAATGGGTGGTTGTGATGTAGCCTATCCACCTGTCAAAGAATACTACACTTCTATGATACCACTTGATGTAGCCTAAACCATCTAGCCTATCCACCTGTAAAATAATACTACACTTCTCGGATACCACTTGATGTAGACAAATTGATGGCTAGACTATTAATGCTACGAACAACATGTGCATACCATAAACTCCTCACTTGTCATGTTCCTACAAACAATTCCAATTTTTGTAATAAATAACAGAGAGCACCTTGCATAAGGATTTCTAACAATCCTCTCTTGAACTCAGTTTCACTTAATTTGCAATTTAACCAAGCTTTTGTGTGTCTTCTTATTCTCTTGAGCACTCCCCCATACTCTACATTCTATATAAACATGTTTTGCTTATATCTATAATCACATTGAGATTCATTTATTCTTTGAACATCTATAGATATGGAACATAATCTCAGATAGAATATCGATACCTACAGGTTAATCTTCTTGTCACTTAAGTAGAGATTTAACCTTTATAATGGATCGATCCACTCTCAAACTAATTGACCAACTTGCAGATTTTGATCACACTTTCCTCTTTCTTCCCTTTTGAATATTATATTGGTATTTACATTTGGATCCGTATATCACTATGTATCTTAAAATGTTGTCCTTCACCTATCTATGGAAATAATTGCTGACTTTTATTGCACTTTGTGTTAATTCCAACATAATCATTAAATTTGAAGGTTTGTCTATGAAATAAAGATAATAAAGTGGGTCCAACATAGATCAAGAAAAACTTTTCAAATATTATTCTCTTTACTAGAAGATATACATGAATAAAAACCATGATTTCGACTGGTGGTACTTCAAACCCATCGAACAAAATTCCCAATCAAGAAGCCTACACCATTAAAAAAAATTGACATCAACATTTAAAATATTCTTTTTAATATAGAAGTGGCACTAATTCCAAATACAATCCAAAAACAAAAGCATCAACAAATTCATCACATCAATGTGCCTACTATTGATATATCATATGATTTGATTTGAACAAAAATTCAAAGTCATAGTCAATAAATATATTGCAAGGACACTTTCTCTTTGTTCTTGGAATTGTCATAAGTTGCAACTTTACTGCAATAAATTGCTAGCTAACATCATAAACCTATTTAACATTTAAGGTGAAGTTTGTCCATGTAATTACAAAAACAAAAAACTCAATACTAGAAATCAGTATATGCATGTGTGTACATTTTTTTAGCAATAGACTGGGAATTCATTTGACTGATACTTCCTTAATATGGTAGAACCGTACATCTAGATTGGGTAACAAATTTAAAAATTAGATTCCCCACACTAACAATAAAATAAAAAGAAGTAATGATGAATCCCTGGTGCTAGAGGGAAAAGATTCTAGTTTACTTATCATCCTATATTTTAGTATATTCTCCCTTTTGGAGCACCATAATAAAATAATAAATGCTCCATAAAGGGCCATCATATCTAAAATTTCAAACCCTAGGACATTTTATTCTAAGAGGATATCATGAAGAACCATCCAAGGAATCTTTTAAGACATGGATTTTGAGTTATTTACACTCTCTTCCCCTTCATTGGTTTGATCTTGACTTATTTTCTAGCCAAAGTAAAATATAGAAACAAAAAAAAGGTTTTCCTTGTTCTCCCTTACTTACTTGATTCAAATTAGGGTGCTTCCTTTTCTACTTGAATCCAATCCATGGAAAAAGATACAATTATTCTATGTCCAATGGTTTTAATATAGTCCTTAAGGATCAAAACCTTGAACTTGAAGCCTTACCCTTGCTACCAATCAAAGATTTGATTGACTAGAACTAGTTTCTTCATCTTAAATGGGAACTAGATCACTAGGAAGGACAAGATTTGGTTTAGCATACATCAATGAATTTATGAATTTCAATTTGATTCCCACCCTCATATGTTCTTCATATTGAATTTATCTTTGTGGTACTAAGAAAGATAGAATTCAACCCCTAAAATCAAAATGTAACTTCACTTCAAAGAGATAGGAAGCATCAATTGGGAATAATATGCCAATATGGATATAGTATGTTCTATATACATCATTATGATCCTACATTCATTACCATATTATTGAACCAATGGAACTAATTGTAGGGTCATTCATGACCAATTCGTTAACTCCAAACAAAAGAAATGATTTCTTGCCACTTTCAATGCACTAGTAAAAAAAATATGACCTTAGTAATACAAACATTTTCAAGCTTTCATAGGAAAATAGGATAACCAAGACACATTCAGATATGGAAACTCATCTTCGTACAACTTACTCTAAACTTCATCATTCTTGAATTTTAAATCAATTCAACCAAATATTGGGCTAATGAGTATATTATATGTGTATTACCAACTTCATAACTGAAAGACAATGACCATAATCATTTTGGTAATAGCCATACTTTTTCTTTTATTTCACATGTGAAGATCACTTTCTTGAACACTTCAATTATACATTAGGAATTGGACAGTCTTGGATACATATGGGTTTTAGGAAGAAGCACCAATATCGAAGGAACTAAAAGTTATGTTTGTAAATGTATACTCATGTTTATTCTTAGAAAATATGACCAGTTTCTATGGTCTTCCAATAAATCCACTTTCAACATATTGATTGTTTTCTCGAAACAAAGAAAAAACTTTCGCTTAAGTTCATATTCTCACGTTATCATTGTCAATTTTACATCTAATTTGATAACATGTGATGTTATCCAAACTACCACAAGACCATGTGATTGTATTTATCCCATGTTTCATTGGATTTCTTTGAATGGATGTAGGTAAAAGAGATGAATAGGTTGAGAATATATAATTCACCTATTTCATTTTCCTCCTATCTAGGGGTAGTTATAACCCATGCATAGGATCTCAGTATTAGTTCCCTTAAGGTAAGGGTCTTGTCCTATTATGTGATATGAGTAGGGATTCTAAATATATCCATACAATTCTATGAATATTCCAAGAGTTACATGGTATTAATAATCAGGTGAGTAAGTTAAGCATTGATCTTGGGAAGCTCAGAGGGTACACAAATAAATTGTTCAATACATGGATCAACAGACATCTTAGAGGATATTTATAATTTTTGGAAATGCATTAAGCCAAAGAGTTGATAGAAACTAGGTAAAAATTTACAATGCTCAATTGAAATACCCACTCAAAAATATTTTTAAGGAAAAAATACCTAGAATACATTTTTCTACCCTTGACCTACTAAATGATATCTACATATCAAGTTGAAATCCAAATACCAAAATATATGCAAGGGTTATTTGATATTAAATGTTTAGATAAAGCCATTATTGTAACTATGAGAGTAGAAGGTTTAATGTGATATTTTAGAGTCATATGGAAGCTTGTAGAAATAATATTTTCTCTGAAAGTAAAAGGAGGATCATGCAATAAAATTTCTAAATAATGTCCAATCTATAGGTAAAAGGGTCCTCTCCCATGTACAAATCCATGTCACAAAATGTTGTCATCGTCTTGGGATAAATTCCATATTTATTCACTCATATAACTTGGTCTCTTAATTTACAACACACATGAACAATATCATAAAGAACTATCTACCCTTCATAAATAATTGATAAGATTCCCCAATAACCTTTTTTATAAGCATTTGAATAAATTATCTTGTTTCTTTCAAATTGTTTACCAAGCATCACTGGGTGGAAGATTGCACTGTTGTTGGAATTAGTTTCCCAGGTCGGCCCTATCATTACTAAATTTATTTGCATGATTCACAAATTTATAGATCATGGCCAATGATGTTTCCAATAATATGACAGCTAATTGGCTACTATAGATGTCATTTTATGTATACACCTTTTTCGCAACAAAGGCGATGGTATAAGGCATCATGGAATTCATTTAGTTTGTCTAGGTGCTCTGGAGTTTGAACATTGTGTCTAAGTTTCAGGTTCAGTTTTAGTTGTTATCCTAGAAGGGAGTACAAGTCCCACATGATGGGCATCAACAATTGTATGTCTGAATTTAGTTGTGTATATTTCAAAAGAAAAATTCTAGGCTATAGCTATTCACTCTAGCAGATGTGATTTGAAGATTCTTCTTTTCCCTTATGAAAGCATATCTATGAACATAAATGATTTTTTATGCCTACCTAACCTTTTTATGTAGTTGCTTGGAATGAAAGCACTACATTTGGAACCTGGGAAATAAAATAACAAGTGCATTTAGCAAATTTTGTTTTGTTGTAAAATCCATGACAGAGGTCAGTGCAGACATTGTATGAGAACTTACAACTGAAATGTGGGAGAAATTCCACATGGAGATGGATCCAACTTACTATCTTTCTAAAGAGGTATTGCTTTAAAAGGAACCTATAAAAAATGAGAGACTACAACTAAGTCATAAATAGAGTGTAAGGCTTAAGGAACAAGGTTCTCTCAAACATCATTCTTTTAAGCTCTATAAATAATATTCAGCATGAAACATGGCCAAAGAGTATGTACAGTGATATAAGCAACCCAATTATGCTTGATATAACTAACCCAATGATGCTTGAAGAGGTTCGAAGACTCCATGTACAACTTTAAGAACACATTTTAAAATAGGTAAATGACCTACTAGGTAATGAACCAAAAGAGTGCTTAAAATATAACACAAATATTCATAGAGGATCTTATGGAATTGACAAACTAGCCTTATTTGTCATATATTTCTAGGGTCTCATCAAAACTACTTAGATGGTCATCCCCTGGAGTGCCTAATGGGATTTTTATTTGTTGCCTTTGACCATGCTTCTACTTCTCTTGGTTTTATTGTGAATGGCCCACAAGAAGGTTGCCTCTATGGCAGTGAAGGTGAATGCCTCTACATCCCTAGGATCCTATTTTCCACAAATATTAGGATCAACAAAGTTTAGTGGCGTCACTAGTCATTTAGAAACCACCCATCCTCATGCCCCCTCCTCTCACCAAAAGAACACAAATGTGAGGTTCTCATCAAAACCTCATTTAATGGATATGTTAGCTTAGGTTCTCCAAACAAGAATGTATCTTTATCCAAGGAGATCATTTAAGGATGTGGTCAAATCAGTCATGGACCTTTAGCCCCAACATTCTACCCAAGGAGGGAGATTAATAGAGAGAACTCAAATTCTACTTTGGTCCTACAAGTCTCGTCAAATGAACTTTGTGACAATATGAAAAATTTCAAAGAAGGCACTTTGATTTGTCATTTCAACAAGCTGGCCAAGTTGTGGTGCTCTCGTACACTAGAGTAATGGAAATTGGGAAACAAATGTCTCAATGATATTTTGTGGCAAAGGTTTCTTGTGGTTCATTTTGAATCAATTAAACATAGGAATAGAGAAATGGAAGGGGGGTCTTGGTTCTGGGATAGAGATTGTGTCTTCCTAACTCTTTGGTTCCTAGAATTCAATATAACATACATGACAATCTCATGAGTGCGTGTCTAGGTAAGACTTCCAAATATTCAAATTGACCTCTAAGGAGATGAGGTGAGCAAGAAAATGGACAAGGTCTTTGGGAAAGTTTATCAATTTTCACAAAAGGAAGAATGTACTTACCTTGATTTGTGGAGCTTTGAATTGTCTTATTCTTCTTTACCTTTCAAAACATCATTCAAAATACTACAAATATTTTCCTGTTGCAATAATTTCATGTTAGGACCCATTAAATAAAAATTTGCATGTTTATGAAAATAACAAAACCAATCTAAATAAGTACAATACTATTACAATATAAATTACAATACTATTCAACTATTCAAGTAAAGTAATTGGTAATAAGAGATCACCTAAGGAAACATGGAGAACCACAACACTATGTATATAAGGCCATCGGTCACATCAAAACGCCATTTTTTTCCTCTGAACTATGAAAATGTTTCCCAACGCTACTTGTAACAAGTTCCAATGGATGAGTCAAATAGCAATAGTAAAATTTAAACACTACAATTATACAAATAATTGTTTTTAATGTATACTTCCTTACCAATCATTGATCTCCTCTTTGTTTCAAGAATAATTTAATATTATCTACTAAACATGACCAACCACGTGAAGGTGGAAGCTCTTATGGCCCCTCACCCCCTCACATAACTCTCAATTCCCCAAAATCGGTGCATCTACTTGCAAATAACAATTTACTGTAAATTAATTCACTCAATAGCTGAAAAAAATATTTCATTAAACCATTCAATCATTCAATAGCTAAAAAACATTCATTAAACCATTCAGTAAATCATTAATTAAACCATGCATTTAGTCAATAGCCGATAAAAACATTCAGTAAATTTATTATAAATAAGAATTACTCAAATTTTCTCGAGTCACTTCCTTTTTACTTTTATTCTCTTTACATATTTAGCAAGGAGCGCATATTCCGAAATCTGGTCATCGGTCTCCCTAGTAGACTGCTCACAAGGTTGAACTTGTGGCGAAGGGCTTGGAATTGCTGCAATATTGTCAAAATGTTTCATTATTTTTTTTTGTTTTTATAAATACAAGTAATTCATAAAAAAAAAATTACAAAGGTGTTTTTTTACCTGGCATGGGCACATTAGCATGTTCATCATTATCCTGTGCAAGCTCAACCTGCTCAGTGTTACCTACATATACATGCTCTGTAGTTGAATTGTGGAGAATTAGAATTAATGTTCATCATCTGCAACTATCTATACAAAACCGTAGCATGTTAATAAATTCATTACCAGGAATCGAAGCATGATCTTCGAATGGGTTGTGTACATCATTGACATTAACAGGATCATTACTTTCCTGCTCAAAACAGAATAAATAATTTATGTTCATTTTTTATAACGAATAAATTGCATGAGAATTAATAAATTTTCATTAAACTATATCATTTTTATATACCTGTGCACCAGATGGATCAGCAGAAGATTGTACAGTATGCCCAAAAAAGATTCTTCGGCATTCAACAATGACTTCAAAGCCACGTTTGAATTCAAGCTTCATGTCTTCCTCAGTGTGCAATTCTTTGAATCGGTCAGCATGCATATTTGCATGTCATCATTAACTTTACATTTTTTCCATAATAAAACGAAAATAATTTTCTATATATTATATGGATGCAGTATGGAGTTTTTGATACTTACAACTCGGGCCGCCAAATTCAAATAACCACTAGGCCCAAGATTGTGTTGACCAATTTTTCCAGTCTTTCCTTGGTGGCCTTTGATGTGTCCGACAGACTAATCAAGTGTTGAATTATGTTAGTCGATGTTCCAAATTTGATATAAAAATTAAAAATAATAAGGCTTACCATTACATTGTGGACAGTATTGCATACCTCTTTGTTCTTGGTGGTATCTTTCCTGCTTTTCTCAGGCCCTTCTCTTTTCCATATTTCACTAAGGATTTCCATTCCTTTGATAGAATCATCGGAGGCCACTCATACCTAGGGTTCTTTTCTAGGTGAACCCTATACTGGTCTCGGACAATCTTCAGATATTTTCCAGCCTTCTGTAGGACCTTCGATGTATCGAAGGTGTATTTTTCGAACATACCGACCATCTGATTAGTCAACTCATCCTTTAAAGGTTTTGGATGTTTGTCCCATGTTGTGCGGATGGTGGGCCTGAAGATCTCCAAGGGAAAAACATTTAGATTTTTATAAAATACATCATTTCTTGCAAAACAATCATGCCATCATTAGTCAACATTAAAAAAATTATCGATATATTAGAAACAAATTATAAAAACTAAATTGAACAATCTATAATTACCTGGAATCTTCTCTATCTTTATTGGAGTGAGTTCATCGTTCACAAAAAATGTTGTCACTATTGAACTAGTGCTAGTGACACGAGAAGATCCAAGAAATGTTGCTTCAACATCAGCATTAGTATCAAACCCTGCATCCACCCCTTCTTCTGCAGCATATGTTGTGGGTCGGTTAGCATCAGTTGCACCCTCTGCTGGCTGAGGGGGTGTCACAGAGCGTGTTGTCGATTGTTTAGTGGACAAAAATGGTGCAATATGTGGTGTAGGTGGAGTGTTTTGGTCATTGGGACCAACAACGCCTTCACCACTATTGTTAAACTGCAGAATTTCCTGTAAATACAAACCATTGTATTATAAGTTCAATATCATATAAAATAAAAAATTATAAATTTCAAAATGAATTTACATTATTATTTCGGAACTTAATTTCAATTGTCGACATCTCTGGATCAACAATTGAATCTTTGTTTTGATCTCGACTATATATGGAGCTGTCAATGCCAGATGAACCAGTTCCTCATTTTGTTTTTCCATGGTCTTCTGTAGCACCTTCAACGGGTCTACAGACATACCAATTTCTTTATCATTAAAAAAATGGAAAACATCAAACTCTAAAAACTGTTGAGGTGGTGTTTCATAAATCTAATCCCCTGTCTGCAATAGAAATATATAAAACATTGCTTAGTTTTTGAAGCAATAGTCTGTGCAAAAAATTATATTGACAAAAATTGTCTATCATGATAGATTCCTAGAATTATCTCTAGTTTTTCCTGATTCCTAGATGAGGGTGTGGTCTGATTAATAGCTGGAGACTTTCCTCGACCATCCACTTGCAAAAAAAGTATAGAACATTATCATAATGAACGCAATATGTAAAAACTCCAAAATACATAACAAAATAAACATTATGCTACATGTTTTATAAGTGTGCAATTTTGAACTATTTAGAATGTAGAATTACATTTAGGTTTACCTATTTCCTCGAGGCTTCAGTCATCTGATCAATAGCTGGGGACTTTCCCTGATCATCAATCTGCAAAAAAAGTAGACAAAAATATCATAATGAACGAAGACATAAAAACAAAAAAAATACATAACAAAATAAACATTATAATACACGTTATACATGTGTACAATTTTATAGTATTTAAAATGTAGAATGTAGAATTACATTCATGTTTACTTGTTTCCCCGATGCCGCAGTCATATGATCAATTGTCAGTTGGCTTCCCTGATAAACGAACCAAATATACTATTGAAAATACATAACGATAGATCTGTTTGTCCATCCCAAATTTTTACAATGGCGATTTCGATGTATACTTGCTGCCTTGAGGCAGGTCTACTAACATCAACTGTGAGGGAGGTGCCCTAGCTAAAATAACCTTGCATAAAAAACAAAAATTACCTAACAAAACCAAAATACACAGTTGAAACAATTTCAAAACATAACATTTTGATGTATACCTATTGCCTCGCAGATCGTGTACTCCTCTCACCTTCTACTGGGGTGATGCGCCCCCCATCACCTCCCTGTGAATTCAACATAGGAAATTTAATAAAAAAATATCATTATATGCTAATATGACATCTAGTTGATCTAGCCCTTGTAGACCTACTGGACTTCTCACTTTCCTTTAGGCTTCCCAAAATCCCCTCGCTAGAGGAAGATAGGTCTTAAAAATACTTGTTTGGTTCTACCTACACCGTGGTCGAAAAAAAAATGGCAAATAATAGCAAAATACCAGCAAAAAACTTGGAAAGACTTATAAGCATGACATAATGGTGATATCATTATCCTAAATAGTATAATAGTTCATCTCATAGTCCTTTAACACAATATAGATATCAAGTCGTTCCATAGAAAATGCTTCAGCCAATTTATCTCAAAATACAAACTATGTTTTTTACAAGTGGAGATCATAAGTAACATAAAACATCCCAAGGGGAGGGACAGAACCCACAATCCCAAGATGACTAAAGTAGCAATACCACACGGAGAACGTAAGGAGCCCAAACAACTTATCCAAGGAGGAATCAAGGGTGTAGAAAACACACCCCTAAGGGGCTTAAAATAAACTATATATCCCCATCTAAAACAAGAAATATGTTGATGCATCGCATAGTAGAAAGAACAAAAAAAATATTCCACGGAAATAAAAAAGATCTTAAATTAACTATATCATGCCTTCCTCAATTACTTCTCCTTCTAAAAGTTACCAGAAGGAGAGGAGGCCAACCTTCATATTCAATTCTTTATAGGATAAATTGTCTACAGTCATATTGTGCTCCCTGTAGACATGGCTAAAGTCATATAACAAAGGAATTGAAGATGTTGGTAGTATATCATATATGTCAGATATCCGACGAAGTGCATTAATTTATCCAACCTCTATAGATGATTTCACATTTTGAGAGATTCTATCACTACACCAACCTGACCACACAACTTCTAGGTCACTTCTCCACTCTACATTGGCCCGATTATTCATTTTCTTGGCAACTCCTCTCTCCTTACTCTACACCTATAGGCTTACATATAACGTAGATAAACTTCCAAATTATTGCAACAAAATTATAAGATGGAAAGGAAATGTCACACCAGTCCATGGTTTTGCAATCCCTATATGGGTGGTCTCTACAAAAGGATTATGTAAATGCAACCCATGCTTGTAGAGCACACCCCTTGAGGAGCCTTGTCTCAACATGTGTACACCTTGGACAAAGATCACTTTAAGAGGAGACCATATCTTGACAATAGATTAGGTTGCTTGTGGGTTTAGTCCACTTTACTATTGTTGGCATCCCTCACCTATTTTACATGAAGGGAGGAGAGAGTCTTTATTTGTATTATTCATGTAGAATCAAGTGAGAGTTGACTAGATCAATTGAATCTTGAAGAAAAACTTGCCTTGAATCTTTATACTTGTCTTTATGCAAGGAAGGAAGGTGCTAGGTTTTGTGAAAGACAAAACCTAGAAGATACTTGAACGGTTGGGGTTTGTGAAAGATAAAACCTAGAGGATACTTGAAGTGTTAGGGTTTGAGTCCATGTGAGAAGGACCTAGGTTTTGTGGCAAAGAAACCCTAGAAGAGTGTTGGAGCACTTTGCTTGGAGAGTTTGTGTGATACAATATTGGTGAAAGATCAAGAATGGACTTGTTGGTGTTGGTGCTAACTTGTTTTAAGGATTTTGGTGCGGATAGATAGCTTGGTGGGATACATTTCTAGGCCTTTATATTTCTCATTAGTGTTTTATATTTATGGTAGAAACCCTAGATAGGGTTTGGATGCATTGAAGACTCTTCGCTTATGGATAATCTTGAAGGACTATTTTGTACCAACTTGTGATAAGTTGTTGGTATGTACTTGTAACTTCATTTTTATGTATATCTCAAGTGTACATTCTTGTCCAAACTGTGCACTTGAAGAGGTGGTTTTCAAAGTATATTCTCATGGTGAATGAGTAATTTCTAGGGATGTTTGGTATGATGGTTTAACATAAACAATTAGCTAATTTTGTTGAGTGATTTGACAATTTTATAGAAGATAAGAGGGCAGATTTGTGGCTGTAACAATTCTGTTGTTAATAAGTAAATTTTAGATCTGTAATATGTTGGGAGTTGAGCCCTAAGGAGGGTGTCTTTAGTTCTAGTATTCATGTAGAATCATGTGGGAGTTGATTGGATGAATTGTAACTTGAATAAAACCTTGCATGGATTCTTTATACTTGTCTTTATGCAAGGAAGGAAGGTGCTAGGGTTTGTGAAAGACAAAACCTAGAATATACTGAAAGGGTTGGGGTTTTTGAAAGACAAAACCTAGAGGATAATTGAATTTCTAGGGTTTGAGTCCATCTGAGAAGGACCTAGGATTTCGATAGTGGTTCCAACCTCATCAAACATCACATGAATAGTAGGAATTCGACAGACAACACTTTTTATAACATTAAAGTTTAGTATATCCAATAAAGAGACAAGATTCCATTGAATAATTAGTCCATACATTGCACAATTCATACCTGATATTATCAAGTCTTAAGAGGAAAAACATATTACTCTTCAAAACCCTCCAATGATGGCTAATAAACACTATATTAGCAGAAGTATTTTTCAGGTAGGAAAAGAAAAAAATAGTACATGACAACAACCTTATAATGAAAAATGGTAGCCTTGAACATCCCAAAATCTAGTTCCAAATCTACAAATTTATCTTCAGCATTCAACCCAATGGGCTAGGACATTTCTCCACAATGGAAGAAACACATTGCAAATGAGGATCGACTATTCTGTTGTAGGTTTCCATCCAACTACCACCAAAACAAAAATTAATAAAATGAGGCCAAAACCTAAGGATGTTAGCCTTGAAGAGTTCAAATGTGCTTGACATATTCACCAACATGCCACTTTTCATCTCCTAACATGAGCACTCTTTCTTAGATGGATTGCAAGGCTTCTTGGAGTGGTGTGACCTAGAGATGCATGCACAAAGAGCCTCAAATGCCTAGTGCGCCTCTTCTTAAATGATGCCACATGTGAGAAAAGTTCCATTTCATGCAGAGTTGATTGGATGATTTGTAACTTGAAGAAAACCTTGCCTGGAGTCTTTATACTTGTCTTTATCCAAGGAAGGAAGGTTCTAGGGTTTGTGAAAGACATAACCTAGAAGATACTTGAATGGTTAGGGTTTTTTAAAGACAAAACATAGAGGATAATTGAAGTGCTATGGTTTGAGTCCATCTGAGAAGGACCTAGGGTTTTGATAGTGGTTCCAACCACATCAAACATCACATGGAGACAACATTCCAACAACTCATATTTGACAACTCTGGACGAAGGTAGGGTTGAAACAAAGCCCTTCAAATATCCTACTAGAGGGTAAGAAGTATGCCTTGCTCTTTTTTACTAAAAAATGACACTACAAATATAGAAAATGATGAGCTTTCTATCGAGTTTCCATCACCATGTGGCCTTTATGGATTCTAGTTTGATTTCCTAAACCATATTGGAATAGATTATGCACTAAAAGAATTCTCAATTCTTACAAAAACAAAAAATAACTTTAAACTACTTTGACGGAAATCAATGCTAGAATCTATAAATACATATTGTAAAAAAATATGTAACAGAACACAGTACCAGTGGAGTGCGCCCTCTTTTCTCCCCCTTTCGAAGCTTGCTCTCAGAACATTCCCATTTTTGGGAGTACGCTTTCGAGGTAATTCCTACCTCTCCTATACTATTTTGATCATATGATCACGAAGTTATGGTACATCCCTTCATTTTCGAGCTCCTATTAAATATGTTATGGTTGATCGTTTGATGACAATGTTATAAGTTATAAATACTAGGTTTCATGCTTTATACTAAAATAAATGAGGTTGCATATCCCTTACTTAAATAGTGTATGAAAAATTAAATTATACACCTAATGCATTCCTTTACATGAAACCTGTCTAACACATGCACTTGCAAATTGTCTAATACATACACATTCAAAATGACTAATGCATGCACATGCAAACTGTTGAGGATAACATTATCCCTTCATATCTATGGATGGAATATCACATATGGATGCGTGCATGCATGCATGTTTCCTCACAATATAATCATACAAATAGTGATGAACCCTCATCTACAAGCCATCCTACTGAATGGAAGTCATTTTTGTAATCTATCATTGTTCAGTGGATGTCGAACCCTTACTCAATCCCATGCACATGGCATATATAGTTTCTTTTTTTAAATGAACATTCTATGGGTATCAATTACAACAATCAACTACACTTAAGACTAGATTTGGGTTTACATATGAATATCAAGATTGAAATAACTATTTTGATTCCAAACGAAGAAGGGAAGGGATCAAGGTAGATTTCCCCAAATCCCATGATGACAAACCCAAGATGAAAATTATCATGGTTATATTCCTTCCATTACCACATATTATTGTTGAGGCTTAAAAACGATTCTCCACAAATATGTAATAGAATGAGTCATACCACATGCTAAGTATGAATTTGTATTCAATCCTATCATAATCCTTTTCAAAAGCAATTTTCAGAAAAAGAGCATTTGATGACTATTACTAATTATGAAGGTAACTAACCACTTAATCCTATTGGCCAATTCACTAGGATTTGTTGGATACATTGAGAAAATTCAATGGGTCCTAAGTGGCAAAGATCAACAAAGTAATAACTTGTGTACCAAGGTTCCATTCTTGTTAAGCTATACCCCACTCAACTAGCATGTAGTACAAAAGTCATCCATAAGCGTGAACCACATCCAATGATCTAGAGAAACCCAATATAAAAGCCTCCAAAGTCCAAATACCAAACTCTTTTTGAAAATAGGTGTGAACAATGACACTCAGCATACCTAAAATTACATCTACTGGATTAAGGTTAGGTATCTTTGAATACTTCCAAAGGGGTTTACACTCTAGTAATTGCAGTTAAAAATTAATTATTTAATATCCCAAGAAATAACATTGATTCGGTTATACTATTTTAGCATAGTCAAGTGAGGCCATATCAATAACTCATTTGACTCTTCATAATCACATTTTTCAAGCCTCATCTGACTAATTTGGGTTTAAAAGCTCTGTTCTGGAGGGGGTGACATTTACTGAATTTTTTCTGTAATCTCATCCATCAAACAGGAAAATGTTGCTCCTATAATCTATTATATATTTTTAAGTTATATCCATTTGATAATGTTGTACTATTTGGATTGAAATCCACATATTCTTTCAAATGGATTAATAACGATGGTTTTTCCAGTTCTAAGAGGGTTCATAACTTCCAAGTACACATGCTTTTGCAATGGTGGAAGTTCGTTAAGGCAGAACAATACTGAAGCTGCAGATGTTCCTCGACAGGGAATTCAATCAACTAAATTTGGAGAATATTTCACCATGTTCAAGACTTTTGAAAATGATTGCTGCTCTTCAAGGAACCAACACTGTATTGTGGATTTTAAAGGTGAAAATTTTGTTAGCATAGCCATTGCTACTAGGTACAAGTTGCATTATTTCTTGAATGCGTTGCTATATCTTTTGAGTTTAGTAATTTATGGTGTTTTACACTTTCTAGTTGCACCTTTTATTTTTTTTAACCATACTGGCATACACGCTTCCTACATTTAATTTTGAGGAAATGCTTTCTCCATATCTCTTTCAAACAAATCAATTTTCATAACTAATATGTATGTCTTTAAAATAAGGGTATTTTATTCATTTGAATGCTCTAATCAAACATACAGCCTCTATGACATATTGGAAACTTTCCAATTTGGATTCTAAACAAACAATTTAATGTTGTTCGTAATCCTTGTTTTCTTCTTTGAAGAGTTAGGTGGGTCTCTTTTACTTATACACTTTTTCATTCTACTGGTTGACATGTATTCATTTCTTTACCAAAGTTATCTAAATGGACTTTGAAGGTGTATTTGTTCTTTGTTTACTAAAGTTTCTTTCCCCTAAATCTTCTTCTAGAGTTTGTATTGACATGTATACGACCCAAAACCATAGTTACCAGAAACAGGCCCTAAAAATATTAAAAAGTTCCTAAAACTTAATTTCTACCCTAAAAAAGGCCCTAAAACAACCCAAAAACCTAGCTTTTTCACTACCCTAACCTCCTCAACAGCCTTAAGGCTGCTCTGCCTACACTTGGCCTCTCATCTAAGGTCTCAACCTTCCCTTTTCCTATCCACAACAAGGATGTAGCATCCATTTTTCCACTGCTCTTGAGGACTGCAATAAATTGCAGACTGTCATTACTTGGACAACCACCTAACAACCTTAAATTGTAATCTAAACAGTGAACTAATATCACTCCTTACACCCCTAACAGGCTGTAACATCCTTCTTTTTGGCCTCCTCTAATTGTTGCTACAGTATGCAAAAGGGTGTATACTATCACTTCCTCCACAGTCCTCAAACCTATTGCAAAAGGGTAAAAATCAAATGTGAAAGGTTAGTTATAAACTATGGTTTGGGTATACAAAGAGCACATTGCTTACTAGGTATATTAGACTGAACGACTTTAACACAATATATTAGACTTTGAATGATCACTATTTGACAAAACTGATTTTACTTGCAATTTGGCATCACACTAATAGGTAAACATAATTGTTTGGCATATGATACATGGTTGGATAACTCTACCTTATAGCAGAATGCACTCACTCATTGTATGATTGGTAACCTCATTGCTGCTATATTATGACTGAATATATATGTGCACTATAATAATAGATCTGATATCATAACAACATAAATGAATTTTCGTAAATGAAATAGACCATGAACTTCTAAAAAAATATCAACTCCAAGTTCACAATTCCTTACAAATGTCCTTGCTTTTCATAACAAATCAAATAGCATTTGATATCTTCCCAAAATAAAATTGGAACCTGGAGTCGTGTTTCAATGATGTAAATGTTTTTTGGTATTCTAACAATCAACAATAAGCTGTACCTTACATCAGAAGGCCTAACTGTCCAACTTGGGTATTCGTCAATTTTGCTTTCTTTTGAGATGTCATAGGAAATGCTTGTTCAATCGTGAATTCTAGACATTGCAGAAAGTGATTATCTTGGGTTCCATTGAGTTGAATCCTTTTTAAATAAGATTGGGGAATATTTTAAGGAACCATACTTATTTAAAAGTGTATAAATGTTGGTGAATATTACCAATTCTTAAAACGCCAACTATAAAATGATTGGCGATATTTTTCAAAAAATATTTTAATCTCCAAGGATTTTATATCATTTATATAATAATTTGGCAATTTTTAGGGTGAAAAAATTTTACCCCATCAAAATTGGGTGAAACAGGGCTTCAAAAAATTCAAAATGGTGAATCTTTTTTGGGAGAAAAACATGGAAAAATAGCCAACTAGGCTAAATTTTGCTCCTAAAATTATCCCTGAATAATATGTGCCTTATTTCTAGAATTTGACCAACAGATTTACACTTTTTTGCAAGAGATTGCATTCATATACTTTCCTAGCAGCACAAAGTGACTAGTTTCAAGAAAACTCGACATCATTCGAAGAGTGGGATATTACTTTTCAGCCTTGATACTTATGCATATCACCCAAGCCACAGTAGAACATGGGCATCTAAAATTTACGAAAAATCCATTGATCCCTAACTCTATCAATTTAAAAGCGAATCAACTAAGGAGAAAGAAGAGGAATTCAAAGCAGAATATAATCAATGCCCATTAATGTTGGTTATTAGCTAGAATAACCAAGGAATGTAATATAATATCAATAAAACTGGAGCATTCTCAGCCATTCTAGAACACTTGCACTTCTAATAAAAGTAAAAATTCCTCATTTAGTGTTCTCAAGAACTTTAAGGTCTCTAGGGAATTTAAGATGACAGATACAGCATTGTGACAATCATTAAACTCAGCCTTAACCTGCCCCTTGAGTGCTGCCCTGTCTAATATTCACAATTCAGGACCCCTATCATAGCATGCCCAAAACCACTTTGTGAGTCAACCTAAGTAACAAATGACTCCAATAGACATTAGGGGAAATTTGGGGTCTAAAATGGGCCTTATAAGAAAACGAGCCAACAATAAATTTTGTGAGTTGGAATTCAAGAACCAATAGAATTTCAATAAAATTAGTCAACCATAATGGTTGAATTGACATATTTTTCATAAAAGAAAACTACTTTTTTTGTTCGTATTTTTGACATACCTCCATGTGTTTTTACTCAAATTTCAAGCGCGAGAGCTTGTTGGAGGCCCATTAATAACTATTATTTTATTATAACTATTATTTTATTATTTTCCTTAGGAGGCCCATTTTAGACCTCAAATTTCCTCTAATGAATGAGTTGATGCTTACCTGTTGATCCATGAGCCAATTCGAAACCGTTAATAGTGAGGTGGAAATCGAAATGATAACACAGAGCTATGAATCGCCAAAATGATAACCCTAAAATCGTCGAAATGATAACCTTGAGGTGTGAATCAAATGGTCAACTGGGAAAATGATACGTCGGAGCCACGCAAAGATACACCATAGCCGACAAATTGCATAAAATTGTCCGTACTTAGATATAATTGTCCAAAACCTAAGCCGCGACAATGTGCACAAAGAAAATGAGAAAGACAAGGTGCATAAATAAGAAAATTGGTTTTATCGTAAGATGATCTTAATTCATGTAGAGTTTAGGTATCTCTTGGTCATGTTGATTATGGTATATGCCACATTTTCCTTTTATGTTATGTTTTTTAATGGAGGGACTTTGTAAATATATAGTAAAAAAATACAAAATTATTGCATGGGTTTGAGGAAAAATTTTAAAGATCCGTAATTATTTAAAAGTGTAAATATTGGTGAATAGTATCCATTTTGTACTCTAAAAAGTCTCTTTAAACATAACTAAAATAAAATATAATAAAATTAATAACAAAATAAACTATTCAAAATATATAGAAACAAATATTAATTGCTTCAAATAGTTTTACATTTTTAAAAATAAAAAGAATCTTTATCCAAATCGATAGACAAAATTATAGCCAAGGTAAAATCATTCATATTTAGAAAAGATATTTTCGAATGTGATCTGCCCATAACAATTCATACTAACAAATTCCTGAAATGATAGGATATGTGCAATTTTTTTCCATACGATGATAACAATAAAGATGAATAATTCATTTATAAAAAATGACCTTTCCAAACCTTGTTGATGACGACGATGGCGATTACGAACATGACGATGACGATGATGATGGATGATTTTTGAGTCTGGAAACCCTCCCACATCATCAATGCATGTGTCTAGTCTAACAATGCCAAATTTCACACCATCCTGACACATACAAAAAAAAAAATCGTCATTGGCCCCACATAGTACATTAATTAATCTATAGGTATGGTTTTTGTTGCTCAATTTGTTAGTGACAGACTTTTCCTTCTATCATTTCATATGGTACTAAAGCAACAAATCCCTTGAGTAAGTTCATTTTGGCATAGTTTGTTGAGAAAACACCAAGACCAGATATGGAGATGTGGTCCAATGTATCCTCTACAAGTGCAAGATGTAGTGTTAGATAAGAGGAATTGAAGATATTTCCAAAGTCATATTGTTCAACAACATACCTCATGGTCGATAAATTAATGGTGACTAATATGGAAGAGTGGTCCAAGGTATTTTCTACAAGTTCAAGTAGATGGTGCCAAATGGTACGTTGGTGGAGTAGTTAGGCATAAGAAGGAATTTGAAGACATCTTGATTGGTGGCACAATCAATTGTATTTGATTTGTAAGTGTGGTAAAATATGATCTTGTCAATGGCATCAAATCACAATGCCTCAATTGATTCAAATCACGCCATGCCTATATGATGTTATTCATGTTAGTGGACACCATTATTTCTATTCCAAAAACTTATTGTTGAGTTCTAAAAAAAATTTGTACAAAACATCCTTGTATTCCAACAACCCATTATTGAGTTCTAAAAATTTGTTTGTAGAAAACTTTGTTTTCCTTTGAGGTCCATGTGTGCTTCCTCTAATAAACCACTAAACAAAACTTTGTTTTATTTTTATGTTAATGTGGGATTCCACTAATGAACCACTAGTAACTACTCCATATGTTAAAATACTAACACTTGAATACCTAAGTAGACATTGTCATTTTCCCTACCCAACCATATTGTATCATACAAGTTGACATTGTCTTATTCCCTACCCAACCATATTGTATAATGCATGTCTAATGATCATACCAAGAGCATTTGTATCTCAACAACATGTTGGACATAATCCATTAAGGGCTTGTTACAAAGAGGTCCCATGTAATGATCCACAATAATGTGTAGAATATGCCATAAGTAGGTTTTCATGACTTCATGTATGGGTTGTTTATCAATATTGTTTTCTATATCCAAAATGTATATGGCTATAAATTATTGTTTAATTGGTTATAAATACTATATGTATTTATTGTAAATAATTGATTATAATTATTAAAAATTATTTTTTAGTAATATAAAAATTAATTATAATTTTTTTTTAAATATATAATTAAATATTTTATTAATCATTTTACATATGTAGAAATAAACATAATTTCAAATATAAAAAAATTAAAACAATAAAGTTCCATTTTAATAAAAATAAAATAAATTTATAATTTAAATTATAAAAATTAATGATAATTTATCATTTATATTTCAAATTATAAAAAATAATTTAAAATTCATATTATAAAAATGAACTTAAGATATTAATTTAAGATTTTTGAATGCATGTGATTAGATATTTTGTACACCAATATTAATTGGTAGAAATACGCTTAATTTAAAATAATAAACTTCCACTCCAGTGAAGTAAAATCATTTTTAAAATCTAAAATAAAATATAATATATTTCCATGTTTATGAAAATAAAATAAAATTTATAGCCTACATCAAAATAAAATATATTAAACTTAAAATAATAAACAAAGTAAAATGATTCTTTTAATCAAAATTAAAATATAATATATTCAACTTGTTGGAATTTATAAAGATGATGATGACGATGATGACGATGATGACAATGATGATGATGATGAAAATGTCGACGATGATGATCATGATGAAGATGAAGACGATGATGAAGTTAGTGATGATGACAATGATGAAGATGATGACGACGAAGATGATGATGAAGATGAAGATGATGATGATGTCGACGACGACGACGACGATGATGATGATGATGGTGGTGGTGGTGGTGGTGATGATGATGGTGATGATGATAATGAAGATGATGATGATGATGAAGATGATGATGAAGAAGATGATGATGATGATGA
>LPNX010221223.1:0-15455 GCA_001517045.1 Pseudotsuga menziesii | reverse complement strand
CTCAGTTATGTGCTAGGAATGGCAGGGTTTATACCTCTGCAAGGCACAGGAAATTTTCCATTTGTTTGAATGAGGGCTAAGTCTGTTTTTTTAAGCCCTCAACCGAGGTATGAACCTCGACTGAGGTATTTAAATACCTCGGTCGAGGTATTTAAATACCTCGACCGAGGTTTTGTAAAGCCCGCAATACCTCGGTTGAGGGCTTAACAAGCCCTCGGTCGAGATATTAAGACCTCGGTCGAGGGCTTAACAAGCCCTCGACCGAGGTGCGTTTTTCTATTTTTGCCGAAATTCACTTGCCAAAAAGTGTTACCCAGGTCCGTGGATTCACCCGATGGCGATGATGATGACGATGATGAGGATGATGATGATGATGATGATGATGACAATGTCGATGGTGATGATGATGATGATGTTGATGATGCTGACGACAATGAAGACGATGGCATTGATGGTGCCGACGACGACGACGATGATGATGATGAAGACGATGATGATGATGAAGATGATGATAATGATGATGAAGATGAAGATGAAGATGTTGATGATGATGATGATGAGGAAGAGGATGATGACGATGATCATGGTGATGATGATGATGATGACGACGATGATGTTGATGATGTTGATGATGATGTTGATGATGATGATCATGATGATGACGATGTCGATGAGGATGATCATGATGAAGATGAAGATGATCATGAAGTCAGCGATGGTGACGATGATGAAGAGGAAGATGATGAAGATGATGATGATGATGATGAAGATGAATATGAAGATGATGTTGACGATGACGATGATGATAATGATGTTGACGATGACGACGACAACGACGACGATGATGATGTTGATGATGATGATGATTATGAAGATAACGATGATGATGATGACGATGATGATGATGATGAAGATGATGATGATGATGAAGATGAAGATGAAGATGAAGATGTTGATGATGAGGATGAGGATGAGGATGATGACGATGGTGATGATGATGGTGGTGATGATGATGATGATGATGACGATGATGATGATGACAATGATGATCATGGTGATGTCGATGATGATGATGATGTTGATGACAATGTCGACGATGATGATCATGATGAAGATGAGGAAGATGATGAAGTCTATGATAATGATGATGATGATGATGTCGCCGACGACATCGATGATGATGATGAAGATGATGATGATGATGATGATGATGATGATGAAGAAGATGATGATGATGAAGATGATGATGATGGTGATGATGATGATGTTGATGTTGATGATGATGATGACAACGATGATGATGATGATAACAATGATGATTGATGATCATGGTGATGTTGTTGTTGATGATGATGATTGTCATGATGATGACGATGTCGACGATGATGATCATGATGAAGATGAGGATGATGATGAAGTCAGTGATGAGGGCAACGATGAAGATGATGATGATGTTGACAACGATGATGATGATGATGATTAAAATGATGATGATGATGATGATGATGATGATGTTGATGATGGTGATGGTGATGGTGATGACGATGATGGTGATGATGATGACGATGAAGGTGATGATGATGACGATGACGATGATGATGACGATGATGATGATGATGATGACGACGATGATGATGAAGATGATGATGATGATGATGATGATGACAATGTTGATGATGATGAAGATGACGATGTTGATTATGACAATGAAGACGATGACATTGATGGTGCTGACGATGATGATGATTATGATGATGATGGTGATGATGGTCTCCTATCTGTAAATATATGATCTCATTAATGTTAGTAACTCTTTTTAAAAATAATAATAATAATAATAATAATAGGTCTAATTATATATTTACCTTTCAACAGATTTCATCATCTTCTTCATCCAAGTCATCATCTATATCATCAGATCTAGATTCAACATTGTAAGGATTATCCATATCATCATCATCATCTATGTCAGTTACGTTCATCATGTCATCGTTGATATAATCTTCATGGGCATTGTCTGTTACATCATCTGATTCAACTAATTCTTGGACATATTATGTTGGATCATCTTGATCATCTAACCCATCATGTTGATCATTCTCTTCATCATTTTCTTCTTCTTCCAGAGTACCCTCTTCATTACTTTCATCTAGGTTATACTTTACCAGCCTTCCCCTTAGATCGTGTCTCACACCAAATGACCAGGCCAATTTACCTAGAACCTCTGAGTAAAATACCTGCTCACATTGGCTTAGAAGAACGTAGGGCTCCATTCCTGGCTCAAATAACCTTGTATTTACCATAGTAAATCCACTATCATGTTCAATAATAGTTCTATCGGGATCACGTTGATTCAATCATAATCTATACCATTTGACAACGAACAGAACTACCTTGAAGGATTTAAAGTCACACTGTAGAATATCTTCCAAATACCCATAGTATCAATTTTCTAAGAGTTCTGTATGTCTCTCACTTCTAGATGAAACGTTGGTCACCTCAAAGACTACAGATATCCCACAATATGATGTTTTCTTTATTTCATCCAATTTTTTGATGTGATATCTACAACCATTGCAGACCCTAGCGTTATGGTGTTTTACCTACAACAAGCAATACACAAAATGATTACATAACAATTCAATATTTATGAATAATTGCGTATTTATGCAGCCATCCATGGAAAAGAACAACAAAATGTAATTTGCAAAATAACAGATTTAGAGTGATTGATTAATATGCTTGCCTGCTTATCTTTTAAACCATATGTTAAATCGATTTCCCTTTTTGTAAGATTTGTATCTCCATTGCGATTTGTTTCTTTTACCAATGAAGCCACACCTTCCCATGATATTCCATGACCCGATTGTTCACATCGTTCAATCCATACCTTCATCCATTCAAGATTGTTTGCGATGTATAAATGAATTGCATCCCACTCTCGACCAACTGCATGATGACAATAAACATTAAAATTCAAGACATATGTAAATTTTTTGAACAAATAAGTGATGCAATAAATTGTATATGCAATTATAATATGTATGATATAATTAACATCCACTAGCTAATAATTACCTTTCACCTTCCTCGATCTACCTTTCCCCTTCAGGTACTCCTCTTCAAAATAGTTATTGGGGTCCGGATTAGAAATGCGACGTAAATTGATCTTTGACACTAACTTAAGAATATATTCACTAACATGCAACATGTTTTGGTATACGATATATCCTTCCATCATAGAACCCTTAGCATGTGCTCGTTGTCTCACCAAACCCTTCATAAATTTCAAGTGCCTCTCAACCATCCACATGGACCTTGAGTGCATAGGTCCACACAATTCAATCTCCTCCACTTGGTGTATGAGGTGGTGTTCCTGTGCATTGAAAAATTCGGAAGGTATATGCTTCTACATTTCACACATGAGACAAGGAATTTCTCTCCTCCAATACTTTATATCTTCTTTGTGGATTTCTTTAGATGTTAACCATCTACAAGTTGCGCAACCCAATAATGATAATTAACAAAAAAAAACATTAAATTACATAACATGAATTAGTGCACAAGCAACTAATCGATAGTTACCTTATGTATTTCCCACGATTATATATAACTTGTTTAACATTATTGTCGAAGTTGTTCAGGAGAGAGAGAGGTAGAACATAATGTATCAATATACAAACCACGTCATTTTTAAACTAAGATTATACAAATAAGAAAACAAATTTATGCAATAAAATGAAAAAAAAATTATATGCACATAACAATAATAATTACCTTGATGAAGACATGCCAAACATGCATTTTGACCACCGCAAAATCACCTTTTTTTTATGATATTCTTCAAGTTCGCATAAAATCCTGTGGGAAATTTAATTTTTTGCATTACTTGTTTAACAACATTACTTTACTGCTCCGTAAACATCCATGGAATTGAATTTATATTAATTTGGTCTCAATTGCTATGAAATTGAATGACGTCTTTCATTGCATGGTTTCCTTCTTGAATGTCTTTGCAAGCTTTCACAATTTTATCTTTCTCTCTCCTTAGCTCCAGTATTCACCCTAATCTTTCAGTCACATTCTTTCCAATATGCATTGTATCAAACAAATGAGAAATTTGTAGGTGCTTGTAGTAGGGAAACTAGTTGAATTGTATAGGATAAATTTTCATTCCTAGTGGAATCCCATTAATGCCTTCATGATCACGAAGGACATTGTGAATATTAGTTAGTAACTAAATTACAAAAATCAATTATGGCCACTGCAGTAAACAACTCACAATAAAAATTAAATTACATAACAATTCATATACGATGATCCATACGTACCAACTTGATGATTTCTATTGTATTGCATCTTCTAAAGGTGAGGTGTCATTCTCCGTGGTTTTAATGCAGTCTCTTGCTTCCCATTGAAAAGATTTTTTTTAGTGGTTCTATACCTATGATTCTTAGAGAGAAAATTCCTATACTCATCAAACACCTCCTTTCTTAAGCTTTTTGAGCGACGCGATTTGATCTTAGGACCACAAATTGGACATGCAAATTTACCCTTTGTTTGAAGACCTACAATATAAATATATGGAATATCTATGTCAATTATAATTATATAAAAACTATATTAACTACTTCATATAATTAAATGCAATTAAAGTGGAACTTAAAAATACAAACCACAAAAATGGGTTAACCCTGGGGCATCATGTATTTCCATACAACCATTGCATGGAATTGAAATTGTCTTTATTTTATTGGTCTAGATACATCATACATAGTGATTCCATTCCATAACTTCAGTAGCTCATCTATAAGAGGTTCGATATATACATTCATATCTTTGACTTGGAACTTACCTGATTGATTTGAAGTACATATAAAATATATCATTATGAGAACCATTCAGATATATAAACCATGCACAAGATTAAAATACAAAAATATACAAATGAAATTAGGAAACATAATACGACAAATGAGATGCCAAAACTACATTAGAAATAAAACAGTTGTAGAGACAAAATACCTGGAATAATCATCGACAACATTATGTGCACCAGGGAGGAATGTTATTGTTGAAAACAAAAATAGGCCACACCCTATAAATGGATTTCCTCTGTGCAAATGGATTAACACCATCTTCTACCAAAGAAATCCTAAGATTACAAGGTTCTTCTTTAAGGTGGGGCCACTTTTCCTCCATATCTCTAAATGCAGAACCATCTGCAGGCATTCGAATAACATCATCTTAACTTATGTTCCTAGCATGGTAATCCATAAATTACACTCTGTTATTGCACCTAAACAGTCGTTGCAAATGTGGAATGATGAGAACATAACAAAGAACCTTGTGAGGCACCTTTTTTGTTACTTGATCTATCTGATATCTACTTATATGACATTCTGGACATTCTATTGCAAATTCACACTGATTATAATATATAACATGGTCATTGGGGCATGCATGAATTGCTTCATAATGCATTCCAATCTCTTTCATGATGGAAGATAAATGTCGATATGTGCGAGGTAAAATATTTGATGGTGGTAACAAAAATTCAGCTATCAAGCTACATCAAATAAAAATAAAAATAAAGTTAATATAATATAATATATAAATAATATTAATGAAACAAACTTCATCGGTATTAATTTAAATTATGAATTAACAATTAAATTATTAGCAGAATAAAGATAAACTTTATCATGGTCGTATATATGTGATGGATTATTTTACATACCTTAGCATCTGTGTGATTGATATGTTTGAAAAACCATTCATAACCTTCAAGTTCATTATCAACAATATAGCAGGGAGAAGATTTGTTTTGGATCCTTCATACAGGGGTTTGTATGCCTTATCGAGAAGAGGTATATCGTGAACATCATTAAAGTCATCAATATTTTCATTATCAATGTCATCATCATCATCCATTATAGCATTAAATGAATCATGGATCAATGTATTTGTACCATCATCTTCAACTACATTATCATTGTGATCATCTTCTTCCATGGATCAATCACTTGTTCTCCATTAAACATAGATGCTCCATGATCCTCCGGTACTTGTTCTGAAAGCACTTCCTCTGGTCGATATGTTGTAGGATGTATTTCCTTTATAAATAAATGAATACATCAATAGTTAATAGTTAATATAATAAATATTAAAATAATACATACATTTAGAAAATCTAAAAAAATCTAAAAAAAATTAGAATGCTAAACCTACAAATGGATGATATTCATTCCTTCCCTCAACGTGTCCATGTTCCCTACAATGTTTTGTGGCTATTGCGATCAATATTCTTATCCTCTTAAATCCCTTGCATTGACTACATGGACAATAACATTTCCCATCACCCCAATTTTGCTGCATCCCATAGTCTAGCAAGCAATTGTCGATTTTCTTCATTTGGATCAAGAATATTGCTATTTGACATTTTGTCACAAACTTCGTGACTGAATACTATTGACAATATTAAAAAATCAAGTTCCATGCATCACAAGTTTCTCAAACAGTGGTTTGTCTAAGAATAAAAAAATTCCTGCAAACTGTCTGTCAAATAAAAAAAAATTCCCCAAACCGACCGTCGAAGAATAAAACAATTCCTCAAACTGTCCGTCGAGGAATAAACAATTTTCGCAAACCATTTGTAGAGGAATAAATAATTTCTGCAAACACTTTGTCACTTCTATAGAAAACATGTCAGAATGTTTAAAAATGTTTATATTTATAATTCCACGGTCGTCAAATATCCAACGACATGAACCTAGTTAACGTTGTAAGTAATCATTTTACCAACTTCAAATAAGTATCATGGGCTCATCGAAAGTTTGACGATAACACCTTCCCTAGTCATCACAAAACTAACGACCATCCCTTACAAAGGCGTCACAAATCCAACGAGGTGAGGTCGCTTAATCGACGAGAATGTTCGATGATAACACCTTCCCTAGTCATCGTAAAATCGACGACCATCCCTTACAAAGGTGTCGCAAATCTGACAAGGTGACGTCACTTAATCGACGAGAATGTTCGCCGCAAAACCTACGAGGAGTAAAGTCGAAAATTCGATGAATCTACAAGATGAAAAATAAAATTTTAAATGTACAATAATTTTCATCATTTCAATCCCACACTTCGATAGAGCAGATTACATTAGTTTGTTACACATGGTTCATCCTAATCCACCTACAAGGAATCTATATGTCGTTGTACAAGAAGTACGAGATCACTAACGCAGTAATTTGGTTGGTCTATGGATTGTCGTAGAAAGGAGAATATCTAGTGGAAGTTATGGCTCACACCTCTACAAAAGAGGTGTATATGAAATAGAAGAATCACACATTGAGCCAGGAACAATAGTGGCACAAATTTCTCAAGCTCTCAGCACCTGCCATGGGCAGGAGCTTCAAAAGCAAGCCAAGGGGGGATTCCTCAAGAATTTAAGTTTAACCCCTTGGCCATCATGGCGGTCCATCCAAAGTTTAAATTAGGAATGACTCATTTCCATACAATGAGCTCAACTTACACTTGATTCCAATTCCATATATCTAGTACTATGTGGGAGAGATATTCACAGAGTTGAGTGATAGACATACACAGCTTGGCCATTCCTATGCCAACCTTAAGGAGGCACATAATGAATTGGTTCACACATGGGATCAGTTGGAGGATGAGGTTGACAAAGCATATACATTGATCCCATCCCTGAGTCAGTCGGCTACCATTTGGCTCCATATTTTCAAGAAGATCATCTATATAATCGACACAGTGGCTACGCTCCAGTAGGAAACAACTGAACTACGAGAATAGATCAAGTCAATTCCATCCCCAAAGGATTTCAAGTTAGTGAAGCAAATTGAAGAAGCAACACAAGCCCTATATCACACGAAGAAAGGAGTTGCAACCTTAGGTGGGGTCACTCAACTACAATTTTAGTGTTTGGAACCATTTGCAGGACATCCTTGAGCTCGAGCAAGTGGAAAAGAAATTTTGGGAGTTGGAAGTGTAGGTGAGCGTGAAAACAAAAAGCTTGATGTGGCTACCACTTTCAGCTAAGAAAGAGACCATGAAAAGATCAATTTGTTGGCCAAGAATATGACAACAAGCATAACATAGTGGCAAACCATTACAAGGATCATTGTTGAGGCTCAGGAACAAGCATATAAACACTTCAACAACCTATTTGAACTACAGATTGAGGCCAATGATTTTATCCCCATCATTGAGAAATCCAAACTGGAACCCAGGAAGAGTAAAAAAGAATATGTCGCTTCGTTCATTGCACATAATGATATCACCAGTGAGTTCAAGCTGATTTAAACAAGTTTTCAGGCCTGTCAGTGACCTACACACCCACATACCGTTAGTATCCACATTAGAACCATGAGGCCTGTGGACCAAGATGAGCTACATATTAGTGTTGGGCGATCAATACTCAACTTGCTGCAGAGCATTCAATGCAGCTACATCATGCATGCTAGCCCTAGCCTCCTGTTGGTGCTTATGTTTTGGACCTATTACTGCACACCAAGCTAGTTTTCCAAAACCAGTTGCTCCCTAACATAATCAGTTATGTTGTGTGCTGATTAAGTTAACAACTTCGGGCTAGTAATAGTTTTTAGTTTTGTGGAGCCATAGCCTATATAAGACTCAATTTTATAAAGGGTTGGATTTCAGTCCTCAATTATTGTTAGAATCTACAGTTGTTGTTGCTATTAGTGGTGTAATTCTATTTCAACAGTAAGAATGAATATATGAAGAAGTTTAAGCTGGTGAGATGAGTTATGTATAATTGTATGGTGATACCCAAATTTTGCCAAATAATAGAATGAAGTTTCTGCACATGATGAATGTTTAATGAATAATTATTACTATGTTGAGTGAGAAGAAACCATACCTCCTTGTGTAGCCTTGGTTCGGGTTTCTGTGTAATTTCCGATGCACATATTAGGTGAGACTTTATTATGTTTAATGAATATTTATTACTATGTTGAGTGAGCAGAAACCATCCCTCCTTGTGTAGCCTTGATTCGGGGTTTTGATGTAATTTCCTATGCACATCTTAGGTGAGACTTTATTCTCTTTAATGAATAATTATTACTATGTTGAGTGAGAAGAAACCATCCCTCCTTGTGTAGCCTTGATTCGGGTTTCTATGTAATTTCCTATGCACATCTTAGGTGAGACTTTATTATATCCATAAAATATTGAAAATGTTGGTGCCTATGAGGTTTTTGTTGGTCGCATAAGTTGAACCCTAGGTATGGCAAACTGTATCCAATAGTTAGACAAACATAACATATTTTCCTATTTGTACATTAAAGTATATACACTTGATTTTGTAATATGAATACTTATAGTTTTTGTATAAGAGCTAGAAGAAAGTGAATAGACCAACTCCCCCGTAAAAAAAATAAACAACTATAATTTACACAAGTAATGGATATCGAAATATAAAAATGCATTGTGCTTACATATTTGTATTATTTTATGTTTTCTCAAGGTGTGCATGACCATCATCTTGGCTTGACATGTTCTTCAATGGAGGATTGGACTCCTTTTTTGCTAAGAGGGTGTCACATGCCCCAATTTGCAAAAATAATTTAATGTTATTTGAGGAACATTATGTTATATTTTATGCTAAGTTTGTAATTGATGACCAAGTGGGGTCAAGAATAATTAATGTAATTTAGAATATTTTATTTATAAATAAATAAATGATGAGACAGCATCTTAGGGAAGCTGTTAAAAGAGTGTTAACTCGTCACTTGGTGGAGGAAACTGGGTGAAGAGTACACTGACAAGTCGCAGCATCCTCAAACTACTTCCAACTGTTGCAGGTTGTAGCTAGGGTTTTACCCCTAGCTTGTGCGAATGAGCACCTACTAAGGAGAAGGGACTCCTTAGTAGCAGTTCAGTAAATGTAAATTAAAATGCTAAAACAAAAATATAAATTACTCTAAACATGTGCATGAAACAGAAAAACAAGATGTAAAGAATGTCTTTTGTATTAATGTTACCTCCAATGTGAAGGTTGGTGAAGACCTTTGCAGTGATCCAAGAGGGTTGCTCCAAGCTCCAACTTGCTCCTTCTCTTTCTCCAATGGTGGAAATGGGCCAAAAGGGGCTCTCAAGGTGAAAATAGCTCAAGGGTGAGCTAGGGTTTCAAGAGCTACTTTGGCAGAGTAAGGGTGCTTATGATTGTGGATATGAAATAAGGGGTCTCCATCACTTATTTATAGTTTTTCAGTGGTGGAATGATGGCCCATGGTTTTGGAAACCATATGGTTTAGGGCAGCTGTATAGGGTTTTTTCCTCCTTTTTCTCATTATTTTATATTTTTTCTTCCCTTTTTAGGGGATTTTTGCTATTTTAGAGGAATTTTGGATATTTTTGGAGGAAAAAAGGTGTTTTTAAGGGAAATATGGTAGGAAAATGGACAAATGAGCCATGTAGTGGGGTAGATGAGGTAGTGAACACTTTTTGGGTGTTAACAGATTTCCCCCTGATGTGCGAGGGCAGGAGCTCATCATATGGCCGATGGACATCATAAGTCATAAATGGTGTTCCTGGGGTGTGGAGAAGAGAAGAAACAAACTGAAGCCCGGAACAACGATCCTAAACCAACTGCAAGAACGAAAAGTACATAACCTCAATAATGGATGAGGAATCATCTGATCATATGGACGAGGCAGGCATTCCCATGCTCGTATCAGGATATAACATGATAATAACAATGGGGTCCAAAATATGGGGACCTGACATATACATGGCCTCAAATACTGAATGAGGAAGAATCTCAATATATGGACGAGGCGGGCATACCCATGCTCGTATCAAGATACATAAACATAACTGTGAGGCCCAAAAAGAGGGACCTATAGGATACATAAAAAACCACTGTGTATATCATAAGAGTCTAGAAAGGGACACAAATCTGGGACATACTGCTGGGCTGACCATGTCTGAGCTGAAAAAAATGATGCACTGGAATGACAGCAGTGCTACTGAATGTGGTACCAAAGGAACTGATGAGTTGCTGTATGAGAGTGACAAGGGTCATACTCGCAATGGTACACTAAACTGGAACTGAACTGGGTACTCAAGGAAGCATGGAACTGAAGGGCTTCCGAATACAATCGCCACTGCAGCCCGCACATCCACGGGAACATATAACTGGGCGTTCCAAAATGACTCACCAATGTGCTAGAGTCAGGGGAAATTCGGGGTCTTCGACAAATAATGGAAGGGATATAAATCCTACGCGATTCTCAACGATGCGATCAAGGTGCTGAAGTCGAGCATGTGAGAAACAACCATTCGGAGAGGCAGTGATGACTCCTCCCAAAATGGTCCGTAGGCACTCACCATAGATGGTGATGGGTCCAAGGCGCAGGGGCCTCTGGGTCTATCCTCTGGAATAGAGGGGCTGTCGTCGACAGAGGGAGACCTACAACTATCAAGGCAATGATGTTTCCTTGACAGGAGCGCGAGGTGGAAAACTGAAATGTGATAGTACTGATGGCAGGATTGATAAATTGGGGGGAATAACTGGGCAAGTAGAGTGGGTGGACTCAAACTTCCTTTGTTCAAAGTATGATAGCGGGGATGATCGGGCAGCATATGAAACTGACTGGTGGTAAGGGGATCATAGCTATATTGGATCTGGGAGGGTGACTGGGCTGAGGGAGACTCAAGCTGGGGTAAAATGGCAGGAGACTGCAGAATACTCTGAACAAAGGTGACCTAATTAGGGGTGCTGGCGAGAGGATCGATCATAGCACCAAGAGGCACAGGGGGACTTCTTCATGGGTTAGGGAACTAGAAGAAGTGTGTATATAAAATGGTACTGTCGTGTGGATTTATACGAGCCCAGGACAGTTCATGCTCATGGTTGCTTTCAATTTTAAGGAGTCTGAAAGCAATAAGAAGACTAGGAAGTAATGGAATGGTACTGTCGTGTGGATTTTACGAGCCCAGGACAGTTCATGCTCGTGGTTGCTTTCAATTTTAGAGAGTCTGAAAGCGATAAGAAGACTCCAGGGAGGTTGCTTTTTCGTGTGTTAGTCTCCAAGGCCCGAAGAAGCATAAAAGGATGCAATGAAGAACTCTTCTAGCTGATGTGACTAGAGTATTCCTTTTTCGTAATTAGTCTACCAGGTCCGGAAAAGGGTTAAACTTATACTAGATAGATGCCCTTTCAGATACTTTAACGAGCATGAAAGGAAGCAAGATTGCTCGGTGATCTTTTCATTGTTTTAGGAGTCAGAAAAGAGCTTAACAGAAACTCCCTAAGTGCCTTTTTCGTATAGGACTTGTCTGGCCCGAAAAAGGGGTAAAATTATACCGACCAAAAGGAATGGCCAGGCAAGGAGGAAGTGTTCAATTAAGGAACATTTATGATGACCAGGAACGAGGGTGAGGGGGAACATTGGTGGGACTCCTTGCGGGGTGAATGAATGGTGGAAAAATAACGAAACAGTGGCAGTATGACAGGAGTGGATGGCTCATGTAAAAAGTGTGGAACAATCTGATGGCGGCCGATGTGGCACGCAAATCGAGGCAGCAAGATGTCGGGACACAATGTTGAAATTGTACCAAGTGAGAGCAAGAAATGATCTCAAGCATCATCACGAGCTCGGAAAAATGAATCCGGCGATATAAAAAGTGTGAAAAACGGAGAACGGCCGAAGTGGCGCGCAAACCGAGGCGACTAGCGGTGTCTAAAAAATGGGCAAAAAATGTCGTAGAAAAAATAATGCAACAATGTGACCATCGCGACGGTCTCGTCGTGCTGATTCCAATGGTGGAAACGGTTCGGAAAACGGAATCCATATGGGTTTGCATTGGATGTGGATGCAAGTAGTCTAGGATGTTGGGCACGTGGATGCCCCTTGTGTATTTTATGTGATGCGACATGATGTATGTATGATTAGGCACGTGGATGCCCCTTGTGTATTTTATGTGATGCGACATGATGTATGTATGATTAGGCACGTGGATGCCCCTATGGATACAAATGTGGTTTTATGGTTTATGTACATGGATGCAAAAGTTGATGCAATGCCGTCTTTTTGGGTTTTTATATATTTGGATGAGATGCTATGGGATAATGATGCATGATGGAGGTGTTACATGGTGTGAGGTGTCTTCTTGAACAAGGACTCCAGACACAGCATGCTCGGATGCCGAGACGTAGAGGATGAAGTCCTGAGAGAAATCCAGAGGGGAGATCAAGGGGGCTTGTGTGATATTTTTCTTGAGGGCTTCGAACGCAGCTTCTGCTTGCTCGTCCCAGACAAAGGGTATGTGGCTACGGAGCAGGCGCAAGAAACCGTGAATGGTTGTGGCGTAATCAGGAATGAAGCGTCGAAGGAAATTGGATCACCCTTGTAGACTTTGGAGTTGTCGTAACGTGCGAGGAGAGGGAAGTTCTAAGATGGCTTGGACTTTCAGGGGATCAACAGTAATTCCTTTCTGGGAAACAATGAAACCCAACAATCGGCCTGCCGAAACGCAAAAAACACACTTGTGTGGGTTCAAGCGGATCTGATATTTACGACAGCGCAGAAAAACTTGCCGAAGGTCGTTAAGGTGGTCTGATCATTTCCGGGAACGAGCTGTAAGGTCATCAAGGTAGACGAGTAGGATGTGGACCAAATCATGAAAGCAATAGGTCATGGCCCGCTGGAATGTGGCACCAGCATTTTTTAGGCCAAAAGGCATGACGCGATAGGCAAATGTGCCCCATGGGGTAGTAAAGGGAGTTTTGTACTGGTCTTCCTTTCGGATTTGGATCTGATTGTATCCGAAAAAACCGTCCATGAACGAGAGGACTTCATGCCCCGCACACGCATCTATGAGCTGGTCAATAAATGGCGTGGGGAAATTGTCTTTGGGACAGGCGCGGTTTAAATCTCGGAAGTCAGTGCATACTCTAATGGTGCCTTGTATTTTGTTAACGGGAACAGGGTTTGAAACCCAGGTGGTATAGGCAATAGGATAAATGAATCCTACCTTGCGAAGTTTCTCAATCTCTGCTTTGACAGCTGGGAGTTTTGAGGGATGAATGGGACGTTGTTTCTGACGAACGGGGGGTACATCAGGCCATGTGTCAATGTGGTGCTCGATAATGGCAGGGTCAAGACCGGGAATTTCGGTATAGGACCAGGCAAAGACATCACGGAATTCTCTAAAGAGTTTTTGTATTCCTCAATCTCTTGCTCAATGCAAGAGGCTCCTAAAGTAATGAGTTCGGGGGTGCTTCCTGGGGAAGCGATATCAATTTGGATGACAGGTGAGATGTTGGCCATGTTACCCTCCTCAAAGGTGTTAGGAGCAGGAATAGGGTCCTTGAACCAGTCGACCTTGGGGGGAAGGAAGTCTTTGGATTCAACTGCAAATTGGGTAGCAGTGTTAGAGGAGGATTCATCTGGGAGGAAGTAGGAACGATGGTGCATGTCATCCCAGGGATACTCCAAGGCAGTGAGAGCCTCAAGGATTTCCTCATCAGTACGGAAATTTTGTGTCGTCAAATCGGTTGATGAGGGAGTAGCGGCGGAAGAGATCATATAAATGGTATTATCCTCTCCGGAAGGGGAAGAGACCAGGGGGTGGATCTCCTCAATGATGGGTGGTGTCGTCTCAAGATCTAGATTGTTCATCTCATAGAGAGCTGCTCTGTAATCGGGGAGATCGGGACAGTGAACGGTGTAATGCCCGTAAACACCGCATATGGCACAGAGGTGGTTAGTGCGCAGGGATTTGTCACGAGGCTTAGGGGTTGGATCAAGTTGGACAACCGGCATATCGGGGTCGTCGTCAAGCATTTGCATGTGTTCCTGTACTGCTGGTAACTGAGGACATTGGTGAGTCGCATGGCCCAACTCGTCGCACGGAAAGCATTTGGGAGGAGCACGAAACACAGGGGGGTTTTTTACTGTCTTGGGAGGTGGGACAGTAGAGTAAGGTTGGGGGCCTCTGCCCCCAGTTGGTTTGGTAAGAGGAGGGGGGGGGTTCGTGGAGGACGACGGGGTAGTGACACCGGGAGGTGGTTGACTAGTAGTGACAATGGGTTGCATCGGTTGTAGGATGACATCTGGTGTCGGCGGGGGAACGGGAGGCGAAAGATACCAAACGGGTAATCCTAAGGTTAACCTAGGGAGGCTGAGGGTAGCCATGACCGGGGCGCTAACTACTCCTGAGGGAGGGATGAGGAAAGGAATGGTATGGATGGGTGTAACACCAATGTGACTAGGTACCAAAGGGGGTTTAGGAAACAAGGGCGGTTGATGAGTAGGAGTTTGCATGCTATGGGACAGGGTACATAGGTCAGACACGTCAGTGGCGGGTGATGGGGGTGGAATAGATTGGAAGGTCGAGGTCATTGGCGCATCTGAGTAAACTCCGGGCCCCATAGAGGAAACAAGTGAGGTGGTGGTACCCGA
>LPNX010221209.1:130188-145918 GCA_001517045.1 Pseudotsuga menziesii | reverse complement strand
TATATATATCTGTTTTATGTATGAATCTGCCAGCATGATAAGTTCTCCATCTCTGCACCATATTATCAAACCTCTAAACAGTGGTAGATAGAAGCCTTATCCCTGATTGAGTTTCATGCATGTCTTAAGAGTGTGAGGTCCTATAGGTCACCTAACTTCATCCACTTAGAAAACCATAAAAACATTTAAGTTACTAGGCATGCTAGAGCCGCAACCTAGAGGAGTTTCCTGGAGTGATAACACCAACATTCCCATCAAAAGGAAAAGCACACGAAGCCCCTTGCATAGGGGTCCCTTGGTTTGTGTCCATAGGGATATTAGCCATATTTTCTAACTTAACAAGAAATAAATCTATGATTCTAACTAGTAATAAATAGCACAGAGAGCACGCCACTAGAAAATATTCCTAAGTATCTAGACCAAGCAAACAAAGATACATTTCAAATGAGAGTCTAGGATGATGAGGGACCATAATCAACCAGTGAAGGGCGAAGGATAGTTACCTAGGGTCCACAATATAATCACTTTGCGGAAAAAATTTGAATCACCAACCACTTTCCAAAGAGTTGCATGGGGTTTCATCCCACGTTTGTCCTAGGTATAGTGTAAATAACCTTCCATCATCACCTATGTAGATCCCTAGAGGTCAAGATACTAAGCCTACCAAACTTGCAAAAAGGGTTTGGCGGAATAGTCGTCAGTCCAGTCAATGCGCAGAGGCAGGGTATCTAAGCCCGAAACTCAAACAGTACTAGCACTAGACCAATCCAAAAAGAGGTACTGAGTGAATCCCCAAATGTGTAGCAACTCTGGTGTATGCTCAATTGAGTATTGGAGGGATATCTCCACAACTCAATCGCTCACGACCTCGTGCTTGACTCCTTTGTGAGAGGAGATTTCTAGTTCACCTTTTCGCAAGCTTGGGTTTCCTGAAGAATGACCACTACATTTTAAGTTTAAATTGTTTTGGACAGTTTAAAGGTGATCCCTAGTCCAAAACACTAGTCTAGACTAGTAGGTGTCGTCCTTAAAAAGAAATCTTCCTAATATATTTTGATTATCAGCATTCCCTTTTAAAGGTTCTTGATTACTCAAATGGGAAGTGGTTGTGAAACTAATGATGTTTCTTGACTTGAAAATAGAAACAACATGAAAAATGCAAAAAGAGATTCAAAATACAAAGTTTTTACTTCTCTTTTTCTTTTCAAAACTAAAAATGTAAACCACAAATGAAATATTCTTTTTTCTCTGTTTTCAAAAATCAAAGATATGCAAATGCCCCTAAGACTAATGTCACTAGCCTAAATGCATATAAAACAAAGACTTATTCCTTTTGTTTTTCTTTTAAAACAAAAAAATAAAATGAACTATAAACAAGTACATGAATCTAATGTAAAGACAAAACAACTGAACTTATGCACTATGTCCACAAGAACATAACCCTAGACATACCTAAGGTTTGAAAAGACATAAATTGGGAGGAAAATTGCATAAGAGACCAAGTAAACCACTTTGGCACAAGGATTTTGACCAAGAAGACTAAGTAAGACAAGGATCAGATGACTCACAAGTTCAGTCGATATATACTACCAGAGGTTGATAAAAAACACCATACAAACCAAAATCATGCCAAGCAAGGAGATCAAGCACAAAGTTAAACATAAGCCCAAATGCTTCAAAAAGGATTCTAACATCAAGTTAAGTTCAAACACAAGATAAGACACCACTACCAAGGGGTCCTACACAAACCTGGGAACAATAGGGACTCCAAAGACTTCAACCAGACCCTTCCAAAACGACTATGGAAGTGAAAAAATCACTTATAGGAGGGACACGCTAGTGAACATATTATTATTTCATGTACACGCTAGTGAACAGAGAAAGTCAACTTCAAATTTGTCAGTTTGCCTCTTTTTTTAGATATTATTTCTTGTAGATGTGCAATTTTTAGCATTTTGAACCTCTGTTTGAGTAGACAACATATTATTAAGATGTGAGAATATGATTTGCATGTTAGTTATGAGTCAATGCCTTCTCCTTTTGACATGACAAAGGTTTAATGATTCATAGAGAAAAGGCAATGTGTTGAGTAGTGTATGTCCTACCATTGAGGGGAAAAGAGTAAGGGCACAACCTTTCCAAAATTGAAATTTCTTGTAGCCAGAATAGAACTCACGTCAAACCTCTCCTTAATCTAGTTGTTGACCAAAGTATTGGCAAGTTGTCTTGCTATCCTACATGCAACACAAATTGTAGAATATTCTCGACATAACATACCCAAAACAAACCAAAGGAGCGAAACCATAGATTTCAGTGTAATCACACATTCACCATAACTCTATATTAAAGATAGAACAAGACTCCATTGTTGCAGGCTTGTGTAAGCAGTGAAGAGGTATCAAAGGATTGAGGGGATTTATTGCTCATCCCTTCATATTCAGATCTCGCATGCCACTTGTTGATTATACCCTCTACATTTAGATCAATGGATGAAGCCATCAACTATGAATTAAAGACCTAGATTTAGGAGATGTGAGATAAATAAGGAATCCCCTCGTTTGTTCTTATAAATCCTTCTTCAAGGGAAACTACTTCATTTCATAGTTGGTCTACTTAGAATTATGTTCCCTCAATGAATGGAAATATTCAATAGCATCATATCTTCTTGGTTGTCCACAAATTTTGTAGAGGATCATCACAAGATTAACTTTTGTAGATGCCATTTATGTCTACGATGCAATGCTTGATTGTGATCATTGAATCCCCAATGAGTCTACTAATTCTACTTGAGCTTATAAAATTTAACCCTTAAAGGAGTGCTAATGCCTCTGCTTAGTTATTAGTCATCATTTCAAACCCCGTGCAAATCTCATTTCACGATTTCCTTCGATGTGATCCTCCTTACACATATTGTTTTAAAGATTGTTTACATTAATTACAATTTTCTTTTTGTAAAATCATAATAATTTAATGACAATAATAAACCTTATATATAATATGTTTAAAACTATGTAAATTCTACTTTGTATTTCAATATATATTAAAGTATGTTTGCTTTCCAAATACCACATGCCACAACACCATTGAAGCACTTAAAACATATTTACACATATCTTTTAATAGTAAACCTATACTATCACCAAACATCTAATATATATTAGCCACCTTCATTGTATTATGAGCAGGTATCCCATTCATCCATGATTTGATGATACATTGTCAATTTCCCATCCTCATCCAATGTATGGTACTTTTTCATCAAATATTGCAATCACATGACAACAACTTAGTAAGGAAAGTAATTAGTTGCCATAAAGGAATGGATGCGAAACAATTTGAGTATTAGTCATAAAAAGAAAGTGGATAATCCAAAGGATATGGTGGGCTGGTCATCACATTTAAATTAATGAAAGTGAAATAGAGGGAGATAATCTAACAAAATATGTTTCTTTTTTTGACAACTCTTATGAAATAAAAGGAAGAGGAGAGAATTAGAGGATGTATTTAACATCACCCACCTCACATAAAACTATTTATGATAAATATAATTTTATTTTTTAAACCTTTGTCGTGTTTACATATTTAAATTGTGTTTTGTTCACATAAAACTATTTATGATAAATATAATTTTAATTTTTAAACCTTTGTCGTGTTTACACATTTAAATTGTGTTTTGTTTACATATTTAAATGAAATAAACGTGAGGGTAAAATATTTAGAAAATATATAAAAGAATTTGTTTACGTATTTATTAAAATATTTCAAATCAAGATATTTAAAAAAAAATTATAATAAAAAGATTAAAATTTTTATTCATAATAAAATATATAATTCATCAACAATCAATTTATTAAAATTAACATGATTTAAAGTAAGATTTGATTCGACTAAGGAAGATATCAATTTTCTTTTCAACCACTCGAACTATATTTAATTGACAAAAAAAACATTTTCATCTAATAAATTTAATAATTATAATGATACACTATCCCAACAACAATAAAATGAATGAACCATAATTAATATTATTCTTATTTTAAATAAATAAAAAACTTTAAAGTAAACATTGAATCTTTACAAAACAACAAATCTATATTGTACATTTCTCTTTCATATGTCACCATTAACACAAACAAAGAGCATCCCCTAAAGGAAAGTCAAATTTTCAACCTTAAAATGCTATTTTTAAAGTGTATGCTCAACGCGTTTACTATGTGAATAATGTGAGCAGAATTTCAAAGGTTTTGTTTCCTTATTACCATGTTTATGAAAGTATAAAGTATTAGCAATGTTATATATTTATTTATTTATAGCTTGAGTAGTTGAGAGATGTGAGTTGTAAGTAAAAAGTTTCGATGTCAAACCCTTGCGTGGCTATGCATAAATATATAAGGGCCTCACTTTATGTCTCCACCAGGTTAGGCTCCGTAATCAAAGCCAAGAGGGTGAAGCCCCTTCAAGTAGACCCTTTAAAAAATCTTCTAGTGTAGGTACCAACCACTCTCGAGAATTATAAACTACATTAAAAAACAATTTTATTTATTTAAAAAAAATTATAAAAGAGTAAAAAAATTAATATTTTTATTTTATAAGATTATAAAAAAAATATTTTTCCAAATAATTAGATTTTTTCTTTATAGTTTAAAGGATTTATAGATTGAATATTTTAAACCATTCCACTTAGGGTTTTTTTTTAATATTTATTATTTAAATAATTTATTATGAGGTATATTTTTTATGAATTATTATTTATTTTCAAGTGTCATTCAATCACTTTTTCAAGAATTTAAATTATTTATTTAATACGTATTATATTAATTGATGTTTAAGTAGGATTAGACATGCCCACATGGATGAAGAAGTAAGATAATAATAATAAAAACAATCTAAGTTCATCCTAACCTTGTATCTATCAAAACACATAAATAGACAACAAAAGAAGCACAAACATTTTTAGAGTTCAAAAATTTGTACTTTTATTGTCTGCAGATTTAATCCCTCTTAATACTTGATAAATCCAAGGCTAAGATGGATTTACATTAGTTCTTGGATTAAAATTAACACATTAAGCCTTCAAAAAACTTTTTTTAATTATTGTAATTTCTCGACATGTAATCACTACATTATGTTTTATTAACATAAACAATTAATCGATTTTGTATAAAATAAAAGGCCGAGGAAAATCCTAAACATCCAAGAATAAATACATTTCAATCCATTACAAAATTCCCTATCTTGAGAGATTATGGTGCTCAAAAAACCTTAGCCATATGTTCCCAAACAAAATTTTGAGAGTTCCATAATGACTTATGACTATATTTTCTAACAAACTGGCTTAATAATATAACATTTGACAATGCGTAAGAAATACAAAGAAAGATCAAGTCAATCTATGACCTTAAACAATCAGGTTTTCTTCCCCTGCTTCCAGTAGTGGCATTTCAGAATCCTCAAATCATACCATTGGTTTTTTCTACATTGTTTCCATGTCCAACTGCCCTGAGTTGGAAGATTCTCTTGCACAAGAGTATCGCCCTTAGGTGGGGTCATGGAGAAGGGAGTGGTGCATTTGACTGTCCAAGCCTAGTTTTCCTAGTTTACCTCCCTACATATCAATCTTAGCTTACAGGCGACCATGATGTTGTTCCACCAACTCTAATTCATAGCTAAGGTGCTCCAATACCTGCTCAATGCCATCCATTAAAGGCCGAGGAAAATCCTAAACATCCCAGAATAAATACATTTCAATCCATTACAAAATTCCCTATCTTGAGATATTAGGGTGTTCAAAAAACCTTAGCCATATGTTCCCAAACAAAATTTTGAGAGTTCCATAATGACTTACGACTATATTTACTAACAAACTGGCTTAATAATAGAACATTTGACAATGCGGAAGAAATACAAAGAAAGATCAAGTCAATCTATGACCTTAAACAATCAGGTTTTCTTCCCCTTCTTCCAGCAGTGGCATTTCAAAATCCTCAAATCATACCATTGGTTTTTTCTACACTGTTTCCATGTCCAACTGCCATGAGTTGGAAGATTCCCTTGCACAAGAGTATCGCCCTTAGGTGGGGTCATGGAGAAGGGAGTGGTGCATTTGACTGTCCAAGCCTAGTTTTCCTAGTTTACCTCCTTGCATATCAACCTTAGCTTACAGGCGACCATGATGTTGTTCCACCAACTCTAATTCACAGCTAAGGTGCTCCAATACCTGCTCAATGCCATCCATTTGCACCTTGATTTGGCAAAGAGTTTTCCTAAGATCAACAGTGTCATGCATGGCATGACTAATATCAAACCCAGAATCTTGTTTCTTCTCCATAATCCCCCCCATGGCTTCGAAGGGGGGGTTTCTACTCCGTGGCTGAAGCAAAATCAATCTCATGCAGCGAATCCTTAGCCTCCTTAATTAATGCGAACAATATAGAGTTATCCCACCCATGTTGCATGTGATTGCAATAATCACCATCATAACCTGAATACAAACATAGCCAAGTAAGTTGCGAGGATATGAAGGCATGATGGGGTGTGGTGGTTCGCTTGCGTGGGGTAAATGGATTGAGATATGCATGCACTTAGGGAATTCTTGAGCCACATTCTAGGTGATCTTCATGCAAATAACAAATTTTGTAATTATTATTATTTTTAATAATTCTAAATTCCCCCCTTCCATGGTGCTAGGGGTATAGTTATTCATCTTTGCCTCTTATTTGAGTACTTCATAGAATCCACCTTCTCATTGGTGTCTTGTCATCCTTTACAAGAACTCCCCGAGTCTAGTTGAATGACGTCAGTTAGTGAGTTTTTCAGCAACATTGTTGTTGTGCCTTCATATATGCAAAAAACAATTCTCATAAACTCATTGAAGTTGTTAACAATCCCATTGAAATTTTGATTTTGCATCTTATTGTTCTTGTTGACATGATTGTGAACCCATTTTATAACGTGAAGAGAATCACCAAAAATCATGATTTCGAAAAATTCCTAGAAACTTGACAAATTTAGATCTAAGATAGAAGGCATAAGTTTTCACATTATTGTTTGTTGTAATCCCTAGACACCATGAGTACCGATTCACTTCCTTTCCACCTAGATGAATGAGAACCCCTCTCACTCCTACTGCCCCTATGTAACCATTATGTTACATCATAGGCCTCTGGCATACTATTTTGTAGAAAGCACATTTTAGAGTGTTAATCCCAAGCATTGCTTCCTAAATTGAGCATATAGTGTAGAGCAACAAAAGTTGCATGAAACACTAAAGGTATACATTTTTTTATAGATGTTTTTAGTAAAAATAAATATATATAAACAAAATATTTGACTATATTGGTGTCATTTTAGGCATCTATTATGCCAAATTTATCCAGGGTTTCACTTTGTCCCAACCTCTATCATAAATATCTACGTGAAGCCATTTAATCTTATAGCAAACTTTTGTCTCATTTATAGAATTTGGCAACACATGAGGTCAAAGTTCCCATCAATCTAGAATGTTGATCATTTTTTTATGATCTTGATTGATATATATTTGAACAAAATCTTTGGGGGCATCGTTCCACCATGCATTAAATGAATTTGCCTAATCTTATATCAGACTTTCCTAAGCTTGTTAGGATTTGACTATAGAGGAAGTTAGAGTTTCCATTGAAACCTAATTATGATTGAATTTTTAATGTGTTGGGTTGGTTTAAACTTAGACAAAAACCTTAAGGATTTTCCCATCATCAAGAAAACTTGAAACATTGTGAAATAATAATCATACATGAGAGTTTTTTTAAATTTTTGAATCTATCCTATTCCGGGTTTCATATATATTTATATAACAATCAATCTTGCATTTCTTTAAAATGTACTAACTACACATTGGAGAGTTCGTAAATGTTTAGAAATTAGAAAAGTTGCTACAAATTCCATGCCCTGTATATATTAAATTAGTAATCTTATCCTTCTTGGGTTTAATGGCAGTGGGACAAATGTTTCAAAACTGTGCAAAACTCATTGGAAGAGTGAAAGTAGAAACTTCAAAATAAGTTGTTGGTCAGCTTGTAAGAATGAGCAATATAATTAATAGCATGGAATTTCCTTCGTTCTAGTTACCTTTGTATTCTTTGATGTACACTTGAAATTCGCCAGCATGTATCCTCTGAGTGTTCTTGCTCTCAAAATGCTTTTGGTGTCTAAACAACTGCTTACACTTAATTAATTGCTTCTTTTGCTATGTAAAGAGCATAATAATTAGCATAATGTAACGGAACATTAAAATAAAATGGTGCTGGGTAAACTACAAGATAAATTAGGACTTTATTGACTGCATAATCTACATAATCAAAAGAAGAAATTGTGGAATCTATTGGCATTGCTGTAAATGCTTCAACTGGATCTAAAACATATACAAACATTGTGTGAAGCTAACACAGTCTACATGGAAGTTTCCCTGTAGTGAAGCTTGGCAGAAAAGTACATATCTTTGAGGGATCCAAAGATGTTGGTGACATATAATTTTCCACAAAGTTGATACAGTAACGAGACTTTCTTCAACTATAAATAGCCCCTATCTACAAATGTTGCATCAGAGTTTGTTTCAAAACCTCCATCTTTGTTTTATTGCCAATAAAATGACAAATTTCTCACACCAAATCCATCCTAATATCTCAGGAAATACCAATGTACCTTCGAAAAAGAAAAAAAGTCCCCATTATACTCATGGGGAATAAACTCCCTACACAATTTTACTCTAAGGTCTTTAAGGTCTTTAAAGTTAGACTGCATGTGAAGATGGGAGACAATGCTTTACCTTTGTGAATAACTATTATGGATCCATTCAACCTTTTCTACTAGAAAAAAAAGATCCTTACTTCCCCCATCAATCAGCCACGACGAGCAAGACCTTACACTCTACCTGCTACTTCGATGTTGAGATATTAATTCCCATTGGCAGATACAACCATATCGAAAATGTAGTAGGATTAACTATCCAACATCTCCCAGATATACCGACTACCAGTTAATCTATAACACCCCAGTTTTGACCACGTTTGCATTAAAATGTATATGATGTAAATAGTGTTAATTAATCATGGTGTGGAGCTCAAGGAAAAGGCCCCACCATCGATTTAGCATTTTATGTTTCAGCGATTAAAAATCGATGCTGATGGTTATCGTGCTAGCCGATGGCACAATATATTTTGGACATCATGTAAATATGCAATTTAATTAAAATACCCACAACCAGCTATGTCAATGCAACATTAAGGAGATGGGGGCATGATTTCCTAAGGAATAAGGAGGGAAATAATTCAAACCCTTGAGCCAATGGGGAAAATCCAAATGTCAAAGGGAGAACCCATAAAACTGTCAACTACCCATTTTGTCTTTTGTGCCCAATCATTTATTTCTTCCAGAAATTGGTTGAGTTAGTTAATGCATGGGGATGGGAAGAGTATGACAGTCAAATTCGAATTTGAGAAGCCATCAGTTTTTGAAAATCGTGTTTTGACTTCTTGGGCAAGTACAAAACCCAAAAACGTATGCCCATTCCATCATGCATTCACGACCTTCATTCCTCACCATTCTCATTCACGTTTAGGGCTCTCTCACGCAGGAGAAGCTTGATGAATTCTCTTCCCCTCGCTATTTTCTGTCATTTCTTCATTTCTCCATGCCCATAATTTGTTTTCTGTGTTGTTGAGTGAATGTGCAACAGAGATCCATGTTTTGGGGTTTTGAAGGGGCCATTTTTTCCCACGTGAAGCCAACAGACGTTTTTTGAATTCGAATCCATGAGATGGGGGTTTGTAGAGGTCATTTTTGCCTCTATGAATCCATTAAATCGTTGTTGAATTCGGATTGCTCACCAAGGGGTTGATTTTCCCATTTACCAATTTGTTTTCTGGTTGCAAACCGTTTTCCCTTCATAGGGCCAACATGTGTAGTTGTTCTTGTGTGCACCCTTGTGCTTGTTGTTCTGTAAATCCTTGTTTGGTATGAAGCATAGGAGTGGAAGGGCATAATTGGCTTGATAAACCTAGTGCATAGAGGAACCTCACAAAGAGATCAAGAGGGGTTGGTTATTCTTTCTTGTACACCCTAAAGAGCACTGGAAGGGAAGGCATAGCCTGAGCGACTGTGTAGCTGAGAAGGGGATGCTTCCTTGTGTTGGGTGTGTAGGTGTTGGGAAAACCAATCCAGATCTTGTGTAGGTGTCCATAGCTCTGTGGTTGAGTTCACTATCTTAGCAATTCAACATTTCCACCTCCTTAGCAGCCTGATAAACCCAAATGTAGCTTTGGCTTGGCTGAATTTTGATATGTCTTTGGCTATGTGTGAGCCTGTTGTAGTTCCCTTATTCCTTGTGGGAATCATGCCCAGCTCGAGGGTGGCAGTGCTGCTGAGAGATTGGTAAGCACACTGGGCTATAGTTGGGTGGAACGTTGCAGCGACATAGCTGGTTACAGGAAGCTTCTTTTCAAGATAAGTTTTCTTGTGTATTTACCTCTGCAAATGTATTTGTTTTAATGAATCATTATGAACATGATGAATGCTTGAATGGATGATTTGCTTCCGCTGCATAATAGCATTTGTTAGGCATCTGTGTATGTTTTTATTTCAATGCATTTTTACTATTATGTTTATGGGGCTTAGATCCCCGCTTAAATGATAGCAACAAATCGTTGTCATGTCCCTATCGAAGATGAGGGGACGTGACATAATCAATTCTCCATTGCAAAATTTGTTGTTCCTAGTAAGGATTTACAACCGTAGACTGGTTCACAAACGCCATTTGTGGTTCAATCTTCCTAATAAAACAAAGTTATTAGAAACAACAACTTTTCTTTTGATGCGACCATTGTCCTCAAAGTTCTTAAGCTCCAAAACCTTCCCATTCTCCTAGCGGTCGCAAAGACTCTTTTTATACATTGGATGGGTTTTTAGCAGAGTTTTGCAATATATGGTAATTATATATTTATGTGTTGCATTGGCAGGCACATTATAGACGACAATTGTGCATATTGTCATAACAATCACAACTTATGGATCAATGTGATGGGAAACAACCATGTAATATAATTTTTTTTCAACAAACTAAATGCAAACGTCCACTTGTAAACATTCCCATTCATGCATGCAAACGTCCACTTGTAAACGTTCTCATTCATGCATGCAAACGTTCTCTTTCATCCATGCAAATGTCCACTTGTCATATTATCCATAAATCCAAATCCAGATGTGTGTGCTTTATCAAACCATTATGTTGTCTTTGTGTGTGGCTCCTGATATGTACCACTTTTCTCCACGATCCTGCAAAGAAGGTCAAGTGGATGAATGAAGGAGCGAAGATAACAAAATAGTGTCAATTTGTACAATAGACACCTACCTAAGGCCCACGGGCCACGATGACCCATCCACTGCCTGCCAATGCACATTCGCAAACATAGTTGGTTTGACTCAAGATACTCTACCCGAAACCAATTGAAAAAATTATTATTCGCCTCAAATAGGGCAAGGATCTTTCAATAAATATTTTACAGAGTGGGCTAAAGATTGGTTTGAAATTATCAAGAAGTTCCCATTTTGCACTCAAGTCCCAAATCTCGTTTGTGATTTCTTCCCTGCCTCCTCATTTGGAATTCGATCACATCACAAATGGACTTCCTTATATGCTGGTGCCTAAGTCTTTCAACTAAATTCTAATCCCCGCTGCATCTGAATCTTTCAACAATGATCGTGGAGTAGCAACTGGATCTTGAAAGTACCAATCTTAAATGTGACGACGTTTTTGTGGTACTTACTAGTGATTGCATTTACTGCAGTGGCCACATTCACTAGACTCCACCATCTGTTCTTTATTTTTCATCATTTTAAACATTCACAAGTTATAAAGATCGATACTAATTTATACAAAGATTAATTGATTGCTCTATACAATGAAGGCGCTACCAGATGTAAGGCATGTGCTAATATTTGGACACTTATTGAGGCTTGTCATGTATGCTTATGTTAAGGCTAAATTGCATATACTTACCATATGTGTTGCATGGTCTAGATCGGTTTGGAACTACAAAAAAGCACAACAAACATAGAAAAGCATAGCAAACTAATAAAACTGGTGTTGCTACCTTACCTAGAGACAATGGCATTCCATTGTATCTGTTGCTGAAAAATTGCACTAATAACTTGAATATCATGATCTTCTAGAAGCCCAGAAAGACAATTCTTTTATTAACTAGCAAACTAGGGAAACCCTAGTAGGCACATGACAATGGACATAGAAATGATGCATCAGCCTGATCAGAGACATGATGAATTGACAAAGTGAACCACTTTCCCACTATAAGTTTTCTCCATGGCCTATTAGGTATTTGAGCTGATGATTCTCCATACATTGCATTCTAACAACTAATTTCTTACCTATAATAAAAGACACGACTAATTTTTCATACATTACATTTTAACCACTAATATCTTACCTCTACCAGAAAGCCCAGTTAGCAAAAACACTAGTTTGAGCATTTTGTAGTCTCCTTATCTAAACATAAAGCAGGGACTAGTTGCTTTGCAACCATCCCCTTGTTAAATTTGTAACTAAAAAAAAGTTAATTTTTCTATGCAATTAACTTATACCTATAATAAACTTGAATCAAGGTGGAATTTTGATTATACTTAGAAGATTAGCTTACTCAGTGTACACCAAACCAAACATAAGCACAAATAAGAACGTAAAACTTAAACTTTATTTATTAGAGACTTTAGCAATGTCCCCTTCGCAAGAGCTACGCACCAAGCTGCAGACTCTTAAAGAGTTTGTCAGAGGGTCTGCAGCGGGTATGCCCACCGCTAGATGTCGTTGATCAAGTGTTTTAGCCGTTAATCATACTCGTTGCAAACCCTCTGACAAACTCTTTAAGAGTCTGCAGCTCGATGCTTAGCTCTTGTCATGTCCCCTTTCCCAATAAACATGAACATAAACATAAACATAAACATACAAGTATCAAGAACATAAATATATAGGTATTATAGTGGAGGATTAAATTTCAATAAAAACACTTAAAACACCCCTTTTGCTTATTAATTAATGGTGTAAAAACATTTATTCATTTATGAAAATTAAATAATATAATAAAAAAATAAGAGTTCTCATCACCCTAGAACTCTAATAGAATATTCAACCATCTAAAGTGATAGATTCATTATTGGACAAAGTTCTAGAAACATCATTTAATAACTATGCTTCAATTTTATTTTTGTGCAACTTGTGATTGAAAAAAAATTCAAATTGACTCACCATTCACCGATTTGCAAATCTACCTTCATCATTTAGGGCGAACAATACTCTACATGTAGTAGAGAATTTAATGCGACGGCGGTCGGATCGCTCTTTGGAAAGGATCCGACGGCTCTACTGCATGTAGAGTATTGATAGCCATCATTTACTATTTTCAATTAACTAAAAGCAAATCTACATTCATCATTTACTATTTCCAATTAATTAATTATTAAATATATTTTAATGGAGTACAGCAATTTAGTGATAGAGCGACTTTTTAACAGCACGTGGGCCATATGTTTTAAAATCCTTTTATTTTAAGTTTTTTTATTCATTTAATCGAGCAAAAGGGACCTGAAAACCATAAAATGCAAACGAAATGAAATCGAAATGGAAGGTGAAATGAAATTAGAGAGTAATTATGCACGCGGGTACGGATCACACAACATGTGATCCGCACGCGGAATTCCGATAAGTGGCAGACAAAAATGAAATTGGGAGGGCAATGTGGGATAAAAAAGCCTGGAGGACACGAGTTTTTTCGACACTGCGATTCTGAAGAACTCTGAGATTTTTACAGGTGGGTTGATTTCGGATTCAACAGAGGGGTCGCGGAGAATTTACTCGACCCGGGTCGACGAATCCTCGGTTTCATTCACAGAGAATCGAAGGACCAAGAAATTGAAGGCAGAAACGAGGCTTTTCTGAATTGAAATCGCGCATGGGAGCATGGGCAACGAACCAGGAGGAGGTGGAGTAGATATGGTGGAGGCATTCATGGCCTCGGCTTCATCGTCGCCTTTTATGGCCGAGTACACGCCATGGAGCAACGCAGGAGGGGACCCAAACGGTGGTTCATTCAATCAAGAAACGCTGCAGCAGAGGCTGCAGCTTTTGATCGAGGGAGCGCGCGAGAGGTGGACATACGGGATTTTCTGGCAATGGTCTTATGAAGCGGGCGGGGCCGTGGTCTTTTTCTGGGGCGATGGTTACTTCAAGGGCGCTCTCGAGGATGAGAGGACTAACGCCGTGGCCTCTGCTAAGCGGACAACGCAGGAGAGCGCAGCGCACCAGGAGCTTAGAAAGAAAGTGCTCCGTGAGCTTCATGAGCTCATTGATGGGGCTTCCGATCCTGCGGCCGACGAGGAGGTCACAGATGTGGAGTGGTTTTATTTGGTCTCCATGACGCATTCGTTCACAGGGGCCGAAGGGGTTCCTGGCCAGGCGTTCATGTCCAGTGCACCTGTGTGGCTCATGGGGTTGCAGAAATTGGAGGCGTGCGGATGTCAAAGGGCTAGACAAGCTTCTCAGTTCGGGATTCAGACCATGGTATGTATTCCAACTCCTAATGGTGTTGTGGAATTGGGTTCTCTGGATCTGATCTGTGAGAACTGGGGTCTGCTGCAGCAGGCCAAGAGTTCTTTTACTTTTTCCTCTAGTATATGGGAAGATAACGGGAATGGTAATATTAACAACAATACTAATCAGAATAATAATTATGGTGCCAATAACCAGTCGTTATGGATTCCAGGTTCTCCTTTGTTGACCCAAGATTCGATCTTGGGTGACTTGAGTTTTCTCAATAATGAAGAAAACCAAAACCGGAATTCGTCTGCTCAAAAACCCTCCTCCATCTTGGAAGAATACCGAAACCCTTTACCCCCTTTTAGTGCTCAAAAGCAAATAACCCTGGAGGAAAACCGGATTCCGACTTCTTTTCCTGCTCACAAATCAGCACAAGCACCACTTGAGGAGAGAAACTCTTTACCTGTTGTTCAGAAAAGTGGCAACCTCGAAGGAGCTCATAATAATCCCCTGCCATTATTCCGCTTCGATGAGAAGTCTAATCCTTTGCCATATTCCGCTGTTCAAAAACCTATTATTATTGATGACAACTGCAATTCTTTAATTTCTCAGAAGTCCAGCATCTGCAGCGAGATTGTTAATTCTTTCCCATATGTGACGGGTCCAAAATCTGTCGATTTCAGCGAGACTTGTAATTCTTATCCAGTTTCATCTCTTCAGAAAACCAGCATGGAAAACAGTAGTCAGAATTCACTTCAATTCGCCCCTGTTCAGAAACCCAACATAGCGGACCAAAATAGTAATACAAATCCAAATCCACTGGTTTCTTCTGTGCAGAAAACTAGTGTCATTGATCAAAACAAGGGATTCATGAAAGATCTCCTGATAGAGGATGACAAGCCCAAGCCCTTGTTGGATTTGCAGAGGAACAGTTTCCAGAGACACACTCTGAGCTTTGCGAATGGATACTCACGGAATCTCGTGGACGAGAAGATGGTGAAACCTGTCAGTATTGATGATGAAAAGCCGAATTCCTTGCCTACAATTTCCTCTGGTGCTGTCTTTGGCGCAGTTCGATCCAGTATTGAATCTGACCATTCTGATGTAGAAGCTGCTTCGTTTAAAGAAGCAGACCAAGCTGCCATTGAGAAA
>LPNX010221209.1:115686-130128 GCA_001517045.1 Pseudotsuga menziesii | reverse complement strand
CGGAAGAGAGGAAGAAAGCCTGCAAATGGTAGAGAAGAGCCTCTGAATCATGTTGAAGCTGAGCGTCAGAGGCGCGAGAAACTGAATCAGAGATTCTATGCACTTCGCGCTGTGGTACCGAACGTGTCAAAGATGGATAAAGCTTCATTGCTTGGGGATGCTGTGGCCTATATTAGTGAACTGCAAAGCAGAGTTCAAGACATTGAACTGGAGAAAAAGGAGCTTCAAGCTCAAATAGAAGCCACCAAGAAGGAATCCTCGTCCTCTCACTCTGCTTTTTCTGGTACCAGTTTGGGATTCATCAAGGACCAGTCTGGTTCATCTCAAAAGCCTGATGTCAAACGATTTGGCACAAAGGAATGCTCTGCACTGGATTTGGAAGTTCGAATCCTCGGCCCAGAAGCCATGATCAGAATCCAGTCCGCTAAGAAGAATCATCCTGCAGCCAGATTGATGACATCATTGCAAGAACTAGAGCTTGAAGTTCATCATGCTAGTGTTTCAACCGTTGACGAGTTGATGCTTCAAAATGTGATTGTCAAGTTACCAAGTTGCTTATATACAGAGGAACAACTCAATGCCGTCCTCTTGAAGAAATTATCAGATCCAAAATTTAAATAACTAGAGGATTGGCTGCTTATTTTGACTCTGATATCACATAAATCTATGTAGATATTGTCATGAACAAGTTCCATAGTCTCCTGTGATGACAAGAAAATAGTTCAATTTGCCTGTGGAAGGGCTGCCTCTAGAAGCTTCATCTCAATAGTAGTAAGAGTTGAAGAATTGATTTTTCAAGCTTATTTCTCTTCTGAAGGATGCAGTGAATGGCATTTGCAGAAAGCAGCTTGACTATTGAGATTTGGAGACGGAAACTCTCTCTCCAATAGTAAATCTGATGTCAAAAGTTCGATTTTCATTGTCAAATCCTGTTTCAGATGGGCTGGTCTGAACAGGAAAAGAGATCTATAAGCATTTTCTTGCATTTGGCAGAGTACAGTTCATTTAGGTAATGATTCCTTTTCCAGATAGGTTCATGGACGTTATTGTCAGCTTGTGGTGCTTTGAGTGCAGAAAACAAATCAGCTAACGTGTGAGAAATTTGTGGTAACGTTCTAACATCCTTCAGGGTTGTTTCTTGAAGGGTGATGCCAAGTTCACATAACTATCATGGACTTGAATCGAGGGCATGTATAAAATCCTTGGCATAGATTACAGCAACATGCCAGATACCCCTAGAGAGATGGATTCTGAAGTTGAATCTGCAAGGTTATTCTCTGGGAGGAACATGACAATTTTTGAATGGTGTGATTATTGATACTCTAATGCTACTGTAGGAAAATTGTCCATGTAAATTAGTGTTTTACTACTACTCTGAGAGTAGAGGATACAATGTTTGCCAGAGTGAAGGGCAAGTCAGAAACTGGTTATGTGGTTTTCCAGCACCAGGAAATGCTCCACATTTTTTATCTGAATCTTATGGCATAGACTCAGAGGAGTGGAGCTTGAGGAGCTCTGAGATCCGATTAGTGTTAGGAGATGGTTTTTTAATCTTTATGGACCAGAAGATTGAAACTTAAAAGGATGTGTTGGATTATATTCCCTACATCTGGATCTTGTGCTTCTAGAGGTCAAAACAGCCTCATACAGAGGAGGCTATTCTAGGCTGATGATTCCATCTTCAGCCCCATTCAGACACGGATGCTCTCTTCATAGAAGGTAAAGCAATTTGACCACTTTAAATGTCCGGAATGGTAGCTTATGACTCCAGAATAATATAGTTCAAGCTCTCCTGGAGAAAGGCTTAGAGAAAAGTGAAGTCTTTTCTCCACATGTGAATAAGCTCTTATTTATCGCAGGTACCTTACATTCTATTGGTTTGTCATGCTCTGGATGACTACACAGGTTTGATTAAAACAAGTCAAATGTATCGTTTGAAAGTATTGACGTTCAATGATTATACGTGCATTTTATAATAGTCATGAGTTCAAAGATAACTATGTATTCTGTGAAACCCCCCCATATATTTGCATTCTTTAGCAATTTTGTCTGGCTTAACTGTGATCACTTTCAGCTTTGGGCTAGCCAGGATACAAATTGAAACATTAACGACATAGCTCCTGTTGACTGAAAAAGTGGAATATACTTGAACAACGAAAACCTTCAGCATACAAGTCTTTAGTTCCCTTCTTTGCACGTGTTCTTTTGTTTGGATGCATTCTCAAGTCATATCACTTAGATTTTGCATTTATAGGTTCCCTTGCCGATGCTTATCTGTATTCATCCCATGATTTCTGTGAACATAGATGATGTTGCTTCAAATTACATGTGGTTTTTCTTTACTTTGGAATGCATTCTGAAGTACTTATTGCATCCACCATTTCCTTCTATGATGTTTATTTGTAATCCCGTGATTGCTTCAAGTATACATCATTTCTCTTCTACACGAGCATGGTATGCTTTGCACGGTTTCTCCAAATTATTTTTCTGTACATTCTCTAGCATCAGCGGTAGAGACATTTGCATTTTCAGTAGAATTAAGTAACTTGGCTCTGTGGTGAGCTGTTGATGCTTGCTAACCTGCTAGTCTTAGATTGACTTTTTTCAAGTATTTGTTATCTTGCGTTATGTTGACAATGCAGGCATTAAGTACGAAGTGGAAAAACAATGATAGTGTGTTGGCAAGTTTCTCTGACTGGGAACGAATGTGGCATTTATATTGAACTCTTATATGGTAACTGTATATGGAAATAAATTTCCGAACTGTACTTTCCTCCAACCCATGTGCAGATTAAATGCCTAAACGAGTTCTTGATTAAATTAATTAAACTTTTAGCCATGGAAAGACGTAAATTTAGTTGAGAAGATCGTAGGGCAGATGATCAGAGGAGCTGATAACAATTGAGTAGCAAGGTTATAAACTAATGTCTGAATTTGCTTTGATTGTTATTTACTGTTTCCTAGTAATCAACTACCTCATAAGAAATTCTTCCTTTGCGAGGTCCTAGATTGTCGAAGCAATCACAGTTGGATAAAAACAAATTTGTAAGCCGTGAGGCAGCAAGACCATTCGATGGTGCATGGATGTGGTTCAGTTCATGTCCATGGGCGCCCATGGTTCTCAGTTCACTGAAGTCTAAATATGAGATATACCTAGACTACAAGAATATTTTGTTGTCAAATTGGAATATATATGCTTAGATAACATCTGCATCATAGAAGCCCATGGGGTGTAGAATAGATTGTGAATAGGTGTACTGTTAAGGCACTCCTTGTGTTAGGTCACCGGTTTGAAGCTTCTGGATTACTCAGTTTATTGAATTAGAATATTGATTTAATTCAATGAAGTCGGCCTATGTTTGGTTGAATGTGAAAGTTTCAATCCAAGGAAATACATCCAGTAAGGCTCAAATAGGTTTAAAGTTGGTATGGTAACACCAACAATTATTTTAACGAGAAGATTATTCAGGGTGACAGCTCTACACATTGTATATTCAAATGTGTGCAAAGCTGGTTTCTTAAGAGAGGACATAATCTCTGAAGGATGAGAGAGATTTTTTTTTTGTTGATTGTTATGTTGCTCATGTCTCCGATCGTGTTGCATATTGTTGACAACGTTGAATCATTTCTCCAGCCTTGAGGCTTATGATGATAACTGGATCATTACACATTATTGATCATCACACATTATAAACTGAGATATACACTATTGAGATATGCACACTATTGAATGATATATATCCCAACCTATACAGCATTTATTACACTATTGCAGAGTGCAGAGTGTTTGCCCTACAGGTCCACCACACCATGCCCAGGGCATGATTCAAATCTTGGTTCCAAGTTATGTATTAGTAGGGCCGTATATGTTTTTGGTTCCAAAGTCATTGTTGGGTGTGGCGTATGTTTTCTCCTTTGGAAGGGGCTTCCTTTAAGAAAAGCATTAGAGGTTTGAAGAGGTTGGTCACCTGAAACAGCGCATGAGGGTGAACCAATTAATACATACTTTCATTCCACTAAGCTGTCGCGGCGGAGGCAACATCGAAATTCTTTTTAGCCCAAATTCCTTGGGACGGCAGAGGGTAGTAGGGGACCGGGGTAATACCCCGGAGTTGAACCCACGACGAAGGGGCATTGTCGATTCCTCTCCCCTCTGCAATAAAAGAAAACTCTGAAGAAGTTTCTGAATTGATAAAAAAAAACTCTTAATCGCGTGGAATTGTTTGTTGCCAGATTCTAAGGGCATTTATGAGCTGTCAAAACAGAAAAGAAGGGGATTTTGTGATCTGTTTAGACAACTCAGTATAATTTCGTTAATTTAATGAAGAACATGTTTATTATTGAACCCTCTTGTTTTAAAAGAATTACATGCAAATTTGCTATTCTGTTACAATTTCTAAATCCAAATAACTAATTTGTACTGTTTTCCAAATTTTCCCCTTCGTGTGAAGAACCACGTAATTTCAAAACGACTTCACTGATTTCGAATTTTTATTGCCCCTTGCACCTTCAAAGATCTATACATTTTGAAAATTATATTCAAATTTCAATTTACCATGAAAAGTATCTCCTTCAAATTTTATTAAACAACTTATATTAAAATGAAAATTTCATAAATTTTTTAATGCTTATAAAAGTTTATTAGGAATATATATCAACTGTTTTTAAAATTGAGTATATTTGAGTGAAATATAATAATTTGTAATATTGAAATTTTATTAAACAATTTATATTAAAATGAAAATTTCATAATTTTTTATTAGGAATATATGAACTGTATTTAAAATTATATTTGACTGAAATATCATAGTTTAATAATTTGTGACAAGAGTGATTACATTGATAATATTAAAATATGTTTTTAATTTTTATTAAATTTTTAATTATTTTTTTTTAAATTTTGGAAATTTGAAATTACTAATTTTTGTAAAATATGATAAATTGTGATAAGTATGATTACACTCCAATAAAATTAAAAAAAATTGTTTTAATTTTTGTACCAAGAGAAGTTTGGTGTTCTCCAACTTACTATGGGGAGATCATGCCAAGTTAGTCTAACATGATAGCATAACATGACTAACGGGATATGATCTCTCCCATACTAGGTTGGAGAGCCCCTGGTTTCTCTTGGTACAATAAAAATATGAATTACAAATAGACTTAAAAAAAAGGCTATCATAGATCCATTTAAAACCAAGATCTATGAAGTACCTAGAAGGATTTAAATGGTAAAAAAATGTACACCTCAATAAATTGGATCCCTCTAGGTGCTTAATAGATTTGGGTTTAAAATGGATCTATACTAGTATTAAATCAATTAATAAACTTTATATTATTATCTTCAAAGTTGAGGAAAATAAAATGAATTGTGATATGCATAATTATATTGCAACATTATTTATTTTTATTAAATCAATTAATAATTTTTTTTTTATATATCTAAATGTCGATTTCTAAAAATATATTTACACATATAATAATGTATAAGTAATTAATGGCAACATCCTTAGTCATATAATGTTACTTTTCGTATAAGTAATTAATGGCAACATCCTTAGTCATATAATGTTACTTTTCGTATAAGTAATTAATGGCAACAAGCTTAGTCATATAATGTTACTTTTCCTTTGTAAAAAACAACTTTCTTGGTGTAATCCTAAAAAACATATCAAGTAATACCAACTTTCTTGCTAAGTACAAATGACAAAGAGGTGTTATTTCACAAATAATTGAGAGCTACAGAGAGGTTAGGGTGTTACTTGACATATAATTGAGAACTATATAGAAGCCAAATCAAATTATTGCATTAAGATGGAGGTGTTGGTGAGGACTCTTGACTTTGTTAAAGACTTTTGATGCAAACTACAATTCATAGCTAAATAGTGGAATTGAATAGTGCCTCCAACCATATAATTTTGATAAAACATCTACACAATGTCATTTTCATAGATATACTTTGTAAACTCAACAAGTTAGTTGACTTGTTAGTCAATGTGGGGATTCTAGGGGTTCCATCTTATTCATTTGACTTTTTGGTCAATGTAGGGTTTCTAGGGGTTCCATCTGATTCATTTGACTTTTTGCTCAATGTAGGGTTTCTAGGGGTTTCATTTGACTTGTTAGTCAATATGGGTTTTCTAGGGGCTCCATCTTATTCATTCTATAGGGGTTTCATCTTATTGATTTCGTAGGGGTTTCATCTAAATTCATCTTATTCATTTTTATAGATATACTTTGTAAACCCAATAAGTCATTTGACTTGGTAGTTAATGTGGGGATTCTAGGGGTTCCATCTTATTCGACTTGTTAGTTAATGTGGGGTTTCTAGGGGTTTTATTTGACTTGTTAGTCAATGTGGGTTTTTTAGTGGTTTCATTGTATTCATTCCATAGGGTTTTCATTTGATTTGGTAGTCAATGTGAGGCTTCCAGGGGTTTCATCATTTTGTTTCATAGGGGTTTTATCTTACTTGTTAGCTAATGTTGGGCTTCCAAGGGTTTCATCTTTTTTCATTCCATAGGGGCTCCATTTCTCTCATTCTAGTGGGGCCATTGAGGCATTATTCTAGGGACTTGGTATTATGAGATTTAAATTATCAACACCTTAATTCCATCATTGATGACCAACATTGGAAATTTTATGTATTGTATTTCAGAGACCTTGTTATCTCTCATGTCACTTGGCCCCCAAATATCCCTAATCATTTAAGCATCAATGCCTTGTATTTTTGTATCCTTCAAGCAACAATGACCCCCCCAAAAATTTCACATGTGTGAGGATCCATCCCAAATCCATTATACACTATTTATGTTCCACCTACATCCTTGCCTACTTTCCTATATTTCCCACGTCCCCACCATTATATTGTTGTTTATGCACCACTCTATCCATATCATGGTCAGCCAAGCCCCTATGTTTCTTTGACTAATCCCTTGAAGTGGAGACAATACCCTTTTGTCACATCCTTTCCTTTATAGAGACTTATATGGTATTTAGAGTGCTAGTGCCTCTTTGAGGAAAGTCTCAAGACCATTGTAGAATGAGTTAGAAATGGCAATAGTAGAATGAATTAAAAATGACAAGGAGGTATTGAATATCAATGAAAATGAAGCTATGGAAGTTGAAGACCTCACAACCATATTGAGTGTTTCACACAAATATATATTTGCATTGGTTGTCAACCTTAATATGAAGGTTAAGGATTAAGGAGGTTCCAACTTGTTAGATATACAATTTAAAGAAAGATAACTTGAACTTCAAAACATTGTTATGAGTTTTTTTAACATAATCTTGGAGCCACTAAATGTTTAGGGGGGCATTACAGACTTCTGATTCTTGTCTAACTTGAGGAAATTTATTAGCCCTACTTTCATGTGGAGCTTAGGTTTCATAATATCTAATTGTGTCCTACATGCTAGGATAATTTTTTGCACTAACTCCTCCACTTGGACACAATACCATTTTGTTACATGCTCTCATTTGGTGAGGCTCATGTGGTATCCTAGAGTGCCAACGATTCTAAGGAATTAACAATACCATTGTAGAATATGTTAAAAATGACAAGGAGACCTTGCATATCGATAGGAAGGAACCTATGGAAATTGAAGAACTCACAACCACATGTAGTGTTCCACACAAAATCTATATTTGAATTGGTTGTCGACCCTAGTATGAAGGTTAAGGAGATTGCAACTAGTTATTGACACAATTCGATGAAAGATAACCCAACATATAAAAACATTGTTTATCACCATTTTGAACATAATATTGGAGCCACTAATGTCCAATGGGGATTATACACCTCCCACTCTTGTCCCACATGAAAATTTAAGAGCTCTACATTCATGTGGAGCTTAAGTTTCATAATATGTAGTTGTAACCTATGGTGCTAGGATGGTTTCTAGGGTTCTTTCTTATCTTTTTGTTTATCTTAAACTTCATTTTCTAATTGTAGCTTGTGTATTAGGATGGTGTCTCATTTATATTACTTGTGATTTTTTTTACAAGGAACAATGCTCGGGAAACCCTCAGGCACTTCCCCATTTATTTTAGGATGGTACCCAAAGTAAACCATCAACCCTGATTATGGGGCCTAACTCGACGAGGACATTGAGTGAGGCCTCGGCATAGCCACCCAAAGATTTGACCCCAAAGCCTTTTGCTAGCATAAACAACTCTCACAATTATATTAAATGTCAATACTTTTTAACTCTATCTATTTATCTCAATTCTATAAAATTTCAAAAATTAAATCAAAAATTATAATTTATTGAAATAATATATCTCAAAACCTAAATCAATGATGAATAATAATTTATTACAAAGCTTCTTTTTCTTAGTTTTTCTTAATTATATTACATCTAAAACACTTCTTTTTCTTAGTTTTTCTTAATTATATTACATCTAAAACATCAAGTTATTATTACATGCCTTTTCTACATCTTTCTTTTTCCTTTAAATAAATTAAATCTCAAATCCTAAAATCAACATGCGAAACACTTTATGTTTTTTTATTAGGTTACATTTGGAGCATCAAGTCACTAATTATATTACATTTCCAACATCAAGTTACTTGCATGACCTTTTTTTTTAATTATGTTTTCCCCTTTTCAATTATATTAAATTTCAAATTCCAAAATCAATATGTAAACCACACTATTAAATTAATATTTTATTCTTTAACTTATTGCTTTTATTTATATTTTGTTAAATAAAGTTCCATTTGTTAATCTCTTATTTTTTTTTCATTTTTAATTATATTAGATTTCAAATTCTTTTTCAATATAAAGCTTATTATTTATTGTAGTGATAAAATTGCTTCATTTCATTATATTTAATTATGTTATATTATTTAATTATTTTAGTAAAAAGTCATACTTTTATTTAGGCTTATTTTTTTTTATAATTGGCATAGTAATTATTTAATCTACATTTAAGAAAAACTATGAATTCTTTTACATTTAAGAAAAACTATGAATTCTTTTAATATCTGTATTAATAATTTATTTAAATATTAATGCACTGTATAAATATTAATGAACTATATAATTATTAATAAACTATGAACTTTTTTTTTTTTTTAAAGTTAGCAATTACATTATATTATAAAAAAAAATATATAGAAGTATAGAGTGTTTGGGTCACTTCAAATGAGAAAACAACCCAAAATATGAGTTTTAAGGCCTCTTCAAGGAAGAAAACAACCAATTATCAAAATCTCATTTTGATGCATGTAGTAAATTTTGATTTTGTTCATAGCTAGATAAACAGAAAGGAGACTAACCTCCACCAAAATATTCATCAAAAGAGCATGCATGTGACCAAACTCACGTCTTGTAACAAAAAAGACTAAGTAAGAAAACAACCCTACTTGACAGGTGGCCTAGTGCATGAACATGTTGTGGTAACATATGGCTTGTCCTCTGCCTTGGCATTGCTTGGGTGTTTCGGTTTGGTTCCACTTGTGCTAACCATCGCATGAGGATGAACTTTGTCGCAAAACTCCAAAATGCAGGCTTGTCTATCTTCCTCGCCTCATTGATGTCATTCCGAATGAGGAGAAGAGTGTAAGTCTCCTCGTGAGCAGTGTTGGAATTTCACTAGAATCTTACCTGTCAAACAAATTTTTTTGACGTTTTGGGGTTTAACATTCCCCTCCAGTAAACGTTTTACTTAAATATGTACCTGTCAGTAATAACGTTTTACTTAAATATGCACCTGTCAGTAATAACGTTTTAGTGTTGTAGTTTGAAAGTATCAATGAACTAAATATAGATTAAGGACAACCAGCCAATGTGTATTCATATTTCCTTTTACACATTAAGTTGAGAAATAGTCGCATAACGTGCAAGCCCACAGGCAGCTTCATTGACAGCTAATCAAAATCCCATCGGTTTGGCCTAGGGACCTTGGGTGGAAAGAGTATAATTGCCTAAGACATGAATTATCATTAGAAGTGTGTTGGAGATTGTTTACATGTTTCAGAGTTGGATTTTGTTCATTGAGAAAGAGTCTAAGAAAAACTCCATTTCAAATAAGATTTAAATCCCTCTTACCAATTCATTGGGATGTTGTTGTGATCATTGATCATTCTACAAGATTTATGATCTAGACGTATGATTGGATTTTAGCGCCAAAGGATAAATGTGGTTGAATTTGGGCTAAGCACTCGATATTTCTAAAAAGTGTGTAGCCAATCCCAAGGAAGGATAAATAATTTAAATGCTTATGTTTTTTTTGTGTGCATGGAATAGAGAATCGAGGGCCCATTTCTTCGAAGACTTCAATATAATAGTTAAGTATTTAATAGTAAGAAGGAAGTTGAGATATTAACGGGGTGATTCTAATGTTGTATATGTGGGTATTTTTACCTAATAGGTTATCATACTGTTTGGTATATAACATATAATAGAACCCCAAGTGCTAGCTCAAACATTGAACCATCTTCCCAAGGCATACTAAGTAGTAATAAGAGTGAAAATCCATTAGAAGTAAATTCACACTCCTAAATGCATAAATTGTCTCATGCTAGACTCACATTAGTAAATTGGTGTTGGAGGCTACCCAAGTGTATTGTTAAAGTTTTAGGGGTTTTTAACAATTTAACTAACTTATTAAAAAATTGCAGATCAAGTACTTAGAAGTAAAAGTAATTGAGATACACTTCATCAAATGCAATGTAGAGAACATAAACAATAATATAGTACAAAAAACAAACTAATGACCAACAACTAATAAATAACGATGCCAACAATGAAACATTTGACATACCCTGAGAGAGAAAAGGTTAGGAATAAGGTTAGGCACATACAGTGGCAGTAAATATGACTCAGTCACCAATTGTGAAAACCCCAACCGTGATACCCAACCCAAACACAGTTAGGCACCAGCAGGATCACAACTTGTTCAAGAAGATTAACACAAGTCACAACTTAGATCTTAGCAACCCAACAAGGTCAATTCAGAGTCCTAGCATCCCACAAGAACCATAACTCTGTCTAAACACCTCATATAGGTCACAACTCTAGTTCAATGAGCACACAGAAGGTCACAACCCAACACAGGAGGCATCCAAGAGTCATAGATCAAGTCTTAACAACCCCAAGTCCCTAGGGTCACGACTCCCTCTAATAAATAGCAGACGCGTCACATCCTAAGTCCGAGTAGCCAATAATGATCGCGACCCAATATAAGAAGTCACTAAAATTCACGACCTATCCAAGAGGGCTAAAAAATGTCATTAATAGTCATGACATGCTAAAGAAAGCATCGACAATCCATGGTTCAGTTAAGGTGAGGTCAAACAATCATGACCTACCCAAGAAGGGTTTTACCCAGTCACCACCCAGCTCAAGAAGTGTTCCACACGGTCATGGCCTAGCTAGCAACTCAATCACGGTTCAAACCTAAGGGGTTTAGATCAGTCACGGCCCAAACCTAAGGGGATTCTATTAATCACAACCCTTATTAGAAAGGTGTTTATTAGTCATGGCCTCCCTAAGAAGGGCTTCTATCAGAATTAGCAACTTACAAAATATTATGCCCATCTCAAGGAAGATCAACACATGTCAAGGAAACCCTTAAAAATCTGAGAAGATTGACACAACTTATTCATAACAGCAACAACTTGAATAGGAAGACAGAAACACTAACAGGCTGATAGTAGATGTCGTGGCAGCTTAGAGATAGCAACAAAACCTTAGACGTCAATTTATTGGCACCACCAAACCCTAGACATGTGAAAGATCATATATTCAAATTTCTCTTGTCAACACGCTCTCTAAAATGAAATTCAAGACTTGAATTTATAATCTTAACAAGCCTTCTACTAGAAAGTTTAATCCACTAACCCCTATCTTTTAGGGTTGTTGTCAAACATAACATAAAATAATTTCTAGCTTCTTATAAGCAAAGATTTCAAAAGTGTCTAGAAAAGAAATTTAGAAGTTAAAGTTTATATATATATATATACACACATTACTTGTATAGAGATATGAAGAAAATATATACATATAGAAATAGTCTAAAACATTATGAACAATTATAGGTATGTAAGCTGGACGAAGATTTCAAGAATGGAAATTTGAACAACGACATTGGATAGGTGGACGAATCCACTTGTGAATTATTAGAGCACTAGCAAATATAACATAACAGTTACAGAGATTATTTATCAAATAAAAATTATTCAAAAGAAAACTCTTGTAAAACAAGGTAGTATATATATAAAAAAAGCAAGAGGTTTCTACCTTTTAGTGTTAAAGGGAGAATATCCATCTCTCCTCAACTTGTATGCTAATTGAAGAAGCACAGAAGGAAATCTGTTGAGCATAGATCAAGAAATACTTTAAATACTAAAACCAATTTATAAAAAGATATTCAGTATTAATAACTGGTTGATTTGTGTGTATTTTCTATGCATTTCATCGTTCGGAAGTGTTGAAAATAGCAGCAAGAAACTCAATTTAATTCTCTGTCTAAATTAAATTGAGGAGGAAACTTTCCCAGGCAGAGAACGACAGATGTAAACTAGCAGAAAGAAACTCAATTTAATTTTCTGTCTAAATTAAATTGAGGAGGAAACATTCCCAGGCAGAGGACAGTAGCTGTAAACTATTTAAGTGTACAGAGGAAGCAATTGTAAATAATCTCTTCCAATTTAATTAATGAAAAGCAGAGCAGATGGGGTTTTGGGCAGTAAGCTTTCCCCGTTTTTGATATATCTTGTCTCTGTATGAACGTTGTTTCTGTGTGTGATGATTTTTCAATTTATGCAGTAGATTAGATTTGTGTCTCATGATTTAGATAAATTTTATGAGCAGTTGCAGATCTATTGAAATTTATACATGGTATCAAAGCCATAATCACAGAAGAACAGGGAATTCGAAGTTTCTCCTCAAGTCTACAGGCCAGTGCAGCAACATCTCTACAGAGCTTGGAAGATGGCTTTCAGCGGGTTGAGGCTAGAATTTGCCTTGGAGGGCAGCTCCAACTTCATAGCTTGGAAGGATCGCATGGAGGCAGTATTTGCAGATAATGGGTTGTTGGAATATATCGAGTCTGATATTCCACAGCCAGCTGCAACAGATGCCCAGCTTGTTCAGTGGAAGAAGGATGTGGCGAAAGGAAGAAGAATTATCCTCGAGGGGGTTCGAGATCATATTGTCTCAAATCTCCATGGGAAGACTTCTCCATTCACAATGTGGAAAACATTGACAGAGTTATTCCAGAATCAGAGTGACCAGAGAAAGCTGGCACTCAAGGATAAACTTCGAAAGATCAAGATGGAGAAGAACGATACTATTCCGCAGTATCTGAGCAAGCTCACACAGTGCCGTGATGAGCTTGGTGGTGTTGGAGTTACTATTCCAGAAGATGATTTGGTGAGTCTAGCATTGCTAGGTCTTCCCAAGAGCTGGCACAGTTACCAAGATTCCATAAATGGTCGAGAAAAGCTACCTGATTGGTCACGCTTATGGTCTGATCTTCAACAAGAAGAATTTAGGCGAAGCACAAGAGATGGATCCTCATCCAAAGCTGATGAAGATGAAAACTTCGCATTGATGGGAAAAGGGAAGAAAGGGAAAGGGAAGAAATTCCAACCCAAGCCCGATTCTAATCATGGCGGCAAAAAAGATTTGTTGAAGATGAAGTGCTTCCACTGTCACGAGTTTGGGCACTACGCAACTAGATGTCCGCAGAAGAAATCCAACAAGAAAACTGCAGCTGTAGGTGAAGCTCTAGCTTCACAGTTCGAGCTTGATTTCACACTCATTGCATGCATGGCCAGCACAGTAATGAGTACCGTGTGGTATTTGGATTCGGGTGCATCTTTTCACATGACTGGATGCAAAGATTTCTTCAGTGAAATGGAGGAGAAGGATCTGCAGATAAATATCGAGCTAGGCGATGACGGGCGGTACAGTGCAACCGGTATAGGCACTGTAACCTTCCATAGAGAGTCAGGATCATATTTTCGACTCAAAGATGTCATGTATGTGCCAGGCTTGAAGAAGAACCTGATATCGGTAGCAGTGCTCGAAGACCGTGGTTATGATGTGGTATTCAGCCAGGGAAAAGCATTTCTGAGACACATAACCACGGGGCAAGTAAAGCAAATTGGAGTCCGCGTGAGGAACCTCTACAAGTTGGAGGTTGGAGATTGTGTTGCATTAATTAGCAAGGCAGAAAAAGTGCAGAGCCAAGATGATGGAGAGCTTTGGCATCGAAGACTTGGTCACCTACACCATGGAGCCTTGAAGATCATGCAGCAAATCACAACTGGACTTCCCAAAGGTGCCTTGAACCAGCGAAATGTATGCAAAGGATGCACTTTGGGAAAGTATGCAAAATCCACCTTCCATGAACGGGACAGCAAGGCGCATGCAGTCCTGGAAAGGATCCACTCGGATCTTTGTGGACCTTTTTCGACAGTTTCTACTG
>LPNX010221209.1:98338-115529 GCA_001517045.1 Pseudotsuga menziesii | reverse complement strand
GGATCTATTTCATGCAGAAGAAAGATCAGACATTCTCAAAGTTTGTAGAATTTAAAACATTTGTTGAGAAAGAAAGTGGCAGGAAAGTAAAGGCTCTCAGATGTGATAATGGAGGAGAGTTCGTGTCAAATGCATTCAAAGAATTTTGTGCGAAAGAAGGCATTCGAAGAGAGTTGATAGCACCCCACAACCCACAGCAAAATGGGGTGGCTGAAAGGAAGAACAGAAGTATTGTGGGCGTAGCAAAGGCGATGTTGCATGACCAAGGCCTGCCATTGCATCTGTGGGCCGAAGCATGCAACACAGCAGTCTATTTGCAGAATAGGAGCCCTCATCGGATTTTGTGCATGCGCACTCCAGAAGAAGCCTTTTCAGGGAAGAAGCCCAATGTATCACACATCAGGATCTTTGGATCATCAGTTTACTGTCATGTTTCCAAGGATTCAAGGAAGAAGCTTGAACCGACAGCTGAGTTGGGGATATTTGTGGGGTACACTGAAACACCTCATAACTATCTTGTGTACATGCCATCCCTTAGAAAAACAGTTATGAGGAGGGATGTAAAATTTGATGAAGAGAAGGCTATGCGTTCCTCTCTTGAGAGGGAGCTTTAGATATCATCAGAAGAGGAGCTTTTAGTTCCAAAAGAAGAACCTCAGGAAGATGTGGAGCAGCCACATATAGAGGGGCAGAAAATGGATTCAACCACTCAGGCAGAGACACCCAGAGAAGGTAGCAAGCGAACCAGGGAAGTTGATAGATTGTTGCATGATGCTAGGGAGAATGTGGGACAACCCACATCTCAGCGTAGGCAGACGAGGTTACCGAGTCGGTACACTGACTACATGGCTCTGGTGAGCGAGAGTGTAGAGACTGAGCCACCCTCATTTAAAGAAGTTGTAGAGCAACCAGTATGGGTTGATGCTATGGTAGAGGAATTTGATTCCATTGTCAGAAATAGCGTTTGGGAAGTGGTCCCAAGACCAGCAGACAAATCAATGGTAGGTTCAAGATGGCTCTACAAAGTAAAGCATGCAGCAGACGGAAGCATCGAGAAACACAAGGCTAGATTTGTGGCCAAGGGGTTTTCTCAAGTAGAAGGTATTGATTACGAGGAGACTTTTGCTCCAGTAGCAAGGTACTCTTCCATTAGATCTATTCTTTCTTTGTCTTTGCAGATGGGGTGGAAGATCCACCAAATGGATGTAAAAACAACATTCCTCAATGGATTGATTGAGGAAGAGGTGTATATTGAATATCTGGAGGGGTTTGAGACCTTTGACAGAGAGTCGCATGTGTGCAGACTCAAGCGAGCGTTATATGGGCTCAAGCAAGCATCCTGTGCTTGGTACACCAGAATCGACAACTATTTCACCGGGTTGGGCTTCACCAAAAGTGAAGCAGATGCAAACCTTTATCATATTGTTGTTGAAGGTAAATTATTGATTATTGTGCTATATGTTGATGATTTAATTCTAACCGGTGATGAGCAGTTGATCAGATCTTGCAAAGAGGATCTTGCAAGAGAATTTGAAATGAAGGACATGGGACTCATGCATTATTTCCTAGATTTGGAAGTATGGCAAGGAGATGGAAAACTTTTTGTTTCTCAAGGCAAGTATGCCAATGAGATACTGAAAAGATTTCACATGGAGAAGAGTAAGCCCATGGAGACACCTCTTGCAGGAAACTGGAGGAAGGAGGATGCTACTTCAAGTGAAGTAGTAGATGCTACCACTTACAGGCAGCTTGTAGGTTCAATTATGTATTTGGTGAACACACGACCGGACATGTGTTATGCTGTTAACCAGCTTAGTCAAGCCATGGTTAAGCCAACCAAACTGTATTGGAAGGCAGCAAAGCATGTGTTGTGATACCTTAGAGGCACTACTCAGTTTGGTCTTTGGTACAGACAGACAGAGGGAGTGAAGCTGCAAGGCTTCACAGATGCAGATTGGGCGGGGAGTCCATCGGACAGAAAGAGCACATCAGGAGGAATTTTCAGTGTTGGGTCAGCAGCAGTTTCTTGGTACAGCAGGAAGCAGAGATCTATGGCACTCAGTGCAGCAGAAGCAGAATATATGGCTGCAAGTCAAGCAGCATGTGAGGCTATCTGGATGAGAAAGATTCTTGTTGGTTTATTTGGTCAGTTGATGGATCCTAGGGTGATTCACTGTGACAATCAGAGTTGTATCAAACTCTCCGAGAATCCAGTTTTTCATGATCGTTCCAAGCATATTGATATCCGGTATCACCACCTTCGAGATTGTGTGCAGAGGCAAATTATATTGCTACAGTACATCCCGACAGAGGAACAAGATGCAGATATTTTGACGAAGGCCTTGTCAAAAGGCAAATTTGAATTCCACAGAGACATGATTGGAGTCCATGATAATCTCTTTCTTGCTGAGAGGGAGTGTTGAAAATAGTAGCAAGAAACTCAATTTAATTCTCTGTCTAAATTAAATTGAGGAGAAAACTTTCCCAGGCAGAGGACGACAGCTGTAAACTAGCAGAAAGAAACTCAATTTAATTTTCTGTCTAAATTAAATTGAGGAGGAAACTTTCCCAGGCAGAGGACAGCAGCTGTAAACTATTTAAGTGTACAGAGGAAGCAATTGTAAATAATCTCTTCCATTTTAATTAATGAAACGCAGAGCAGATGGGGTTTTGGGCAGTAAGCTTTCCCCGTTTTTGATATATCTTGTCTCTGTATGAACGCTGTTTCTGCGTGTGATGATTTTTCAATTTATGCAGTAGATTAGATTTGTGTCTCATGATTTAAATAAATTTTATGAGCAGTTGCAGATCTATTGAAATTTCTACAGGAAGCTCGGAGCTCTTGACCTCATCAAAACTCAACAATGACCTTGCTTATATCAACGAGAAATGATAAAATCGACATCAACATAACCTGGAATTTCATTTTAAATGAGGTAGTAAATTGAAGACCAAAACAATGTAGTTTCATTTCAAATGAGGTCTTAACAAATTTACAGAGTAAATTGAAGACCAAAACAATGCAGACTAAATAATTAAATTTATTTGTGTACCTGGGAAGACATAGCCATGAACCTTTTAGCATTCCTGGAACATCGAAGCCACGGAAGTTCAAAGGTTCACATTCAGACAACAAATGAACTAGAGCAAGAAGCCAAACACAACCATAACTCTATGCAACGCATCAATCAATGAACCATAAAGTCGTGTACTGGTCTTTCATGACAGCTTATTAATTCTTAATTCTGCTTCCATCTAAATGTGTAAACAAGCATATTAACATTTTAACCCAATTCAAAGAGTGACTTAAACATACGATTACGTGGAATAGTATTAATGATATGTCAATGCAACTTTGTTTAACTACCGTATCACGTATTATGTTAACAATTCCCTCATGATAGTATTTAATACATTAGATTATCAATCGATTCACTGGTACGAAAAGTTGGTGGAAGTAACTCCCATTATCCCATATCAACGATGCGTAGCACACTTGGTTAATTGTTCAACCTTCGTGACGGGCCATGGAAAATTGTAATGGACATTTAATATTTCAAACTTCAGGTGGATGGTGCCACTCTGCCAGCCCTGCCAAGTGGACACTTATGACCTGGACTTGAACCTTTTGGATTTCCATACAGGAATAATGACGTCTTTATGAAAAAATAAACCGTCTATTTAACGTTCTACCAAAAATTTGTTTAACAAAACGTCTTTGGTTGATTTTACCCTTATTTGACGGGAAAAATGTTTGCAAACGAGAAAATGCCCGTCAAATTCCAACTTTGGTACTGTCACAAATAATCGCGAGTTATCTAGGAAGACTCATATCCCCTTGGCGCTGAGCAAGATCATGGTGACCACGGCCTCACCTAGCATGATGACCACGTTGAGCCATATCCCTATCTTCTTCCGTGTGATCTTCACACTTAGAAATTCCTGCAGAGTTCAGGTTTGTGTAGCGCAAACGTATATCTAAGATCCTACCACAACGAGGAGAGTCGAGCATCTCAGACAAGACGGAAGAGAAATGAGCTTGGCGTCGTGAAGAAGCTTGAAACAACCATTGCTAAATTCGAGGCAAGACTAACTTCGTCGGAGATGGAAAGTCATGTCAAAACGTGTTGGAATGAAGGGAGTTAATGCCATTTAAGGTCGGCGTCATCGCAACCACAGTCCTTTTCAGCCAAAGCTTGGCAAGCACGAGATGAAGAAGTGCGGTTGATAGGAGGCCATCTGCGATAGCTTCCATCAATCGAGGAGTCTATTCCTTTGTTGGTAAGAAAGTTTGCCACCTTGTTGGCAGAGCGTGTTACATGGGACGAAATAATAGTGATCCTCGATTCCTGTAGAATATTTCTCACTAAGATGAGTAGATGTTCCAATCTCCTACCAGTGGAGAGTTTGGCAGCATGTTTTCCATTCTGAAGTTGGAGGAGGATGTCGATCAATATTTTGAGTCACCTTCCACAATTGGGTGGGAGAAACACTGCTGCTGGGAAATTTTAAGATCTGTGAGCAAAGCCCAAAGCTTAGCCGCGTTATTGGAATCGATTTCGAGTCCCTTGACATAAGTTCCGAGATCCTACCATTGGAATCCCTGTAGGCCTCGCCATATCCTGCATTTCCAGGGATCCCTTTGGAAGCATCATCGAAATTAAGTTTGATGAAATTAGTGGACGATGCTTGCCAAGCCGAAGCACTGATAAGAGTGAGAGAGGGAGGTTTGGGCATGCCCAAGAGAGGAGGGTGGGAAATACAACTCTTCATGGTCATATTTTTCTCGAAGTTTCCTTCGTAATTGTCCCTGGTCCAGGGAAGAATAACCACCATGTCCGTTATATTTATTTTTATGAGATACGAGACATGTTGCTACAAGAGATTTGAGCCTGTAAAGGTTCTCCTATTTCTTTCTTTCCATATTTCCCACATATAATAAAGCTTGGAAGGAATTTCCATATCTTGTTGAGGGTTAGGTTCTTGAAGGTATTGCTTCCCCAAGTCTTTAATGTGCCAATTACAACTTGTCTCTAACGATATGTTTGTCTCATTTTTTTAACAAAAACCAGAGAAAGCAAATATATATATATATGAAAAAAGTTGAGCACAACCATCCTTACATGGTATAAAACCAGAATTTCCAGCTGATGGTATAAAAAGAGACAAGTTTCTATACTACTAACTGAAAAGTAAATAGTTCTAGACTGGTTGCTGAAGTAATTTAAGCCCATGGAAGGGTATTGTTTGACAAACTGATTATTCAACAATATGCAAAAAAAACATTAAACAGACATATGGGATTGACCTATTTTTTCTGTTCTTCTATCCCTCGAACCGACTGAGCGATCGAGGGTTCTTCCATTTGATAATCACCAATTGCTGGAGTTTCCTGGAAATGGCTACACTAGGTCATACTGGTCAGCTTTTGAACTTCATCCTTTATTATGTCTATTGTCCCCATCAGTTCATGGAGATCACGAGTGTTATCATTTATCCTTGATTCATGGCAAACCATCTGGTTTTCCATATACTTTGCATTTGATGTTACAACCCTATTTTTGTTGACGCCCGTGCCTACCATTTTGTAAATCCAACGGATACCATTTTTCATTTCAGACAAAGCTGCTTTTATCTCTTCAATATCCTTTGAAGTCGCCATAGTAACCTGAGCACAAGCATGATTCTGCATAAGAGGGAATCCGTCGCTGTGGAGAAAATCAGAGGCAATTCTAAATAGAGAGACCTTACCAATTGGAGAAACTGCTGAGGGAGTTCTACGCAAATCCTCCGATAGCCAAGGGACGAGAAGAGGCGCTTCACCAATGAAGCCACTGGAAGACAAAAGCATCAAGTCGCGCTCTACCTGTGAGCTAAGTAGGTCTGCAAACAAAGTAGACATGTCTCTCTCCAGAGAACTGAGACCAGGAGAATGCTTCTCATGCTCACAAAGGAAGACATGAAGCGAAGAAGAGGAATTCATCTTTCTAGACAAATCCAATAAGAGTGCCAATGATCCAGCATAAACTTCGAAGAGCTGGGAGGAAGGACTGTTCATTAACTTCTTCACATGGACGAGATCGCCACAAGTCCTAAGTTTTCGTGTCGAGGAACGCGTGTTGGACATGCGGCTGGGGAGGGTGACGAGGGTGGTCGTGTGTAGCGACCAAGACAAGCACCCCCATAATATGAGAGACCTAAGGAACATGCTTATGGTATTGGTGACCCTTTATTGAGACTATTCCCAATTTATTTTTAGCACCTTGATTAGACAACTTATTCGCTATAGAATTATTCCCTCTGAGTATATGCTAATATGTGGCCTGAAGAGTTGGGTTGTTACGATTAATGTAATTGTATATTCTTTTGCAGTTAGTGGTGCCATATTTATAACATTTTCTCATTTTTTGGATGACCTGTTTTGAGTCTCCAAAGACCAAGATTTTGTTGATGTTGTTCTGACCAGCTAGTTCCAGGCCAAGATATAATGAAATCCATTCCGCTTCATTGTTGGACTTTCGTCCAATCCCCTAGGCAAAAGAAGTGACTATATTTCCTCTGAGATCAAAGATTATCCCACTCGTACCTGCCTCCCCAACAATTTGTTTGTCTCATTAGAGCCACCATCTGATCCCATATTTGCAAACTAAATACGTAGTCATCCAACAAATGATTGATGGTCTCACCATCTTGTTGACATAGTTGACAATAAGATGGACCTGTGAACCTGCATCGTTGAAGATTGTCCCAAGTGAGGATGCGTCCTCTTCCAACAAGCCAGAGAAAAGTGATAATTTTGGGCTAGTAACCACTATTCCATATTCTATCCTAGAGAATATTTTTTTCAAGAAGATGGGCTCCCGATTGCAAATGGTATGCTTCCTTAAAAGAGAAATTGCCCGACGTGGAGTAGCCCCAATGTAGGATATCCGACCCATGTTTAAGTTTTACTCTGCATCAGATGAGTTCCTAAAGCCACGACTAGATGTTGGTTCGGTTTGGGAGGTTTAATTCTTCATTGGTGAGTTTCCAAACTCGTTAGTGATCAACATCATTCGACCTCCTCCAGTAATGTTGAATTAGGTGTTCTTGGAAATCAGGCATATCTGCAGCAATTTATTATAGCTCTGCCTTCGTATGATAGAGGGGTAGTTAATGCGAAGAATCCATCCACATATGAGCATAATCTCCATCGTAGATTTCCCAGAAACAATCATTTCCAATGAGAGTCCTATGTTTCCAAGATGCGTTCCATATTAGAGATCCCTGTAGTTGATAATTAAATATGATTAAGTCCTTTTCCTTAGTATCTGGCGCATACTTGGCTCGCCAAAATTTTTCCCAGCTATCATTTGGTTGTTTGATCCATCTCCACCAGGTTTTAGCACTAAGAACTTGGTTTATGATTTCAGGATCCCGGAGTCCTAAGCCACCAGATCTCTTAGGCTTGCAGAGATTTGACTCGTTGATCAGAGCCCATTTTCTTTCCTCTCCATCACCTGATCAAAGGAAATTTATTTGTATACATTAGTTTTTTTTGAAAACCACTTTTGGGGAAGCTAAGGCTGAAAATAGGTAAAGAGGGATGGCTTGGAGAACGTACTTGAGCAGAGTGATGCCGCTAGGAAGGTTAAGGATTCAGTAAGTCCAAGAGGAGAGACGTATTTCCATGGAGGAAAGATGGTCTTCCCAGGAGATATTTCAGAGAGCGTTGTCAACCGGGGGAATACCAAGGTATTTGGAAGGAAGGGCACTCTTGGTGAATCCAAGCACTCTAGCAATGTGTCTTTGGACAGTCAACTAAGTATTGAAGAAAAAAATATGAGATTTAGCTTTGGTAATGGACGTTCTCAAGGCTTCACAAAGGTCAGTGGGATGGATTGGATGCTAATAGCTTCTCGAACAGAGGGTTCACCCATCATGAGGGTGTCATACACAAATTGACTGTGAGAGAGGGAAGGATTTAGACCATGAAGAGAAAGACAAACCAAGGAATTGTCAAGGATAAATGAATTTAATTTTCTGCCACGTCCTTCATCCAAGAGGATAAAGGGGAAAGGTGAGAGAGGGTCCCCCTTTCTGATTCTTCTCGCGGGGGAAAAAGTTTTTGTGGGTGAGCCATTCAACAAGATGGAGAAAAAGGAAAAGGAGGTGAGATTCATAACGCAATCAGTCCATCTACTATAAAAACGAAAGCTTTCAAGACCTCTTGCATATACTTCCAACTATGATTTGAAATTTGAGGATATTTTTAACCATAAAAATTGCATGTTAAAAATTCATAAACATGCTTAAAAACGGAAATTTTAAAAGCTTAAAGCATACACATAAGCAAATGAACAAGATGCAAACCATAAAAATGATAGACAACATATGATAATGGAGTTTACCCCTCTTGGGATACGCCTCCGGGCCACTTCCAATGGGAAGGTCGATCTTATTGTCAGTCAATAACAAAAACAGACATCGTCACTACGATCATCTCGAAATTTCGAGAAAAATGAATATAAACTCGACTACCTTTGCCTGAGGCCTCCTTTGGCACACAAATCGAGAAAATTTTGCCCTACAACTATATGGATTCCCACCTTGGGAAGCATGCCCATTAATGACTGTACTTTTCTTAGTAACTATGCCGTGTACTCACCTCGGTGCTTGTGCAAAGAAATGGTGCCCAACGTTGTTGAATCTCGTGGCTTGTAAAGGGTTTTTTATATAGTTTCTGGGCACCGAAAGGAAGGTCACATGACCCCTTTTCGGGCTACCCATATAAAATAAATTTAAAAAAAAATAACACTCGTAATCTATTGAAGGACATGTTTGTAGCCCGTTGGTAACACATGGGAGTCGTTACCCAGCGGTCGCGGGATCCATTCCCACTGCCTCGGTTATTCTTGGCGTATAGTTCTATTTGGTTGCATTTGTTGGCATATACAGTTGGTTGTTGGTTGAAATGTGGCTCCTCCATGGTGGTTTGGTGGCGTTTGTTGGCATATAGAGTTGGTTGTTGGTTGAAATGTGGCTCCTCCATGGTGTTTTGTTATGTTGTGTTGGGTCCTCCATTGGTTGGCTCTGCGCTATGGCATGGTTTCATTGTAAGGCCTTGATGTTGCCCATGGGGTCGAGGGCTATCCTGCCACTTTTGGGTCCTCCGTTGTTGGCTCTGCGCTCTGGTTTGGTTTCATTGTAAGGCCTTGATGTTGGCCATGGGATCGAGTGCTATCCTGACCCTTTTTCTAAACATAAACCATATTCACTTTAAATAGAAGTTGAGGATGGCTAGCAGGGTGACATCAGGTCATAGGCAGATAGGAGGGCGGGGGTTCATTCCTTGTCGTCACTTACAAAAATTTTAATGACCCTGTAATAGAACATGAACACTACTTCCACATGGCAGCACTTGATTGGCCCACCTGTCACCTTGTCTACCAAGTCACTGGCACATGTCCACCTATCAATCTACTACATAACCGATCCTGTTAATGTGGCACACCCACAAGGTACCACATGGAAGGTAAATTCAGTGTACAGATGCCACGTCCTTCTAGCCATCCTCTTTCCTCTTCCAAATTTTTTAATAAACCTGTAATAGACTGTGAACACGACTTCCACATGGCAGCACCTGATTGGCCCACTTTTCACCTTGTCTGCTAAGTCACCGCCACATGTCCACCTATCATGCTTCTACATAACCGATCCTGTCAACGTGGTACCCTGTGGTGATGCCACGTGGCATTTGTACACTGAATGTACCTTCCATGTGGCACACTGTGGGTGTTCCACGTGGCCCCCTTTTTTGCCATTTTTACGATTAAATTTAACATTTTTGTTGAATTTTCAAACCTGATAGCGTTTACATTCGGAGGTTGTTTCATGCAAAACAAACATTCAGGTAAAGATCTTAGAGAAATCTTTACATATATAATATTTAATTCATTGTTTGAAGACTTTCATTCTGATCAAACTTTGAGATCCTCTTCGAACAAACTAAGTTTATCAAAAGCTTTGGAAAGGTCTAAATTTATGGGCATACCTGGAGTTCGAGTAACTCTGAGAGAATGGACGATTTCATGGACCATGATGACGCTATCCATTAATTTTATCCCTTCAACATTGCCATTTTGTTCCAGAGAAAAAAGGCGTGGAAGAAGGGGTTTCAAACGAAGCATTGACTTTAGTAATGAGCTTGTAAATGACATTGCATAATGCAATGGGTCTGCAATTTTTTAGGTTCGTAGTCTTGTCCTCCTTCAGAATGAGAGAGAAAAAACTAGCATTCAAGGATGATAGTACATCTTGAGATGATCATGAATCTTTCGCAAGTTGCCATACCTCCTCACGAACCAAGGACCAACAACGATGGAAGAATTCCATCGTGAAGTCATCTGGACCTGGTGACTTACCCAACGCTATGTATTTCATTGCTTGAGCGACTTCTTCCCAGGAAATCAACCTCATCAAGATATCGTTCTGATCATTGGTGACTAGGAGAGGGATGTGTTGGGTTATCTCATTGATATCCTCTCATCTGTCAGTGTTGGTCTCCGTCATTATATCTCTGTACAAGGTTATCAACTCTTTTTCAATGTCTTTGTGAGACATAACCGTTTCCCCTTCAATATTTTTCAACTTGTTAATGTGATTTGTGTGCCTGTGTTGAATGGTAGACTGATGAAAAAACTTGGTATTTTGCTCCTATTCTCTTAGCCACTGAACCCTATATTTTTGTCTCCAAAGGATTTCCTCTGGGGAATTGTGTTCCGTAACTGCTGGTTAATCGAATGTTCCTTCTCCTCAAGCATAGGAGTGCGCCCCAGGGAGATGATGTCTTGTTGGAATTGTTTCATCTGAGTGTCCATGTCTCTCTGAGCTTGGAAGATGTTTTCGAAGCTAGTTTTGTTCCAATGCTTGAGCTTGTGCTTGATTTTTTTGAGCTTTTGTTGAAAACATAACATAAGAAAACCCTTGTGAACGACTGACTCCTCCCATCACGTTTGGTACTTTTCCCGTAAATCCTTATTAGTGAGCCAAAATTTCTCAAAACGAAAGGGCCTAGGTGGGATTGGACCTCCTACATCCACCATGAGACTAATGGGCCAATTATATGACCTTGCAAGGGGTATGATGGAATATTCAAGAGTCAAACTGGACATGAAAAGAGTGTCACTCACCAGGAATCTGTGTAATCTGCAGGCTATATTTTGAGATCTTAAACACTGGTTACTCCAAGTGTAAATCCCTGTAGTGGAATTTATGTCTACTCGCGGTAAGGCCTCTATAAGACCGGTGAAGGAATCACTATTCCTGTCAAGTTGCCGAATACCACCCTATTTTTCCTCAAGGGAAGTTCAAAGTCACCACCAAGGATCCATTATTGATTTTCCATTTGGTCCTTCAAATGCCACATTCTTTGGAGAAAAGCCAATTTATCTTGCAAGATATGGGGTCCACAGACATTAGTAAGGAAACCACAAATTCCTTTCTCAATCATTCTGAAGTTGATCGAGGTCATCCAATCATTTGAGAAAGCTTAACTAATCTCTATTGTGCTAAGGTTCCAAAGAATATCCATCCCCCCTGCATTACCCTTGTCATCAATTTCCAACATCTCTCCATTTCTACACCATCTAGTTGGAATTTGTCGAGCTTCCTCTTCTGTGCATTTGGTTTCTTGCAGAAGAAGAATGTCTGGCTACTCATCCATGATCAATTTCCATAGTATTATTCTTTTCTTGCTCCTACCATTTATGCCTATGATATTACATAATTTTATCTTCATTAGGTCATTTGCTTGGAGGAGATGGGGGAGAAAGTTCGCATGAGTGCTTCCATATGGTTCGAGTTGACCATTATATGACCAAATTATTCAATAAACTGATTCATGGGCTTTCTTCCCTATTTTTTATCCAGCTTGATATTTTTCTTGATAGAACTATTAGGACCCTGGTATATACCCAGAATTAGTTTGGCTTGTGCTATTTCCCCAACTTGGGAGATGAGAAATACTTTTGATAACTCATCGATTGGAACTGCTGAGTAGTCTCATTTTTTGCAGGTTTCGACAATGTATTATAGATTGATCCCCACGAGTTCATTCTAATCATACTCTAACTTCAGATCCACTCCATCTTACATAGGGATGTCCTCCTTAGCTTGAGGGGGGATAGCCTGGTGGGGGTTTTCCTCCTTCTCGGTACTTGAGGGTTATGATTTGCATATTTTGATCTTACTTGGCTTCGCCTTCTTTGACTGTTTGCGGCTCTTTTGTTTCCTTCTCCGTCACATCCTCGGTTTCCAGTGGAAGATTATCATTTTTTTTAATATGAAACTTCTTCCAATATTTCCCCCTCTTTTCTTGTGTGCCATACGCTTTCGGCCTTGAACATGAACAAAATTGTATTTGTCTTTCTCGGCATCCCCATCAATGATTTTTGCACTTTGTTCAGAGTGAAATTGCGGAAGAGATGGCCATGCATGTGACATTTTTGACATTGAAAAAGAATATGCTCATAATCAATAGCATGAACCCAATCTTCATTCTGCCTTGACAAACATATTTCACTTGGAAGCGCCTATGATATATTGAGGTAGACACATATCCTAGCATAAGAAGTATATCAACCTATTTTTGTGGCTTCAGAAATTTTAACAAACTTACCTAGTGTGTTTCCAATACCCTCCAACAATTCTGGCAGCCAAAATTCTAGCACCAAAGAGTATAGTCTATTCTAAACTGGAGTATGAGTAAAATCCTATTTGTTAGGACTAAACTTTTTCGTCCAATCATGTAGAAACAAGCAAACAATATTTAGCATGCTGTAGAGCATTTAATGTGGCTACAACAGTCTTGATGATCGTTGGATCTTGAGCTGCTCAATATCCAACGATAATCAAGCCTGCTGCGACCGCATTAAATGCTCTGCAGCATGCTAATATTGCTTGCCCTAGAAATAGGCCTGCAGAGTAGTAAAAGTATGAGTCATTTTCAAAGACTCTGTCTCGGTCTTCAAGATTGTGGAAGGTTGTGGTGAAAAAACCTTAGAGTCGAGGCGTAGCTAGTAACTTACCCTTTGGCTTCCACCATGCATCGATCTAGCGGACTAAATATTGCTCATAAGGCCAGAGGTCCAAAAACTTGCCTATTAATTCATGATAGTTCATGTACTGCTTGTATCCTTCATGACGATAAGAGATTACTTCATACATGGGCATTACAACTGTCTATGGGATGCATTTATCGGGTTCCCATGCTCGAGCCACCTTTGGATGCAAGATGGAGGCTCCATTTTCCCCTGCCTTTCCTTTCCTTTTCCTTTGTCTAGGTTAGCCTTAGTTGTCCCGGGAGTGGAATCATCGTTCGTCGACATCCATTGAATATTATTCTCATTCACTGGCATCCATTGCATATTATTCCCCAAGGGAGGGGATGTTGATTTGAGGTACGCTGTGTCACAGTAAGAATGGTGAAAATGAAATCCTTCTTCCCCTATGGCCACCATCCCCTTCAATGAAGGCTAACACATGCGTCAAATGCTCACTTAGAAGAAGGAAATCTCGCTTACAGGTTTCCAAACTCTCATGGTAGGTGTCCAAACCATAGCTTGCTCCACTCTCTATTAATGGAACCTTAATGCCACTTCTGGCTTAGTATCCCCATCGAAATCCTTATAAACTCTCGTATACTATGTATCAATATTTCACATTTTAAAAATAACATAAATATTTTTAACTATGTATCAATATTTCACATTTTAAAAATAATATATTTAATTTTAAATTATTCCATATATGATTGTGAGTCCAAAATTACTGTATATTTTATTGCATACTTTTATTATGAATATAAAATTGTTGTATATTTTATGTTGCATATTTTATACAAGTCCAAAATTATTGTATATTTTATGGTTCGATTTAGCTATATTTTAATAAATATTTTAGCGATCACGATACATGTTTATTATAAAAATAAAATGATACATTATTATTTGAAAAATAAAATATAATTTTAGAATGTATATTTTAATATTATTTTTTATTAAAAGTCATTTTAACCAGCATAGATCCATTTTAAACTTGGATTTAGAAAGTCCAGAAGAATCCAATTTCTTTAGGTGTAAGTTATTTTTATCTTACATTTTTAAATGTTCATAAAAAATTTCATTTAAAACATTTTGAATCCTTTAGTGTTTGGTAAATCCGGGTATAACATGGATCTTTTAATTACTTTTCGTTTAGTTTTATTATTGGGTTTTTATTATTTGATAAATTAGGCTATATGTTTTTCTCTTGTTTTAGCAGACCTATTGGTGTAGTGTTGGGTTAAACACACATTGATCTCATCAATGTTATTTGGATGACACTCCTTTATTCTAATCAATAAGGCATAATCAAATATGTTAAAATTTTACTATAAATCCAGACCAAAATATGTCTAAATTTTATTATAAAAAATGATTTATTATTATTAAGGCGAATTATAAAGAAAGTTAGTTAATTTAAATTATTTTAAAAGTAATTAGAAATAAAATAAAATAAAAAAGATAGAATCTTTGAAGAAGGTTGAATATCTTTTGAAAAAGAGTTTAGCATTTCCAGTAATCATTAACGGTTAATATATATTAGAGAGAATAAAAAGACAAATGAACCTGAAAAACAACATTAAAAAAATACAAATGATCATTTTTTGAAGAACAAATCTAGTAAATTAGCACATATCCATTTTAAACCTAGATTTATCAAGCTCCCAGAAGGATCTAATTTATGAATTTATGCTATTTTTTTTAAAATTCAAGTCCATGTGTAATTTATATTTCTCATTTTTTATTTTTAATATTTTTTAATATTTTTTATATTTCTCACTGAGGTTATTCCTTTCCTTGTAGATTGAAGTTTATTTGGCGAATTGATTTTGAATTGAGTGGACAATATATAAATATATGAATCCACAATACATTTATTTTTTTATTTATGTCGGTTAACATTATGTTTTTTTTTTATGTCGGCTAGCATAACGTGACTAACGTGAAAGGATCTCCCCCATACTGAGCTAAGAGCACCTCGCTTCTCTCGATGCAACCATACTGAGCTAAGAGCACCTCGCTTCTCTCGGTGCAATAACATTATGTTTTTTTTATGTTGGCTAACATAACGTGACTAACCTGACAGGATCTCCCCCATACTGAGTTGAGAGCACCTCGCTTCTCTTGATGCAATTATTTAAACCAACATAGATCCATCTTAATCTAGAAAGCACCGAGAGGGATCCAATTTCTTTAGGTGTAAGTTAGTTTTATCTTGAAATTTTAAATGTTCATAAAAAAATTACACCTCAAACATTTTAATCCCTTTATTGTTTGGTAAATCTGGGTTTAACATGGATCTTTTAATTACTTTTTCATTTAGTTTTATTACTGGGTTTTTATTATTTGATAAATTAGGCGACATGCTTTTTCTATTCTTTTTTTGTTGTATTAAACTTTTTGGTGTCGTGTTAGATTAAACACACGTGAAGAAGGTTGAATATTTAAAAAAAAAGAGTTTAGCATTTCCAGTAATCATTAATGGTAATCCACAATATAATTTTTTATTTTATTTTTTTATTTATGTCGGTTAAATTAATGTTTTTTTTATGTCGGCTAGCATAACGTGACTAACGTGACAGGATCTCCCCCATTATATATATTATGACATGAATTTAAAAAGATAATTTTAATATATTAATTTTTTTTATATATTTTATATGGTTTTTAAATTTTTTTCATTAGAATATGTTAAAAAAAATAATAGACTTGAATCTAGTAGATGTTCTCTTTGTAAGTGTTGGGTAGTGGATTGTTCCTATACAAAAACAAGTAGGGTAGGAAGTAGAACTTTTAACAAACTTAAAAAAATGTTTGGGATGGCAACATTATTGATAAGTCTTTGGTGATGGTGTGGAAATCCTTTAGTAAACGTCTTTAAGGTTTTACCCTTGACTATATCTTGGGAAATTTGTTTGGCGAGAAACACAAGCCTTTTCTAAGATAGATACATTCTCATTTTGCAGTGTGCAACACAAGGTATAAGGTATAGGTATCTTAAATAATTTCCCACTAGAAAAACAAACAATACTTGTTACGAAGTTTCGATTGAAGAGATTGATATAACAAGTTTCGATTGAAGAGATTGATAGAGATGGATCTTGGGCATATTTTGATGGAGTTGCAAAAAGTGAGCCTAAGATTTTGGGGGTAGGAGGTGCTATTTATATAAGTGAAGGTTAGGGGATTGGGTATGGCACAACCAACATTTTAGAATCAATAGCTCTCAAATTGGTCTTGATGTTGGCAGGGGGAAAATAAGTCTTTAAGCTTCAATTTTTGCTGACTCCTTAACATTAATAAAGTCACAAATGAGATCTTACTAGAATTGCCCAAATTCTCTCTTGCGTAATTTATTGGAGGAGGTACACGGGCTTTGTAACTTATTCATTTCCTTGTCTTTCAGTTACATTTATAGAGAATAAACAATGATGAAGATGCTTTATCAAAAGTAGGGGTAAATATGGTTGTAGGTTAGTAAAATTTATAGAGAATAAACAATGATAAAGATGCTTTATCAAAAGTAGGGGTAAATATGGTTGTAGGTTAGTGGTTTCTATTGGAGGATAGAGAAGGAAAGGTCAGGGATTACTACCATCCACCCTTTCATGATATTTTAACACATTAGAGATTGTTGTTAGTTTTGTTATGAAGAAGTTGAAAGCTCAAGTCTCTTACTGATTTTTTTGGCCATTAGAATAGTATGCATTTAAGGAAAAAATAGTTTTTTTTATCCCTTAAGATATGAGTAATTAAATCTGTGAGTTATTAAGGATCTTGTTTTGATATCACTTGTACATTTGGATGCGAATTTCTACAACATCCTATAACGCCAATATTACGACCATTGAACAACGTTCGCGAAAACTATGACATAGTTCTGCCTCGTCTCCTTTACCTCACTAGAATATCATAACAAAGATGAAGGTTGAAGTCGGTTGAACGTTGGAATATAGATGAGAGGCAAAGAATAGATCGTTGATGTCATAGCAACTTTTTTTTTTGGGAGGATGTTGGAATGGAGATGAGGGTCCAATACTATATTGTCCATGTGATATCAAATTTGTCGATAAGACGTTGAAATTATGATGTGTGTCCTCTAATCAAAC
>LPNX010221209.1:62937-75065 GCA_001517045.1 Pseudotsuga menziesii | reverse complement strand
ATCTGTGAGTTATTAAGGATCTTGTTTTGATATCACTTGTACATTTGGATGCGAATTTCTACAACATCCTATAACGCCAATATTACGACCATTGAACAACGTTCGTGAAAACTATGACATAGTTCTGCCTTGTCTCCTTTACCTCACTGGAATATCGTAACAAAGATGAAGGTTGAAGTCGGTTGAACGGTGGAATATAGATGAGAGGCAAAGAATAGATCGTTGATGTCATAGCAACTTTTTTTTTTGGGAGGATGTTGGAATGGAGATGAGGGTCCAATACTATATCGTCCATGTGATATCAAATTTGTCGATAAGACGTTGAAATTATGATGTGTGTCCTCTAATGAAACACTGACTTGTGTTGACAACGCCTCGTTGACATCAAGATTGGGATATATTGTTGATGTTGCAACTATTATTCAGAGGTTTAGTGTCCAAGACGATCCAAATTTTATCCAAGGTTAGAAGTTAGAGGAAATGGAACTTGCAAATGTGGTCGATGTATCATCCTTGCGGGAAAGTGGCATGTATGTTAAGAGAAGTTGCAGGATCTGAACCAACAACTTATGTGTAAGTAATGAGAATGGGAGGTAATCTTATATTTAGGTGATCACCTCCCATTTTTATCAATTACACATAAGTTGTTGCTGCATATCCTAACATCCCACAATTTCTCGTAGCATTCATGCCACTTGCCCGCAAGGATGATACATACACCACCTTTGCAAGTTCCATGTCCTCTAACTTCTAACCTTGGATGAAATTTGGAACGTCTTGGACACTAAGATTCCAAATGATGGGTGCAACCTCAACAATATATCCCAATCTTGATAATGTCTACGAGGGGAAGTCAACAGAAGTCAATTTTTCTAGGACAAGACTATAGTTTCTTGCAAAAGAAAGTAAGAGTAAAATAATTTATACTGTAGATTTTGCACTCAGTAGATGGACAAGAATGCATAAAAAACTCTACAAGAAACATAGTATTCAATATAACATAAAAAAAATGTAATTTTTTCAACATTATAATATTCAAAATAAATTATGAATACTTGTATCATCCAAACATTCCTAGAGCTGGATACCATAGTTCATAAAGTCTACACCACCATTGGAACATCAAAATGTATCATATGCACACGAGCACATAAGATGTATAGTTAGTAAAAAATATATACTAGATACATAAAATTTAGTTAAAAATAAAGAAAGAACTAAGTTTTCATCTTATTAATAAAATTTAAATAAGAAGATGTGAAAGTACATACTTGCTTGATCTTCACTTGGCTTTGAGAATAATTAATTATCTACAGAACAAGACCAACCATGTGAAGGTGGAAGGTCATCCTTCCCCCATTTGGAGAATGAGCTCTTTCTTGTCTCCTTCTTGCGTCAGTCCCTCCATTTGGACGCAATGCCATTTTCTTACATCCTCTCATTTAGAGAGGCCCATGTGCTACCATTGACTCTGAGGTAAGTCTCATGACCATCAGAGAATGCGTTAAAAATGATGAGGAGATCTTGGATATCAGTGGGAAGGAACCTATGGAAAGTGAAGACCTCACAACACACATAATCTATATTTGGATTGTTTATCGACCCTAGTATGAAGGTTGAGGAGATTGCAACTAGTTATTAACACAAGTCCATTAAAGACAACTTAGAATCTAAAAACATTGTTTATCATTATTTTGAACATAATATTAGAGCCACTCAATGTCTAATAAGGGCATTTGACACCTCCCACACTTATCCCACATGGAAATTAAGGATCTTTACATTCTTGTGAAGCTGAAGTTTCATAATATGTAATTGTGACCTATGATGCTAGGATGTTCCCTGGGCTCTTTCTTGTCTCTTTGTCTTTATCAAATTTTATTTCATAATTATTGCCTGCATATTAAGATGGTGTCTCATTTATAATAGTCATGATTTATTGTAATTTTCTTTTCCATAATTATAATAAATCTCAATAATTTGATGGTTTTGTGTAAGGATTCCTATATTAGTCTACATACTTTTCTCGATTCTATAAAGTTTCAAAGCTTAATTCAATAATTATGATTTGTGACCAGTAATATATTTTCAATGATGATTTTTTGCAAAGTTTTTTTTGGTCTTTATGTTTTTCTCAATTATATTACATCTCAAAGGTCAAAAAATTATTGCATGTTCTTTTTTATGTCTCCCCAATGATATTAAACTTCAAACTCCAAATGCATATGTAAAACACTTCATGTTTTTCTCAATTATATTACATTTCAAACATCAAGTCATTATTACATATTACATAGATTCTTTTATTTATTTTTATCAATTTCATTTTCTTTTAAAATAGATTAAATCTCGAATCACGTGACATAGTTTATTTTTTCTTTTTTTCAGGAAGAAAAAGCCTGTCCTTGTTATTCTTATTAAGAATCAAAGGACATTAATAGCACCCACCCTAGAAGGGTTGTTTTTTCTTAATTCTATTACATCAACATAAATCATTGAAACACATTGTATTTCTTCGTTTTAGGATGTTTAATTATATTATGATAAGTAAAACTTTCCTTCTTAAAGTTAATTATATTAATATCAAAACTCAAATCAACATGTTTATTTTATGAGTAAAATTTTATTTTTTAATTATATTACGTCCTAATCAATATAAAACTTATTATTTAATTTAATAATAAAATTACATCATTTCAATATATTTATTAAATCCTAATCAATATAAAGCTTATTATTTATTTATATTTTTAATTATGTTATATTCAATAAAATTGAAATCACTACCATCGCCTCATTATTACAAGCACAACGTTGTATGCTTTTATTTTGCTTTTTTTGGGTTCATAATGGATATAGTGATCCTTACTCTAATGTATTTATATAAATATACACGAATTATGAACTTTCTTAACCTCTCCATCATTATTTCACATTTTTTAACTAATATATATTTTTAAAAGTAATTGTATATTTTTTTAAAGTGATATATATTTTTAAAATTAAATTATTGCATATTTAAGTTCATAACCTCTCCATCATTATTTCACATTTTTTAACTAATATATATTTTTAAAAATTATTGTATATTTTTTTAAAGTGATATATATTTTTAAAATTAAATTATTGCATATTTTGTGAGTCCAAAATTATTGTATATTTTGTATGTCAATTTAATTATATTTTAATAAATATTTTAGTGAAGAAGATGCATGTTTGTAAGGGGTAGGGTATTTACAAATTTGTAAACTTTAGTAGTTACATAGTTGCAAAGAGAGGGGTCCATTGTCCTACAAACAAGAGGTCTCATACACCAAATTGGTGTCTAGCTTGGTTGTGACCTTTGAAAATAGATTATTATTATTAGAAAAAATAAAAATCTAATTTTAAAATGATTTTTTCATATTGTTTCTATTTTATGTAAATTGTTTGGATATATATATCGAAGTTTCGGGTATAATAGAAAACCAACCCTTTATATGATAAAGAATGTAAAAAACGTTATAAGAGCCATCAAGGAAGCTATTGAAGAGTCTCCAAAAATTGACAAGGTAAAAAGATACGAAGCTCTAATCAAAAGGAAAAGCTGCATTATAAAAATAAAAAGCAGGAAATTTTTTTACACCACTCTAAGCTAGCTCCTAAAGAATTATGGAGACAAATTCTAATTAGTAAAACTAAATATAATAATAGCATTAGTTTGAAATATTGGAATTCCTATCTTCAAATGCTAAAAAATATCCCCGAATGTCACAGATAACGTTCAAACACTATTTACAATGACAGAAGTTTTATTGTTAGAAGAGATTGACTTTGACATTAAGCACTGAGCAAATGGGAAAGCTACAGACATTGAAGGATACCAAGCATAAATATTAAAAATTGGAAGACATGTTCTCATTCCTCACATCCACAAACTCTTCAATATAGCGGTCATGCATGGTTTCCCTAATCCATGGACTCAAAGACTCATTATTCCTATCTTTAAAAGAGGTGATAAAAAAATCTCTCTAATCATCAGGCTGTTATGGTTAGATCTCTCTTAGCCAAGCTACACGGTATCATTTTAGAAAATAAAATCAGCATATGGCTTGAGAGTGAAGGTAAGTGGGATAAAGGTTAGGTAGGCTTTAGAACATATCACGCTACCGCATACCAGCTTGTTATGCTTAGGATCATTACGAAGGAATTCCATAATAGTAAATCCAATCTCTTAAGTTACTTTAAGACAACTTTCAATATGATGCCTCGAAATAACTTATGAAATATATTATAAGAGTTAAATTTTCCTTTCGAGTTGAGATCCATCGCGATAAGATTGTACGAGGTTTCCATTGCCAAATTTAAGAGCACTGAGGGGTGTTGAAAGATATTAATTGTAATATTGGAGTTAAGCAAGGTTGCCCCCTCTCCTCTACCATTTTTGGTATTGTTGAGACCCGGAAATTCACAGGCAACAACAGCAAGGGATTCTCCCCAGTCAACGTTCCCAACTAGCCCATGATTGTTTGGTGTAGGGAATCCATCTGGTTTGCGGTCCGACTACCGTAGGTCAAGTAACAAAATTAAAATGTTTTACCGGTTGTGGCCCCGTCCACCGTGTATATTTTTGTATTTTTAGTTTTAAGTATGACATGCAAGTGCCTAGCTAAAATGCGGATTGATTAAGCATGCAAGGAGTGGTCACAATGTGATGCACAGGTTCTTACCTCTCGTTTTAGACTCTCTTGCATTTGAATCTCACACAACAAGAAAATAAAACTAACTACCTAACCTATCCCTAGGGAGCAAGATTATCACTTATTAATGAGTAATGTATTTTGTGCATGCATTATGAAAAAAATCATAGATAGCTGATACTTCTTTCAAACACATGAACATTTAAAGATATTTGAACAACCAGATAGCCAATTGTTTATGAACAACATTCATTACTGATAGTGGAAATTTTCATAAAATAAACCAGAGATCATTCATATAGGAACATAGGTTCAAAGAGTTAGAACGATCTCACAGTTAATGGACACAAAGCTGAAAACGAAATAGTTCCTCTTCAACAAATCCAGAGCATAACATTTGAACATTCCACCAAGCTTTCTCCAACAGGCAAACTGTAATTATCTATTGCAAAAGGAAATAGTTCTTCTTACAATATGTCTTCACCTATCTAACTGGGAAAAAGTATTTTTCCTATCTAAATCTTCTATATTTATACAAAAAGAACAAAACTGTTGGGCTACCCACGAATGACTCTTGGGCTTCCCCAACTCTTCACCTCCCACATTTTTCTTTTATTAAGTGCTTACAGAAATTACAATACATTACAATAAAATGAATAAAGTTCTCATGAGGAGGGTCCCGCTTGACTATTCAAAAACTTCTTCCATGCTGAAGCCTCTGAGGAAATGCTTTCAAATTCGGAAGTTCTAAGAAATGAATATTTATCTCAAATTTAGCAGCTTGATTTCTTATTACTTCTATTATGGCTGCGCTCAGGCGAAATTGGTCTTCTAACAAATGCACGCTAACCATGGAATGAGCTACTTCATTCCTCAAGGTTTGCTCGTCTATGGCTTTGATGTGTTGTATCCTTTGTTCATATTCTTGATATCTTCATTGCAACATCTCCAAAAACATGCTGTGGTCTGCAAAGGTATCCATTCTCTGTTCGGCCTCAACCTAGCAGCAATTATAAGTGATCAAAGTCTCCTAAAGAATTCTGCACAAGCCCCCTTTGTCTTCTTGACAGCCTTCTTTAATTCTTCGGCTGTGTTTATGGAAAACTCCAGTAAATCATAGTCTTGCCTTAGGGCTTGTTGATCTTTTGATGGTAGATCCGCTGGGGTTTCTTCATTTGCTTCCAATCTCGCCATCCTTCCAGTTAGGACTTCTAAGATGTCCTGGGATCTGTCTACAAAATATGAAGAGGATTCCAAAATCTCTTCTATCCGATTGTCTACCTGCAAGATCTTACACCTTTCTTCCTCTATGTCTACTTGCAGCTGGTGCATCTTGCTCCTCTGTGCCAGAACATGCTCCTTGAAAGGCTGAAGACTGACTTGCTATTCCCTAGCCTCTTCTAGAGATGCTGTTAATGAGGCAACCTGTTCTCTCAGCTCTGCAGTCTGCCCCTGAGATTTCCTCTCAGATTCCTCCAAGGTAGATTTCTGTAGCTCCAATTCCCCTATCTTACCTAGCAGCTGCTCCTTTTCTGTCCTCAACCCTTGACATTCCTGCTGCAATTCCTGCAAACTTCCTTGGGAAACCTCCAGAGATCTCTTCTCTACTTGGAGGAACTGGAGCTCAACTTTTGAAGACTTTATTTCATGTTGTATGTCTTCAAACTTTCTTTTCAACCTATTATTTTCCTCTCTCTCTCTTCTCAGGGTATCTTTTAGCTGGGCAGTAGACTTCTTTGACTGTTCCAGATCAGTCATTATTCGATCTACATTGTCCTCAGAAGCATGGATCAATGCAGCCCCAGCTTTGATGGTGAATCTGGGGTCCTTGTATGTCCCATATACTACAGTTGTATCATTTATCATTTTACCCGACTACCCCCTAGTCTCGACCTTTCTCTCGGTCCTCTTCACTGTCCTTTTCCTTTCCCTATCATAAAAGATAGGGTTGAAATCTGGTACCTCCTCCCCTTTCTTCTTCTCAAAAGGGATTAGCCTAAGGGTGGGGACCATATCCTGTCTTGTTGTGCTGCCAACAGCTGCCACAGGATCTTGAATATCAGGATTACCCAAGTCTTCAGCCTGACTGTCTACAGGATCAGAAGCCGATTGCTCTGTCACTGCTCCTGTCAGTTTTATCCTTTCTGCTTCCTGCTTCTTCAGTTCCTCATCCATCTTTCTTTTCTTTTCCACCTCTTTACTCTAGGTAGCTTCTTCTGCCTTTCTAGCTGCTTCTTGTTTAGCTCTTCTCTTCTCTTCCTCCTCACCTTTGAGCCAGCTTTCAGCTTCTTGTGCTAGTCTCCTAGCCTCTTCATTTGTTTTTCTAGTTTCTTCCTCCTCTGCCTTTTCTTGCTCATCCTGTCCTTTCCTGCCTTTGGTGGTGATTTTCTTTTTAAACCTTCTTCTTAAGGCTGTTATATTTTGTGCACTACGAAAAATGGATTCCTCTCTATCCTAGTGGATTGTATATTCAAAATGCACATTTGCCTCCCTGCAGTGCTCTGCCACTTTATTTCGGGAATCGTTCCTGTGGAAATTCATTTCCCCAAAATGGAATTTCCCCAATTCCTCCACAAATTCCTTAGCTTTCTTCACCCTTGTGAATTTATAGCTTCCCAACCTGAATGGTAAAGGAGGGTAAGCGGCTTTCTTATTTTCAAACGAAAAACTCCCTATGCCATCTAAAAAGACTTTCCTAACTGCCTCTTTGTGGACTATATAGTCAGTGGCATATTTTGGCAGCAGTGAGGGTGCTCTAGAGCATCCATACATTCTGAAATACAATCCATCCTTTGTTAGATAGTAGTCTGCATATTCCATAATCACCTACAATGCTTCCTCTGACATACAGTTGCACTCCTTTAAGAAGATCAATGTATATAATGGCATGACGAAGTGCTCACACACTTCTCTATAGTGACTGTGGTATTTGTGTGCCCACAGTGGCTTGTATGTTGAGTAGACTAGTGTTCTTTCCTGGTCCCAGATAAACCTCAGATTGGGGAAGGGTTGGTTGCATAGTATGCAATCAATCAGTATAGAGCTCATATAGAACTCTGATATCTTCTAGGACACCCCTCCTAATGCTGAAGCAATGCAGGCTGAGAGGCTGTTGGACACAATGTTTTCCCAGTTGAACACTGTCCCCTGTGTTGCAACATAGAAAATGATAGGCACCCACTCTAACTTGAAGCTTTTACTGTGGGTCCTCCCAAAAATCCTGTTCAGCATTAGGGCAATGAACCTGTAAGGGGTTCTTAGATTGGCAGTATCATATTCCCCGGTCGGCCTAGTTCTTAAGTTCTTGCCAGGCATCAACATTCTCTTCAGTGTCTCGACTAGGTCCATCTTAATTACCTTCAGCCAGTCCTCAATCAAGTACACCTGTGCTTCTGGTAAGTGGTAGGCTAGTGATACATACCCAAGGCTATAAGCAGCATAACCCTGTTTATCAACATTTTCCAAAATCATGGTGGTTACATTTTCCCTAGGCAGAATCCACCCAATCACCTTTGAGCATGGAAAAAGCTCAGGTTGGGTGGCAACTTTCATCAATGTAGATCTCTCTATATTGGCATAGATGGTTTCTTCTTCAAAACCTATGTCAGGTAGTTCTTGGTGTGTTATTAATCTGTAAACCTCCCCCCATTGATATTCGGGTTCCACACCCACTATGCATTTGGCGTCCTCGTAGGTGTATTCAACTCTGGTAACGATTTCAACTTCAGGTTCCTCTTCTATTGCGGGAGCCTTCTTCTTCTGACGTTTAGACATCTTGGATTCTGAAGAATTTCCCTGTCATATACATAAAATTTTTTTAGGTTATGTTGGGTCATTCCCAGATAACATTCAAAATGGAGACAAACTGTATAAGCATCTTACCTCGTCTATGCTAAACATGAGTGCAGCTATGAAAAATAAACAAACAATGCTCAAAAACCAAATGTTCCCGCATAAAATTAATCTGCCCAAAAGGCTAAAACCAACTTACAACCAACATTTGCAGAATTAACCTAGAATATCATGGCCTTTCTAAAATGACGAAAATCCCCCTCCTAATGCTGAATAGAAAACAGTCTCAAACACCCCCTCTCGGCGTTATGAACTAAATCTTTCCAAGGAAAATATGAGGCCTAATCCCAAGTGAAGGACACTGCAGGTGATAGTGCACTTAACTCATAGAAGATAAGGGGAAGCTACTTGCTGTAAAAACACGTGCCTCACAGTCCGACTAGATAATGCATTATGACCCAAAAATTGGTCCAGGGTTCGTATTCGAGTTTAACAATATCAACGATGCAACCCTGGTTCACAAAAGCGAGGGCGACGATACAGTGGAACCAGAACCTCGGCATCTTGGAAGAAAACATGAAACGCTCCCCCTGGACAGCCACACATAGACTGGAGGATACTGGTGCGGACAGTGTAACGGCCGTCTGCACTGGTTTCCCCAGCAGTCGAGTGTGGTCTACAAACCCCCAACGACCGCAAAAGTCATCATTGCAAAACCACAAAACCCCCACCGGGAAGCCATACCATTTACCTCGAATATATATACATGCCGGGATGGAAAAAACCTAGGTAACCACTAACCGCAAAGACAACAAAACAGTTTGACCAATTGAACGAAACGGGCAAAATGGGCATAAGGGCCTACCTAGCACTGTGCTGCGCGATTGGTGGAGAAACCCATAAACTTCCATGGTGGAGCCACCTAGGAGAGAAGGTATCGACAACGAATGCGTTGGTCTACTCGAGCGATAACAACAGCACGAAGAAATTTCCAAGATAACAATAAAATAATAAACCCCAACCCCACTATATATACGCCTCGGTCAACAAATAATCGATGGGAAAAAATAAGATCATCGGACGACAAAAGACTAAGGAATCGATGATCCTATCAACATCACCTCCGCAACGATGGATGATGAAACAACCAGGAAACCAACAATGGTATCGGTGGAGAAACAAATCAACACTCGCATCGGAGCTCACGAGACTAAGGCTTCGGGTCAATAGATGGTTAGAGAGCCGCAATGGCGAAACCCTAAAAGAAACCAAGTTCCACAGATCAGTGAAAAATCGGAGTAAACACAAACATGACTTCGGCCAAAAAATAACGGTCATGCGGAAAAAAAAATCAAACTTCATCGGAAAGATAGTGTTTTTCAAAACCGTAATGGCGAAATCTGAAATCCAAAGGATCTGCGAGTCAAAACGGCAGGGATCGGAAGAGGATACAACAAATCTCGGAAAACTTCGCAGTACCTTCTCCGCAACGGCGAAAGACGTATAGACAAAGGTTCCGACGAGATCTCAAAACAACTGCCGATAAAGAAAAATGCATAGGAGACCAAATACACTTGACTCGGACTTGATGTCCTGTTCTTTTCCGCAACGGCGGGCGTGAAGATAACTGGACTCTCAACTCAAAAATATCACATGCTTCCAACGGTAAGGCAAAATCAAATCAAACCGTAAAAAAATTGTTGGCATCAAAGTAATCTTTGCGCAAATATCAAGCAAAACCAAAAAGTTGAGCAAAATGAATTAAAGGAGGTTCCCAAAATTCAAATGTATAGCTGCAACAGTTATAAACATAGATAAGCTAGAAGGTTGTTTAGAAGAAGCAGGTTGCTTTGGCACGAACTTAGCTGGAATAGTCATTCTCTTCTTTCTCTATGCCATTGATATTGTTCTTATGGAAATGTGTCCCTTTGATCTTGATAAGCAATTAAGAATTTTGAAGGACTTTTGCTCTAATATGGTATGATTATTAACACCGACAAAAATAAAGTTATGACTATCAAGTCCAAGAAAGTCACTATGCTAATTTTGTATATGACAATAACAACTTGGAGGAAGTGTCTTCTTACGAATATCTCAGAATTGATATCCATCACAAGTTCAACTGGAACTATAGAGTTGATATAATGATTAATGAAGGGTGGAAAACTTATTCTAGTCTAAAAAAAAATTGTAAATTAGCAAATCTTACTATGTGGGATAAAAAGAAGTTCATTTTTGAAACTCTTGTCACTCCCATTATCTTGTACGATTGTAAATTTTGGGGTTGCAACACCTCTAGAGAATCCCAGAGAAATATTGAGCAAACTTAGAAGCGTTTTATCATGTATAACCTCAAAATTAAAAGTAATATGCCCTATCCTATTCTCCTAATATAAGTGGGTCTTCCTCTCATCGAAAGCATCGCTATGATTAGGGACTCGATGTATAAGATAAATATCATGGAAGACCAAAGACCCCTCAAAATTGCTTTAAAATATAGTCAAGCTCATCTTTAGCTCAAGAGAGAATGGTATAAACGCATCATGGCTTGGTCAAACAATTGGAGGATTGATGAAAATGTCAATTTGCAAAACATCACCAACCTTAAAAATACTATCACATATATAGGTTTAAAGAGAAAATGTGGGATGAGAAAGATTTAGAAGTTAAAAGAAAATTAGAAAACTACAATGAGCTCATTAACCCTAATATGGAAGATAAAAACATCTCTCAATCTTAATCAGTTTTAAGAAGAAATTTAATATAGCCAAGATAAGAACAAACTCTCATACAGGGAAAACTTTAAGGATCCATACTTATTTAAAAGTGTATAAACCTTGACAAATATTACCAATTCTTAAAATGTCAACTATAAAATATTCACGGGGAATTCACTTATTGACCAATACCCTATCACGTTAGTTCATATTGTGGGTTTTAAAATTATAAAAAATTGAACCAATATATTGCAGGTATTGGGGGGATGAGGGGTTTAAGGTGGGGGTGTGTAGAGTGGTTTTTAAGGATTGAGGTATAAAAAGGGGTGGGGAGGAGGTTTTAAGTATTGGGAGGGGGTTTCAACAAAAATACTTTGGGGCAATATCTCTGGAAATTAAGGGTATTCTTCAATATCTTATGATCGGACGTGCTATGTGAGAGGTTCACTAAGTGAAGTCCCCGTGAAAATATTTGGCGATATTTTTCTAAAAATATTTCAATTTACAAGACTTTTATATAGTTTATGTAATAATTTGGTGATTCTTAGAGTGAAATTTTTTTACCCCATCAAAATTGGGTGAAGTCGAGCTTCAAAAAATGCAATTTGGTGAATCTTTTTTTTGAAAAAACATGGAAAATAGGCCATGGGATAGCCCTAAAATTTTCCTTGCTCTCATGAGCTTCATAGTGAAACAGGGTGCTGGACAATTCCTAAAACACCATGGGTGGAAAGGATTTTCCATCTCTATGAGACTATGGCTGGTGAGGATGAAAGCCACTATGTCTTAGAGTGTCCTGCATACACCCACATTCAATCATAGTTTCATAACCTTTGATACAATACAAACCTCCATAATATTCTAACATGCCAAAACTATGGTGACCTAGGAACACTTCCTTATAATCTTTTGGAACATAAGTTTACAATTTTACAACAAT
>LPNX010221209.1:31650-53980 GCA_001517045.1 Pseudotsuga menziesii | reverse complement strand
ATCTTCTCTTTAAGTGTGTTTAGACTCTGCTGGCATTCCTCATTCCATAGGAATTTTACATCTTTCTTTAACAGTTTTTCCATCGGTGCTATGATCTTTGCATATCCCTTGATGAATTTTCTGTAGTACCCGGTATGACCAAGTACTATTCTCAATTATTTGACTGAGTTGGGTGCTGGAAGATTTGCAATGATGGCAATCTTTGCAGGATCTACCATCAAGCCTTGCCTGCAAACAATGTGACCCAACAAAATACCAAATGGCGCACAGAATATACATTTTTTCAAGTTCAGAGAAATCTGGTACTGCCTACATTTCTCTAACATCAGTCTTAAATCTCCTATGTGCTTGTCAATTAATCCAAATATAGTCCAATCATCAAAATAAACTTCTAAGAATTTATGGATGTATTCCTTAAATACAGCAACTACTACTCTAGAAAAGATAGCTGGTGCATTCTTAAGACCAAAGGGCATTACCGTATACTGGAATGAGCCCCATTCTGTTGCAAACGTGGTCTTATGGTGATCTTCTGGTTGGATCCTGATCTGGTGATAGCCTGAAAAGCCATCAGTGAAGGAGTAGACCTCTTGTCCTCCCACATTGTCTAATACTTCATCAATGAAAGGTGTCGGAAATGGATCATGAAGCGATGCGTCATTGAGTTTACGTAAGTCGACACAGATCCTGATGTCTCATTTGGTTTTCTTTTCTTGCACGACCATGGGACTAACCCATTCACTCTCTTCTACGGGCTCAATGATGCCTACTGTTAGCATCTTATCGATCTCATGCTTAACTTTTTCTTTGTAGCGCGGATTCAATCTATATGGACGCTGCTTGATTGGTCTAGCATCCTCTTTTAGTGGTATCCTCATTACTCCCAGGTCTCCGACTATTCCCTTCATCTCTGTGAACTTGGTGGGAAATAGGTCCTGATAGTCATGTAACAAGTCTGCAATCTGTCCAACTGTTTCATCGGTCCAGTAGTCTCCTGGGTGATAGCCTGGGTGGATCCTGATTTGGTGATAGCCTGAAAAGCCATCAGTGAAGGAGTAGACCTCCTGTCCTCCCACATTGTCTAATACTTCATCAGTGAAAGGTGTCGAAAATGGATCATGAAGCGATGCGTCATTGAGTTTACATAAGTCGACACAGATCCTGATGTCTCTCCTTTGGTTTTCTTTTCTTGCACGACCATGGGACTAACCAATTCGCTCTCTTCTATGGGCTCAATGATGCCTATTGTTAGCATCTTATCGATCTCATCCTTAAATTTTTCTTTGTAGCGCGGATTCAATCTATATGGACGCTGCTTGACTGGTCTAGCATCCTCTTTCAGTGGTATCCTCATTACTCCCAGGTCTCCGACTATTCCCTTCATCTCTGTGAACTTGGTGGGAAATAGGTCCTGATAGTCATGTAACAAGTCTGCAATCTGTCCAACTGTTTCATCGGTCCAGTAGTCTCCAATAGAGGCAAACTTTGGTTCTGTGTTTGTGCCAATATTGATCTTTTTAATCTTGAGCGGCTCTGTGATTTCTGGAGTCTGTAGCTTCGGTCCATCAACATCGCGAGTCCCTTTTGACTCCGGAATGTTGATGTTGCGAGGATCCTCATCCTCCTCCTCTGGTTCTGTTGCAAAATTGTAGCACTCAAGCGCATCTTCTAACTGGATGGCCCACTCAGGTTGAGTTTGTACTGATAGGGTAGAACCCTCAAATATCTTAACCTTTATTATCTCTAGGGCCTGATCAACATTTGGATACTCAGATTCGAAAGTGAAGGTGAGTAGAAAGTTGTCTATTAGAAGTGGCCATGTAATCGTTTCCTTGCGCAATTCAGTTTCTGTGTACGAGTTCCATGGAACTGGGTCTAAAGTGTGAATGAATCGGTGAACCCATTCATCCTCGGGAATGTCCGACCAATTCTGTTCACATGTCTGAATGTGTGTCCTGGGGTCACTTTCTCCTGTGTATCTCTGCTGGGTATGCTCTCTGTCGGTAGAGAATCTGATCGCCATTAATCTTTTAAGATCATCCCATGATGCGATATTCTCTTTATGTGCATACCACCATCTTGCAGGCATGGCTCGTACTGCAAGGTCCATAGCTGCAATCCTCTGCTTGTGAGGAATTTGTTGTTCAAACTGCATGAGAAAGTTCCTGGATGTCTGTTATACCATGAAATGATGGAATCTCGTTGATCTCTGCGCCAATCCATCGCAGTGACTTAGTCATATACACACATCTGCACGCTGAGACTTCGTAAAGTCTGTTCTGCCAGTTCTCTAGACCAACATCCGAATCCGATGCGCATGAACTGTCGCATCACCAACTAATGTTCCCTTCTGCGATTGGATTGATGTAGTCGCTCTGGTTTGCAGTCATCTGATAGAGACTGTCCATGTTACGTGCCTCTTCCTCTGCTCAGATAGGTTCAATGTATCTAGGACCCTAAAGAGGATCTAACGGTGCGATGACCTGGATCTTCATGTCCTCAAAGGTCATTTGTCTTCTCTTTAAGTCGATAACGGCCATGTTACCGATCGCCCAATCGATGCCTAGTAGCGCTGGATATGGTCTACTATCGCCAATAATTTCTATAACTTCAAAGTTTGCAGAGCTGCGAACTCGGTCAATGTCAACTGGTACCTGTGACAATCAACCCAGGGGTGATACCCTCTGTTGATTAGCTAATCTGAGGTGGAGAGGCGATCTGACTAACTTAGGGCTACCCATCTGTTCCCATGTCTGCTTAGTCAGAACATTTACCTCTGATCCCAGATCTAGGATGACCTCGTCCATTTCAAATTATCCAACCTATGCAATGAGTCGTATCTCTCTTCCTGTTCTTGTATGTCCCCTAATACTATGAATATCACGCTGTGCACTGCTCACGGAAGAAGATGGCTGACACTGATCTATGATGTGCTGAAGTTCTCCAATAGCTTGCTCATTTCTCACGAGTTTTAAACAACTGCGCAGGAAGGATTGTACACTTCCTGCTAACTCGTCTTCGTCGCAAGCGCCCGATGTGGTAGCCTGCGATGTCTGGTCAGGGCTAATGCCACAAGGTGCTTTCTACGTTACGCCCCTAGACGGCGGTACCTGCGATCCTGATTGCGTAGGGTCATCAAAGAAATTCTTAGCTTCCTGAAATGTCTGTTTGTTCTTCTGTAGGTCAAGTGGTGTTGCTTTTTTAGGAGCTTTACGCACCCACTCCTGACCTGTGGTCTTTTTAGTAACCTGCGATGTCTCATTAGTGGAAACACCGCTGCGAGTCACAATGTTGACTCTTAGTTCTGGGTCGTCCTGCTCAGCAGCAATAAACTGGATGTTCTGGTGTACTGATGGCTTAGGTTCTCTGATCTTAGCTATCAAGGTAGGACAGTCTTCTATAGCGTGATCATAAGATTTTCAATAGTTAGATGTGGTGGTAGGGCTCTGACAGTCCCTAGCATAATGTCCTACAACTCCATAGTTGTAACAAGTGACTGGTCCATGACCACGGCCAAAGCCTTCTCCACAGCCAAAGCCTCTGAATCCTCGTCGTCCTCCTCGTCCTCCTCCACGGCCAACATAAGCCGGATCATACTATGGTCCTGCTGCTTGACCCTGTGTTTCTGATTGGACTCTGTACAGGTCTTGCTTTGCTCCGACCATGAGATCATAGGCTCGGCAATCGTGTTCATCATGGCCTACTGACTTGTAGAATACGCAGTATAAGTTCTTAGGTGTCTGCACATACTTCTGAAGTAGAGGGCACTGGTGAGTTAGATGTCCTCTTGTTTTGCATATTTCACACCACGGCCCATGGATCTGTGGTAAGGGGTTAGGAGCCCCGGTTGCTAGATATTCTACAAAGACTGGACAGTTATCTTTAGTATGGCCTTGTGCTTTACACTTTACGCACCAAATGTCTTGCGCAACCTCTTTCCTTTTCTTAAGTTCATGCATCTGTATCGTAAGATTATCCAACTGGTTTTACAGATTTGTCATACCTGTGCTGGTTTCAGCTAGAGGTGAAGCCTCTAGTTTCATCACCATCTCCAACGCGTCGTCCTGCGTCTGGAGTTTCTGCTGCATTAATGGTAGTCTGATGTGAGGGAGCAGCGCTGCAATAAACCATTCCTTATGTTGCTCCGGCGCAAAATCAAAGCTAACGGTCTATAAGGGCTTTAAATTTCTGATCAAAGTCCCACACTGACTCTGTAGGTAACTGTTTGATGTCTTTGAGTTTTGTAATGCACTGTGACTCAGACTTAGGTTTCTTAAACTCTTTAATCATGGCAGTCCTGACCTGGACAAGTGTTCTAGGTACCGCTGAGGTAACCAGTGAGGTATACTTCATATACCATGTTAAGGCTCGTTCTCTCAGTGTGGTGACCAACTGTACAAGTTTACTATTATCATCATTGATTGCTTTAATGGTCCACATGGCTTCACATAGAAACCAATGCTGCTTTGGGTCTTCTGTCCCTATACCCTTAAAGATAGGTAGCTTCATATCATGCCCCATTCTATTTCTACGTGGTGGGTGTTGATTTGCTGTGTTACTACCACTCGGCGGTGTAGGTGGAGGTGATGTAGCGGTAGTATGTACTATCTGCGAGCTACTAGATGGAGTTCCTACGGGATTGCTCTGAGTGCCGGTCTGTTTTTGTGGGGTATAAGGGTGGTAAGGGATACCCCCTTCTGTTTTGTCTGTGGTACTGTGACTCTGTTGTCTAGTATTATTTGAATTGTCTTCAAATATGGGAGATCTGAAATCTACTTTGTATTTCTTTCCACTACGTGTACGTCCAATGTCATCAAAATCACTTTCAAACTCTTGTGACATTACTATCTGTACTTATTCATCTGAAACTAGATCCATTCTTCCTTTTTCATATAATAGCATCTTAATGGACAAGTTTAAATATTTTAGGTACTTACCGCGATATCCTTTGAAGAAGTACCGTTCAGCCTCGCTGAAGCTTTTTCTATGGTCAACTTCAAACCTTGTGACGAAGCCTTCTAGCACACTCGCAAGTCAGAAGTCTACTATGCTCGTAATGGGATTATCAAGGTTCTTCACGGTCTGAATCAGCTCCAGTGTCCAGACGATGTTTCTTTTCTTCTTGAATATGTTCTTATCAGTCAACTTTGATAACCAGTCGTAAAGCTCATTTCCAAAGGTCGCAAAAAATATCGCATGCATGTTTGTCACGATATGTTTTTGTAACCAGTCCTCTGTACTCAGTCTAGGACTCTTGTTCTCTCGTTCAGCAAACTCTTTCTGGTTAGACACAACCCACTCATTGAGTTCCTCTCTAGTAGGATGCCAACAAAACATCTGTGCTCAGTTTGTTCAAAACTGGCAACGGAACCATTTGTTGGTCGTCTGGGCAGACCCGGGTTTACTATCATGAACCAACAACACCCCTAGCTCACTGGCCCTTTCGGCGACAGACCGCGGAGCGGCTTGAAGTCTCACCCGAAGTGATTCTAATGGGTTGGTCGAGGACTCAAGTGTCTCGACCAGGTTCTGTATGGCATCCTGTGTGCGTCTCGCAGCCCTTCTTAGCTCGCGAGACCGCTCTTTCCTCTCTGCGACGCGATGCACAGTTTCCTCTTGCTCGCTATGACTCCAACCTCTATCGCATTGCTGCACCTGGGGCAACACCTAACTCTGTCCTACGCTCGCTTCTCAATCCACGGTATCGAGCACTGCAGCTCCTCTGCTGGTGCGATATCACCTCCCTGCGATATCCTACCGCTGCGACTCAGTGTACTTATCTTACTGGTGTTAACTCACCGGACACAATGCGCAAGGCTGTTTTATACTGCGACTCTTAACTGTCTTGAGTGAAACTTACACAAATCCTTATACATAATACCTAAAGACTGCAACTTGCATTTACCCTTAAAGATGTAATGAACTGAATAACATACACATACATTTACTGTAAGCAAAGTTCATGTAATGAATGACAGATATAACAAGTAAATACAATCACATGAATCAAGCACATAACACTCTGGTTTTACGTGGTTCATTCCCAGGATGGAAGTTACGTCCACAGAACTGTGTTTCTATATTATAACTTGAGAGAGGTACACAGTTCTACTACACCGCATATGTAGCTAGAGATCTTCTGGGTAACTCCGCACACAGCCTGGAGCCATTCTCTCCTAGATCTCTTCTCTATCTCTATATTGCCTTCTTACAATATACTCTCACTCTCTCTCTCTCTCTGTCAATCCCTACGGATTGTTACAATGCAAAATAACAGTAAGCTAACAAACTACCGATCATCTGACTAGCTGGATGGCCTAAAATGCCCAAAATGCCAACCTTTTACAATACAAATTACATCCTTTTATAGGCGGCCCGAAGGTCTCGCCATTACAACACTGTGGGCCTGTCCCAACAGTAACCCAAACCCTAACTAGTGACAGTTGGCGTATCTGTACTTGGGGTAGCCGCTTTCCATCACACCACTGCTCTCTGCAGTCTTCCATGCTTCCCGGCGCTGACCATGGGTACTATGCACCGCTTCCCTCTTACGTCCTTCATCTTCAATACCTCAGCCTCGTTGCTCCTTTTCCTTTATGAGGGTAGCTGAGCCCTCCTGTCTTCGCCGCTGCCTTCAATGCAGTGGTTGAGCTCTCTCTTCTCGGCCGCTCAGGTACTGTCGTCTTCTTTGACTTCTCTGTTCCAACAGTCACGGTTTCTGGCTCTGCTCTGCAGCTAGAAACATGCTACGGCGTCGTAGCTTCACCTTATCTCTTCGTCTTCACCAAACTGTCTATCCACCAAAATGGCAGCTTTTCTTGTAGCTGCGGGACCCTGCTCCAACAGGTTCTGAACTAGTACTAGCTAGGTTGGTTATTGTCGTTTTGTCCTTACTTACTAACGCTTTGTGGTAGTGTTAAAAGTTTCTTCAGGGAGACTATTGACTGTGTGGGTGTTCTCATTAAGTTTCCTCACTGCTCACGGGATTGTTGTTTAGTATGACCTGCCCTCGAACCTCCTACGAGGTGACTTTGTGTCACTTTTCTAGGTTTGGCAGAATCTGATGATTCTATGGACGCTTGGCATGGAGTCCATCCTCTCCATGAGTACTTAGTACCAACCATGTAAATAAAGTGGGAATATTTTAGGTTCTGGAGTTAGGGTTTGTTCTAGGGGTTTTGTCATGAAACTTTATATCTCCATGGATTATCATATCCCTCTCCATCTTTGTTTGAATTGTCTTGGATGGAAGGCTTTGTCGGTTAGCTTCCTTTTCTACTCTTCTTCTCTCAGGGTCTGGACTGTGGTTTTTTGGACTTTATAGCTCCTCAAGACTCTAGGGTTAGGGTTAACCCTGTTTGGAACTCGGGTTTCCTGTCTCCTGCTGGGTGTGTCGCTTCCCCCTTGTTTTTCTGACAGAGAGGGGACATCACATGTCTTGGTTCTTCTGGTTTTCTATGGCAGAGGCATTAGTCCCTGCGGGGCTTAGGAATAGGTTTTTGACTGCTCCTATGCACTTTAAATCCGGACGAAATACTAAGGCACTAAAAATACAAGAAGCTAAACAAAGTTATGTGCTTGGGAGGGATATATACATGGATAAGGTTGAGGCACTTTGTGGGCACTTTGCAACAGATCCCTCATTGGGCATTTGGAATATTGCAAGCTAGGGAAAGAAAAATGGGTGGACTGAGCTTCACTAAACTAGAAGATGCTCTTGGATTATATCCCTATTGTGACTAGGCTATTAAATGCTTGGCATGTTTTTGTTTTTCTTGAAGGGAAATTTGTTTCTTAGATTCTTGAATCATTATGTCCCATATGTAATTAATCGCTTATGTTCAGCCGCTGACACACTTGATTCGATCCCCTTCATGAGAAAGTGACTATTTGTCACTTGTGGGTATTTTTGCCTACTTTACCTCTCCCTTTATGGAGTAAGGACATCCTCGATGGCATTGCAAACTCTTTCAGTTCATTCGTGGATTTTCCGGAAAACTCTCAGTTTACCTTTGATAAACAAACAATGAGAGTATTGGTAGAAATGGACATCTCAACAGGGTTTCTAGTAGACGTTGATATTATTTGCAATGATTTTATACATACCAAAAAGATGGACTATTTGAATGTTCCCTTCCATTGTCACAATTGACACGCGACTGGACATCTCTGACTCAACTGTCCTGTGCTGCTCCATGGCTCCCCTCGAACTTTGGACGACAAGAACCTGGATCTCTCTTCCATAGTCTCTGCTACGGTGTCTCCTTCTAGATTACCCATTACAGATACTTATGATTCTTCTTCACCTATGTTATATAAGGACCTCACCAAATGGGAACTGGATTATATTCTAGATATTGAGAAGGATGCCATTTGTAAACGTAATGTTAAACCTCCTTCTCTTGGCTTGGACTGTACGGTTGTGGTTACTCTTGATCCTAATATTGTTTTAGAATATTTGACAGAGGGGGTTTTTTCCACAGTAGTGATTGTTCCACCTTTGGGGCATTCTGCATCGATGCTGGGTTCCTTTCCGGATAAGGACTACTATGAGCTTCCCACTACTCTGTTAGTGCCTTTGAAGGCCCCTTGTGACATGGTTTTGGCATCACCAAAGGTTGGAGCTTGCTTTCCCACTACTCTAGACGAACCCCTATTTTTGGAGGTGGACTTTCCACAACTTTTTGATACACTTAGAGCTCCTCCCCTCCTATGATTGACCCTCTATCTCCTGCTAGCCCTTGTGAAGAACCAAACTTTTCGGATCCTTCCCTCCTTATGTCTCTTTCTATATTCACTGATAAAATTCCCATTTCTCCCACTACCCTCCCATTGGACTCAATTTGACATGAAAATGTCACCATTTGGAGAGCTAGAAGACAAAATATTGTAAAGCCTCGGGGTGACCTTGATGGTCCTTCCTATTAACCTCTTTTGGTCAGGATAAAGGATGCAACAAGATCTTGTTTCCCTTCAAACCAAACCTCCCTTTGTGTTCTTAGAGAAGAGACTTCCCTGAAACAAGTTTCCTAATGAAATTTCTCTCCCTAAATATCCTTGGTTTTGGAGGTCCCTCAAAGATCAAGGCCCTCGGTTCTCTTCTCTCGGATATCAAACCTAACATGGTTTTTCTGCAAGAAACCATGTGTGATCACTCTCAAGCTCTTCTATCCTTTGCCAAAATCAAACCGGCTTGGGAATTCTGTGCAACGGAGTCCCTTGGTCTCTTTGGGGGGCTTCTCACTAGATGGGATCCCTCTTTAGTACGTTGTAAAGCTTTTGTCACACAATATGGTATTTTGGTCAAGGTATTGTGAAGAATTAGTTCCTTGGAGATTACCTATCTCAACTGTTATGGACCCTATCTAAATAGGACTGTGTTATGGGATTCGATGGTTAAAGATGACATCTTTGATTTCCCTAATATGATTATTGCAGGGGATCTAAATTTTACCCTATCAGATGCTAATATTTGGGGGCAAAAAGCTCATGTTGATCCAGAAAGTTCTTTTTTATCCCAACTGGTTGATCGTACTAGAATGGTGGATGTTTCCCCGGTAAGATATTGGATATATATCTCGTTTCTGCCTTATTGATGCCTTGTTTTACTCGCTATAGAGCTTGGACTCATCACTCGGAGATCTTTGATCACTTCCATCCTTATCTTGAATGGGATGACATTGCTCATAAAATGAATTATCCATTCAATTTCATCAGGGCATGGTTACCTTTAGAAGGATTCTCACCTGTTGTTCATTCCTCCTGGTTAGCTGAGATTGATTCCCTTGGGGGAGATGATATGATTAGGTTGGTTCTGAAACTAAAAATACTCAAATCGGAAGTAAAGATGCGGGAAAAAAAGCAGAAACAAGTGTAAAGGCAAGAACTCTTTGATTTAGATATTAATATTTAACAACTTTTCTCTCTATTTCCTTTTGGTATTATCCTTGAACAAGAATTGCAGAAGCTTGTTTCCTATAAGAAAAGGAAATATGAGATATTAGCAAATGAGCTTCTTACATGGCGATTAAAGAGAAGGGACCTCTGGATTGAACAAGGTGATGCAAATACAAAGTTTTTTCACAATTTTGCCTCTACCAGACGCAACAATAACAATATTTGGGAGTTGTTGGATGGTGATGGAAAGATGGTTAGTAACCTGGACCAACTCAAACTCATGGGGAAAGAACATTTTAAAATCCCTTTCAGGATGATGGAAATGCTCTGATTAGTGACCAGCTTAAGGTAATTAAACATTGGCCATCCTTTCTCACTGTGGAAGACTCGGAGAACATGGAAGCTAAGGTTACGGTGGTGGAAATTGAAATAGCTCTTAAGAGTTTCGAAAAGGACCATATCCCGGGCCATGATGGTTGTCCTGTGGAGTTCTTCCTCTACTTCTTTGAGTTGGTAAAGCTAGATTTATGGAAAGCAGTGGAGCTGTCTCAAAAAGAGGGCAGGGTCGGGAGAGCCTTAAACTCTACCTTCCTGACCCTCATTGCCAAGAGTGATAAGCCAAAGTCCTTTGCGCATTTCAGACCCATCTCTCTATGTAACCTTATATATAAGCTCATCTATAAGGTTATCTTGAATAGACTCAAGCCCATCTTGGAAAAAGGCATCTACATGGAACAGTTCAGATTCTTGAAAAACAAACAAATTCAAGAAACGATTGGCATAACATAGGAAATCTCAAAAAATGTTTTCACAGCATCAATTGGACCTTCTAATTACGACTGATCCTTCTCCAGATCGGCATGTCCATGGGTACCGTAAATTGGATCATGGGATGTATCACATTTGCTAACTTCTCTGTTTTGATAAATGGGTTTCCATCTTGTTTCCTTAATGTTGCACTTGGTATGAAACAAGGTTATCCCTTATCTCCCCTCCTCTTTCTATTGGCCATTGAGGGGCTTAGTCGAACTATTGTAGCAACCAAACAATCTGGTATTTTACGAGGTATTCGTCTCACTTCAACTCTGGAAATAACCCACCTACTCTTTATGGATGATGTCATTTTATTTGGATATGGGTCTCTCGAGGAATGGGTTGCATATAAAGATATTCTGGATCTCTTTTGTGCCGCTTCGAGTATGTGTGTAAGTGTAGAGAAATCCTCATTTCTTTGTAACCATATGCAGGCGGTGGTTAGTAGAAGTATCCAAGCTATGCTCCCGTATAAGATGGAACCGATATGTTTGAGATTCAGATATTTGGGCTTTTCGATCAAACCTTCTGGTTATGGTTCACAGGATTGGCGTTGGATTATTAAAAGTTTTGAGAACTAAATAGGTCATTGGAACTATAGAATCTTATCCATAGGGCGAAGACTCACACTGATAAGATCTGTGCTGACAAGGATACTAGTTTACTGGTTTTCTCTTGCTATAATTCCGAAGTCCATTATTAATAGGATAAGACAATGTAACTTTACATTTCTTTGGGGAGGAACTCCACTCAAGCGCAAGTTACACCTTACTGATTGGAAAGGTCTCTCAAGACCCTCCTCACATGGGGGATGGAACATAAAAAATCTTGACTAGTTCAATATTTCGCTCTGACCGAAAAACCTGTGGAGCATCCTAAGAAGCAATGGTCTCTGGTACATGGTTATTCAGGGAAAATATCTAAGAAAACTCTCTATTGAAAGCTGGATTGACAGGAAAAAATTCTTGGTCCATAATACCTCACATATTTGGAACGGTTTCATCCGTGTTCTCCCTTGGCTCAATGGCAAGCTGGGATGGAAAGTTGGTAATGGTGCCCATATCAAAGTGGGCATTGACCCAATTTTTGGGTTAAATTCAAACTTTGTGCTCTCTTCGGAACTTCATGAATATCTCAAAGGCTATGGCATCACCAACCTCATGCAGGCTCGTAACCTTGGTTTCTATCCAACAAATAATTCTTATTGGTTGTTGGCAGATGATTTAGAATTGGGCAGACTCTGGAAGGAAGAGTGGACATGCTACATTGACGGACTCTCCCTTAGTGGGATAACATTATTAGAGCGAGATGATCATCTTCTATGGATGTACAATTCCATTAATGGTGATGTGAATGCCAACTTGGCTTACGATCTGGTTGTGTCCTCTTGCTTAGATATACTATCAGGTTGGAAATACAATAGACTTTGGATATGGAAGATACCACTGAAATTGAAATGATTTTCCTGGCTGAGTGCAGAAAATGGTATCAACATTTAGGATAATTTAATGACTAGGGGTTGGATTGGTCCCGAGCATTGTTGTATGTGCAAATTGGAGCATGAGACGGTTGATCATCTCTTCATTTCTTTTACATTTGCAAAGGAGGTTCGTGTTACACTTACATCCTGTTTCTCATCGATTTTAAATTGGAAGAATCCTTCCTTCCCAGAAAACTTAAATTATTGGACAGATAATGCACATTCCCTGCTCTACTTTCCTTTCTTCTACAGCTGGTGTATATGGAAGGCCCGTAACCCCTACATTTTCGAAGAAAAAGAACCATTGGTAGGCATTGTCTGCTACATAATTCTAAATCTTTTCCATACATATCCGTCTGTCGAGGCATTGCTGACTCATAGAGTTATTGGACTGGTTGCTGTAAACACGTACCCCACATGGTACTTTGATGGTGCAACAACAACAAACATTGGAGGAGCTGGGCTTGTCCTCCTTAGCAACTCTTCTCATTTATTTCATGCTAATATGGGATGTAGTAAAAGTACTAATACAAGAGCCTAATTACTTGCTATGTGGACTCTCTTGTCTTTTGCTACATATATTGGCATCCCTTCCCTCTCGGTCTTTGGGGATTCACAGGTAATTATAAACTAGGCAAACCGAAAGGCCCGTCTAAAGGTGGCTAACCTAGAGCACTGGTGTGATCGCATCATAACTGTCCAAGCTTCTTTTCTCTCCTTAGGCTTTCAACATATTTATAGGGAGCACAATGCGAGTGTCGATAGGTTATCAAACCCTAGCATTTGACATGTATATGGGGAAACTCTCCTATACTGAGTTCTTGGAAGGAGAAGTGATTGGATCTGGTTTTGTAAAGCTCCTCTCATTATTTTTGTTATGACGGTGGCTTATATATTTCTTTGAAAGATTTGATTCATTAAAGCCTTACTCATTCCCGTTTGCTCACTGGTATGAGTTGTTTTTGGCACTCTTGGATGCCATTTAGTCGAGGGGTATCCACTTTCCCCTCTTGTGCTTCCTTTGGATAAGCTTCAAGGGCTCTTATTGTGCTTCCTTTAGATTTGTGGAGAGTCTTTCTAGGAGAGAATTGGACTAGGAGGGATGGTGTTTCGATTGTTTATTTTTGCCTTGTTGGTATGTTTTTAGAAAGTTGATGGTTTGTCGACGTGGTTTGTTAGTTATCATTGTAACTATGAATGATGCACAGTATCATGTTTTGTATATGTTACCTTTGATTCAATAAAATATCAAGGAACATATTTTTCTTCTTGAAAAAAAAAGACTAGTATGCCTTTAAGGAAAAAGAGAGTTTTGATCCCTCAAGATACGTGTGATTAAATATGTGGGTTATCAATGCTCCTATTAAGATATATTCAAATATAATGCATAGAATGACTTTTAGCTCCTATTTGAAAATTTTTGAAGTTGTATTTAAATGGTTTAGATAAAGTATGTACCTAAGCATGTAAACTCTGCTTATAAATATTGTAATATTCCTTGACCATATAAAAAATGTAATTTTGTAATGTTTAATAAAATTATAATATATAATAATATTATATATCATTTTACTAATAATAAAAAATTATATATATCTATCTATTATAATAATATAACTATATGTACACTTATTTTATATTAAATAAAAAATAGTTATATATATATATATTAAAAATGCTATACTTATGTAGATTTTGTTTTAAACATTTATACGTCAATTATAAATTATTGAAATATACTTTTATTTTTAGTTTCAAAATAAATTATATATTTCAATCACTTTTATTTCAAGTAAACTTTATTTTTAGCTTCAAATTAGACTATATATTTTAATCATTTTTATTTTTAAATATCTACATATTTTTAATATTTTTATTTTTAAATATCTTTAATTGTTGGACACGTCATCTTGTTCTAGTACGCAATGTAAAAGGGTGATGCCAATTTAGTTTATTTAACTCTATGGAAATTGAATTGGAAAATTTCACGATATGTCATATTATAGATAGTATATTGACAACGTTTACATCCAAAGAATAAACTAATTCATGGAATATGTATTATTTTAATATATTAAAAAATTTATAATTTTTTTTCAGCCAAAAAAACATATTTTTATTATTTAATCGATGAATTAAAAAGTGCATAAACTTATCAAGATAGTCTAGAGTGATTGTTTAAACCAATAATTACAGTCTAAACCATACAATAAAATAAGAGTCTATAGTATAAACAATTGTGACATAGCCCAAATCCTGGAGGATGTGTGAAACCAAGAAACCAGAACAATAGGAAATCTTTTACAACAACCCAAGTTTGTCATAGAAGTTTAAACCTAGATGATTAGACATCAAAAATATTGATGGAACCGGAACCAATTTGCAAATTGTCCACCATTTCTTCCCACAATAGGATTCCTTCTTTGCCATCCAAAGCCGATTTGGAGAGATGATCAACCAATTGATTTTGTTCTGTGAAGATATGATGGAAGTTGATATTGCAATTTTTTTTAGCTTTTTTTGAATCCTATTGCACCAAGGTGATAAAGAGAGCACTTTAAGTTTATAGTCACCTTTAGCCCATTTTATAGTGACCTGGAATCACCACATACTTGAAGAGTCACAATGGCAAAAATTGAAGTAACCTTACACAAGCACCAGAGGACTAACAATTCAACTTTCACGTTTGTTCCAATTCCACAATGTAGTTTTGAAAATATGGAGACTATTGATCATTAAAACCACACCCACACCACAAAGATCATCATTGGTTGCACCATCAAAGTAACCCAACAACACCATTAAACTCAATATCCTTCAAAATTCTTGGCTTAGTAATTGCATCAGACCTGCTACTAAACTCTCTTTCTAGCTTTATAACTTGTAAGCGGATAATGTTAGTATCTTGGAGTTGGTCTTCAAAAATACTAACATTCCTTAACTTCTAGATTTTCCAAGAAATTATAGCAGGAAGAGTATGAAATATTTTACAAATTTTATACCACTGAAAATTTACATAGTGATAAAAAATTTTACCCTCCCAAACTTGAGAAATCTCAAGACCAAGACAAACCTTTTTCCAAATTTGAATTGTAAACCTGCATTTTATCAACAATTTTTTAACAGATTCTGAATCCTTCTTGCATAAAGTACATATACTTGGCCCATACCAACATATTTACTGTCCCATGTTTTCAGGAAATTTTGTAAAACCAGCGACATAAAGCAGTTAATTTTTAAAGGAAGTATCCATTTCCAAATAATTTTATTGCAGCATTTATGTGCTGCACTGTGACTATTCTATACTATGGCTTGATAAGCAGATTTTGCAGTAATGTTTTCGGTCTTTAAATTTTCTAACCAAATCAAAGAGTCTTCTTCTGCTGAAAGTATACAGCCTCCAAGATTTAATCTTTTAATATAATCTTCCCATTCATTTGCAGAATCATGAATCAATCCCAAATATTTTGTTGTATACCAATAAGAGCATTCTCTATTTATCCATAAAGGTATTCTAATATGTGCTAGAGTGTAATAACCAATCTAAGCCAGATAGCTAGTGATATGAGTTGAGAGTTTAAAATCCTCACCTAGGCCAATGATAGGATCAATTCCAACCATCACATTCCTACCATTTCCAACTTTCTAAGTGAGATTCAAACCAATCCAATGATAAATTTTTAAGAATCCTTTCCAAATTGGAGAAGTGTTCCTGGACATCTTTTTTGGCTTCCTTACCCAGTCAAAGAGGTTCATCTTTATATACTTCCCATTTAAAATTGAAGACCAAAGAGTATTTCATGTCAAACCCCTCCAAAAACTTTTTATTCTCAGAGCAGAACTGAACCAAGATAAATTTTTAATGGCCCAACCTCCCCACTCCTTTGGCAAAGAAAGCTTCTCCCAACTAACCATACTAGGGTTATATTTTTTAGTACCTCATGTCCATAAGAAATTGAAGATATATATTCTTAGCATATTAATAACATAGGAAGGAACCTGTAGAAGTGAAAACCAATACACAAGGATGCTAATGAGAACAACCTTAATAAGGGTGAGCCTTCCACCAATGGAAAGAAGAGTAAATGTCCAATTCTTTATTCTTCTTTCAAACTTTTCTAATAGCCAATGCCAATCCTGAACTCTGTAATCATTAGGTTTCAGAAAATAACTTAAGTATTTGAACCCATTTCCAATTCACAAGTTTGGTACGTGAGAATAGAAGTGATACCAACTAAAGTGACTTTATCCAGCTTATAGTGGAAGAAGATGGATTTCCTCATACTAACAGACATACCAGAAGCCTTACAAAAAAGACTGATAATCTCTTTAAAACACAACCATTCATCTAGAGAATCATTGCCAAAGATCAGGACATCATCAACAAAAAGTAAATGAGTAGTGAAAAAATCCTTACATAATTTGATTCCCTTAACATTTTCTTTAGTATTTGCATCATGAATGATCCTGTAAGGGGAAAAATCATAAGAGAGAGTGGACAACCCTATCTTATCCCTGTTCCACTCTTCAAGAAAGCAGAAGGAGCTCCATTGACTAAGACAACAAATTGGGCATATTTAACACATGCCATTATCCACTTAACAACCAACAGTGGCATTCCAATTTGAATAAGAATTAACCTTAAAAAGTCCCAATCAACTCTGGAAAAATCTTTTTCCAGATCCATCTTCAGTAGCAGATCCCTCAATTTCTTTTTCTTGATAGAGTGTACAACCTCTTGTGTTATCCCAATAACATCTAAGATTTTCCTATCATGTAGAAACCCAAACTACTCTAAAGATAAAGCTTTTGATAAGACATGTTTAAATCTGATCGCAATAATTTTTGAAATGAGCTTATAGATCATATTACAAAGGGCAATTGGAAATCTGCAAAACTTTATGGTTTATTGCATTTTGGAACCAAAGTGATGAAGGTAAACTTTATAGCCCCATGAGAGATAGCCCTCAATTCTAGAAAACTCCACGATAGCAATAAACTCTTCCCCCATAATATAAAAAAATGGAGAAAAAGATTAACAGTCCACTCATCAAGACCATAGATTTTTTCTTTTTTAAACAACTTCAAAGCTTCCTCAACTTCCTTTAGAGTCACCCAATTCTCCACATACTTTTTATCCTCTTCATTAAAGAAAGCAGGGAACAAACTGATAGTTTTTAACTGTGCTTGAAGTGAACTTTGGCCATCCTTTTAAAAAATACTTCCAAAACAATTTTTTGCCATATTCTTAAGTTGGTCTTGACCTTTAGTTAGGTTACCATTATTATCCATTAATTCTAGATGGAATTCATATTTCTTCTATTTGAAGCAAAGGAGTGAAAAAACTTAGTATTATTATCACCCAAACTTATCCATGCAGCTCTGCTTTTTAGCCTCCAGTATTTTTCCTCCCGTTTCAGAATCAAGTCTTTCTTCTTCTCAAATTCTTTTGATAAAAAATATCTTCTTTTGATACCGAGTAGTCAGGTTTCTTTAAGCGTAAACTTCTGATATGTTCATCTAGTATAGTGTATTCCTCCTAGTATTTTGTTTTCTTAGATTTTATACAATTTGTAACAACCTCCTTTCAATATTATAACGTTGCAACAATACAATTGATAGGATTACTTGTATAATCTACAATATAATTGATCCAGGTATCCTTAACAAAAGTACATAAATCTTCATTTTCTAACCACGAACTACTGAACTGGAAAGGATAATTCTGTTTTTGAAGAGTTCCTTCTATTTGTAGAAATATAGGCCAATTAGAAATTTTGTTATTCCCCACCCAAGTTCTAAATCTCTGGAAACTCTGAACCAAAGAAGCTTTAACGACATTCTCCCATTTGTCCAGGTTGGTTCTAACACTGGAGGAATGATGTCGACTAAATCAAAACTTCCCATAAGGTCTTTGAAAAGGTTAGCCATCATATCTAATTTAGCATTGTGGCCCCAGATCTCAACAAGAAACATAGTGAAGTTTAGATCTCCTGCCAAAATGAGGGTTTCAACACTTAATAAACTTGAGTATGAAAGGGAAGCCCAAAAACAATCTTTATTTTTATAAGGGGCGTACATATTAAGAATTGTCACATCTAAATCGATAAAACCCAGTTCCCCTTCCATGAAAATTTCCCAATTGGTTTTAAAATACCTTAGTTGTACAATCCTTGGATTCCAACAAGATAAAAGACCTCTTGAATGGCCCGAAGCACTAACAACATACATCTCCCAACCTGACAGAATATTTGCATTTTTTTTAATGGCTATGGAAGAAGGACACATTGTTTCTTACAAAAGTATGATTGCAGGGCTAGTATCTGGAATTAGTTTGAACAAGGCCTAACCCTTTCAGCCCTACTCAAACCCCTACTTCAGTGAGAGAATCGTCATTTAATAACAAGAATTTTAGGATTTTGTGCTTTAAGTTCCCCATAATAAAAAATAGGTAGAATGACTTCTTTTTCAGAGGTGACTTCCTCTAATATGACTAATAAAGGTATATAACTAGATGGATCAGAATCCAAAGAAGTGGCTCTTTGTGACTTTTTCTTTTTTCTGATTGTGAGATTTTGAAATCTAATGGACTGTAGGGAAATGACCTTAGGGTTTGAAGACAGGCTCTTTGAAAAAATTATAATGGTACTTTTAAACCCTTGGCCTCAACCTGGTCATATCCACTTCTTTTAATATTTCAATAACACTCTTAGGATGACTTGACACAATAGGATATAAATTATCACCTTTTTAATCCAAAAGGGCATGTAGAGAGAACCTAGGGGAAATCGACTCTGTCATATTTTGATTCAAATAATGTTCCTTACTAGACCCTTGTTCCATTAAAACCCAAGAAGATACAATTTCAAATTCTTAACCCATATTTCTATTAGCATAATTAGACAGCCAATCCTTATTAAAACCCCGTTCTAAAAAATCTCGAGGAGCGACAATATCAAATTCTTGCCCCAAATTTTTTTTTGAATTTGAAACCTCTGAAGTTGGTTCCAAAGTAACAACATTCTTTTTAGAGGAAATCCTATGATCTAGATACTTTTCTACAGAAAGACAAAATTTTAGTTCTTTCTTAGTTACATCCTCGTAATGAGTTGAATAGTCTGAATTACTCTTACCCGTAAAATTGTATCCACTCCTGGAGCCAAACGAATTTTCTGCTTTTGCTCGTTGGAGAAAACTGAAGAAGGAGAATCTTCAAGAACTGCTGACTGTTCAGGCTAAGAACCCATAATCAAATAGGGACAACGAGATTTAACATGATCTGTATTCTTGAAACAATAACATCTAAACGGGATGTGCAAGTAATCTATCTTCTGGCAAATTACCCTGCTCCCCTATATCACTTCTATCTTAGCAAGGAGCCCTTCCACAATATCCAATTCAACCATGACCTTGGCCACCTTTATATCCATACCATGTAGAGAATTCTTATCCACCCTTATAAATTTCCCAACAGAATTAGCTAAGCCTTCCAGAACATTCTGTGTCCAAAGCTCCAGAGGAAAGCCCGGTAAGAGCATCCAGAGGTGTCGTTTTGTTTGTCGTTCTCTAGCCAGATTAAAAGCGATATGCCATCGCTTTAAAATCATAGATCCTTCATTAAAATGACAAACCCTACCCAATATTTTCAGCAATTTCTCCTCAGGCTGGGAAGATGAAGAAAAAGTTTATACATTTATTTATTATAATAATGGAGTAGTTTAAATGTTCTATGTTTTCTTAATTTATTTTTTTCAGAATAGAGATGTTTAAGGGTGTTAAATCTATTAATACATTAAAAAACACAATTTAAACACTTCCAAATTTAAATTTTACAAAATTGAATACAGAATTTCTACCAAAACCCACCAAAAAGTCCAAAACATAGAACATATAAACTATTGATTATAACAATGTATACACATTTTTAATAAAAAATAGTTGTAAATACATTTAATAATAATAATACCAATATTTTTTAAAAAAACTTATATATCATTAATAAATAATATTGAAATATGCTTTTGTTTCAATAAACCTATTTTTAATTTCAACGTAAACTGTATATTTTAGGAGTTGGCTAATCTCTAGACCATTTGTACTTTTTTTAGGCACTTTGGTCAGAATCGGGCAACACTATTTGTTGTTAAAAATGAGATTTACAGAGTTAAAACTGCAATTTTTATTGCAGAAATGGATTCAGCACTTTCGATTACCCTTGGGGCACCCAGTTTATACAATTTCAATCACTCAAAACTACCCTTTGAACAATTTCCTCTCGATTTTGGCCAAAATACTCGCCAGATTTCAGATGCAAATGATCTAGAGTTTAGCTTACTGCTATATTTTATTGGAGGTGTCTAACTAGGGGAATTTTTAACCTCCCAATGGTCGGATTTCGCTCGGCCTCTGACAACACCACTGTTCGTCTCTGTCTCGGGTAACGGACAAGCTCTCGTTGTTTGAACACCAGGAGGACCCACACTTCTTCATGGGGCCGTGATGTCAATTCCATCTTGATCCGACCTTCAACAAACACAGGATTGTATTCTATCACAAATAAATAGATGATTAATTTTTTTATAGATACATTAAATTCTTAGTCCATCCGCTCAACTCTCACAGTTTATACAAGAAATAATCTCTCTATTATCTGTGATACTTTTGCAATAGAGATCCTCTCTTCACATTTCCTAAGTCCACCCTGAGCAACTTATGCTGAACGTTTACATTTTTAGGAATTGAGAAATGGAGGATGGGGGGATTTTGGCTTGGAGCTTTCTTCCACAATCTGTTCGCTTCTTTGTGAAAGTAATTATCTATTTAAGTTATGCAAATCTGCTATCTCTTGTTTGCTGAGTTGTTCCTGTAGGTTCTTTGTGTAAGATCTAGCTACAATTCTACAACTATCTGCGTCATATTGATATTAGGGAAACTTAGAATAGCGCATTTAGGAGTTTATGTGAATTGGACAAGAAGAGGAAAGGAGAAATGGGGAATGGGTGTATTATTGGAGAAGAATTACTCAGAAAGTTAGAATCTTTAGAGGCTAGACCATGCTGAGGTTGTCTAATAGCCCATGGAAAGATTAGTGATGTGGTAGTAAAACAAGGATTGAAAGTAAGAGCATAATTGTAAGAGTTCAAGGGACACTTGAATCCTAGTTTATACATAGATTGGATACAAAAATTGGAAAGGTATTTAATATGGAGAACATCAATGGATAAACTCCCTGCCACAAGGTAAGATAAGATTCTTCTGCATGATACTAAGGAAAAAGTTTGCTATCCGCTGTACACGAGAAGAAGTCGAGGAACAGATTTAGTAGGTCGAGGAGCAAATGTAGAGTTACCCTGGTGACAGATCATACAAGGTTGAGGTGCAGTGAAACTGAAATGAAATTATGTGATTCTATTATGCCAGATATTCTCAACTTCCAACTGATCCAACAACTAGGAGGATCATTCATGATTATGGATTGATTACTATCTATGCTATATGAATAGTTATTTAGTGAGATTAGAACAAAAGGGCCAAATCCCAAAGCAGAAGTGTTGTCAACAAAGAGAGGCGTGGAAGTCATTTGTTTCTCCTGCAAGTCTTCAAGTATTTTACGAAGCCAAATGATTTCTTTTGTGGCTTGAGCTGCTGCAACATATTCGGCTTCAGTTGTAGAAGCAGCAGGAACATATTACTTTCGTGATCTCCATGTGATAGCTGCTAATCCAATGTTCATCAAATAACCTGAAGTAGAGACCCCATGCTCTTTATCTCCATCAAAATTAGAATCCGAATAACCAGTGAGATGAAAATCTGAAACTTTAGAATATTTGATGCCATAATATTGAGTGCCTTTTAAATATTTGAGCACTCGCTTTGCTGCATTCCAATGACCTTCACAGGGATGATGCATAAACCTGGAAAGTATTCCTACAACAAAAGTTATGTTAGGACAAGTAGTAGTAAGATAAATTAAACTTCCAACAAGCTGCCTGTACTTTGTTGGATCTTCAAATGTGCTACCTTCATTTGAAGTAAGCTTTAGATTCTGCTCCATTGGTGTTGAAACAGGATTACAATCCTGCATACCAAATTTGTTTAATAACTCTCCAACATATATTTTTCTGAGAAATGAAAATGTGG
>LPNX010221209.1:19148-31615 GCA_001517045.1 Pseudotsuga menziesii | reverse complement strand
AATTCCTAAATAATAATGTAATAATCCCAAATCTGTCATATCAAAAGCCTTTTTCAACTCTCTTTTGATAGATACTATATAATCGTCATTATTTCCTATGATAAGCAAATCGTCCACATAGACAACTAGATATACAACCGATATTCCAACTTTCTTGAAAAATAAAGTTGCATCATCTAGATTGAAGTGCTTATAATTCAATTTGAGAAGATGCTCAATTAAATTTTCATACCAAGCTCGGGGTGCTTGCTTTAAATCATATAAAGATTTGACTAATTTGCATACCTTCTGTTCTTGACCTTTGATAGAAAAGCCTTTAGGATGATCCATATACACATCTTCTTTTAAGTCTCCATTCAAAAATGCAGTTTTAAAATCCATGTGATGTATCTTCCATCCTTTTTGTGCTGCTAATGAAAACAAAGTTCGAATGGTGCCCCATTTAGCTGTAGGAGCAAATGTTTCTGTGTAATCAACACCTTCTTTCTGTGCATACCCTTTTGCTACAAGTCTTGCTTTGTGTTTGTCAAGTGAACCATCTGCTTTATACTTATTTTTATATATCCACTTGCATCCAATCGGTTTGGTTCCAATTGGAGGGTTCACCAACCTCCAAGTTCCATTTTTTATCAGAGCATCATACTCTCTTTGCATGGCACTTTTCCATACATCACTATTTACTACTTCTTGAAAAGATGCAGGTTCATCAAATGCATGAAAGTTTAATTCACAATCTAATGTTACAAAATCATCATACCTTTTAGGAAATGTCTTAGTCCGTATTGATCTACGAACTTCTTCTTGTTGTGGTGTTTGCTCTGTTTCTTCTTTAAGAGCAGGTTCTGCATTATCCATGATACTTAGTTTATCCATTCCATTAACAATATCATCAACTGTCTCATCTTCTGTTTCATCAACTTGTGCATTAGAAGGAAATTCCAAAACTTGACCTTGACTTAAAACAGGAATCCCCCCTTCAATATTTGGAAGTTCATTATCCATTTCATGATATATTTTTTTAGAATGAAATCTATCAAGCTGAGCAAGTTGTTTATCAATAGTGAGTGCATCTTTCTCAAACTCAAGAAATATAACATCTCTAGAAACAATAAACTTCCTGTTATCTTCATCATACAACCTATAAGCTTTAGAAGTATTAGAATATCACAAAAAAATACACTTCCGACTTCTTGCTCCCAATTTATGTCTTTGTTGCTCAGGAATCAAAGCATAACATGTGGAACCGAAAATTCTAAAATGCTTGACAGCGGGAAGATGATCATGCCACATTTCATAAGGTGTTTTGTTTTGTGGTGTAGCAGAAGGACATCTATTCTTAATGTAGACAACACAAAGAACTGCCTCTCCCCAAAACATTAACTTGACATTTTTAAAAAACATCATTGATCTTACCATATTCAAGAGTGTCATGTTCATACGTTCTGCCACACCATTTTGCTATGGATAATAAGGAACAATTGTTTGATGTTTAATACCATTCTCCTGCAAATATTTTTCAAACTCTTGAGATGTATATTCACCACCGTTATTAGTTTGAAGGGTTCCAATAGTAAGTTGAGCTTCATTTTTAATCCATAAGTGAAAATTTCTGAATGTATCAAAAGCTTGAGATTTTTCTTTTAATATATAAACCCAAGACATCCTCATAAAGCCATCAATGAAATTCATGATATATTTGTTACCATTTGCTGATGGAACGGGCATGGGCCCACATAAATCTGAGTGAACAAGACCAAGCTTTCTTGAAGCTTGAAACATAGAATCATTAAAAGGTTGTTTACTGTGCTTGCCTAAGATACAAGCATCACATGGGGAAAGTTGTCTTGGAATAGTAGGAAGGCCTTGAACTCCTTTCTGTTTCATAATCCTAAGACTGTCATAACTAATATGACCAAATCTAGCATGCCACAATAAGCTAGAAGATAAATTACTATTATGCTGAACCAAATTTGCAGAATTCTGTGAATTGGATGATGTACCATTCAACTTTAAAAGTTTGTTATCTTCCACTCCATTCATTATAACCACATTATCATAAGCTCTTCTAATTTCAATGATACCATCAAACATATGTATCGAATGATTTTGTTGTCTAATTTGCACAAGAGATATTAGATTTCTCTTCAATTGTGGAACATAAAGCACGTCAGAAAGTATATAATCAGCAAGTCTTGATAATTTCAATCTAATGGAACCAATTCCTGAAGGTTTTAACTGAAACTTATCTGCCAAATGTACTACCCCATCAATTTGATCACTAAAAGTTTCAAAGAAGTCTTTTCTAAATGTCATATGACATGTGGCTCCGGTGTCCAATAACCAAGTATCATTCCATGAAAACGAAGTACTGAAAGCTACTTCAATTCCTATATTACAATGTGCAACAACATAATGTGCAGATTCAGGAGGGTTACCTTTATCATTTCCTTTATCTTGTACTTGCTCTTTCTTGTTAACAATTTTATCCCAAGAAGTTCTACAATAACTAGCAGTATGACCAGTTTTTCCACATCTATAACATTGTTTCTCTCCTTGATTAAATCTTCCCCCCCTTCCTTTGTATTGTCCTCTTTGTCCTCTACCTCGACCTTTGCAAATTCTTCTTTTGATTTGTGTCCTTTCTGTGCAAGACACAAAGTTTCTTCATTGGGTTTAGACTCTTTCTTCCCAAATGCTTTCTCTCTTTCTACAATTTTCTCAACAAGTGTTTCAAAGGTCATAGCTTTCATTTGGCCACTAGCTTGAAGTGATTCTAAATAATGAGTATATGTAGGATAAAGAGCTTTAATAAATGCAGTAAGTTGAATGTCAACTTTTACACCAGTTGCATCAATATCATGGAAAATGACTCTAATTTTAGAAGCAAGTTTCATTGGATCATTATCTTTTAACTCTAAGTTAAATAATTTCATTAACAATTGTATGATTTCAAGCTCAGAATGTGAATCATACAAATCTTTTAGTTTCTTTAATGCTTTCCAAGCACTTTTGCTAGAAACTAAATGTCTACTTACTTCTTCACTTACAGAGGCAATAATCAAGGCATAAGCCTTTTTGTCTTGCTTTTCCATAATGCTAACTCTTTAGCATTAGTAGGTGGCACTGGTGCACTTTTATCCACTTCATTTATTGCTTCTCCATCTTTCTTATCTTCTAAATTCTCATTTTCACAAATTGCATCCCACATATCATTAAAAATAAGGGTATTTTTAACTTTACGAAACCATTCCTGATCATTTTCTTTTCCAGATAAAATAACTCCAACAATTGAAATTAAAGAATTCATTGAAATTTACTGTGTAGTAAATTTTTGTGTTCAAAATACAGTCTGATATATTCTTTTCCTTTTAGTCAATGTTCTTTAAAATCTTTTTATCTTCTAAAAAGATTTCCCGAAAGGTTTAATATTTCAATTTAAAAAAACCTTGCCCTCAAATATAAATGGCTCTTTAAAAACTTTTATTTTCCGAAAAGAACTCCCCAAAGATTTGATAATTAATTTAAAGAAACCATTGCAAGAAAATATAAATGGCGGCTCTCTTCCTTTTTCTTTTTAAAAAAAAAGAAAAGAAAATAATTCTTCAAAAGAATTACCGGAACAATTTACGTGCAGTCTCCTCTTAATGTGTAGTCTTTGTCTTTCTTTCACAATCTTTACTAAGAAGCTCTCATTTCTTCCTTTCTTGGTGATAGCTTCTTTGTTGGCTCCTCCTTCACGGGCTCCTTCTTTCTCACCAAGTCTTTCTCACCAATGCTTCCCTGCCTATGCTCTGATACCAATGACACAGGCCGTGAAGAACCTCAGCAGATCAATATATTATTACGTGAATGAGTGTTACATATAAAGGAGATCAAAACCATTATCTACAATTAGATAACGAGATTATTAACTAGATTTTACTAACTAATAACTGAAATATTATTTACAATGTAACCCCGAAGGATTATTCAACAAGATGGTAATTCTGGAGGCCTGAGTTTAAGAAACATGCACTTTCCGTTCATCCAATCGACCAACAACGAAGCCAACCATTGACTTTTTGACTTCGTTGTTGGTCCGTTGGATGGACCGAACGTACATGTTTGTTAAGGATGGCCATTTTGGAGACCATTGTTCTACCGAACTCTTCTCCCATCACAAAGCAAATATTTGTATGAACAAGCGAGCCAACCCTTAAAAAAACAATGTTTAAAAAGAGTGATTCGATTAGAAGAATACTTGAATCACTTGTATCAAAAGTCGAAGAGCAGATTTAGTAGGTTGAGGAGCAGATGTAGAGTTACCATGGTGACAAATCAGACAAGGTCGAGGTGCAGTGAAACTGAAATTCTGTTTTAAAACAATGTAAGTACATGTCTGAGATGCTCATAAAAGTGAGAAATACAGAGCATAAGTTAAAAATACATTCCTGTGTGACCGCGTCTACTCAAAAGACTTTCCAGATTCGAGAATAGGTTACAATTCGACCTCAGGTATGAACACCAGGAGGCTACGAGGCAGGAGTTTGTTTGAATGGCTGGTGGTAGATAGTCCATGTATGGACTTGACGTCACAACAATATGAATTATGTAATATTAGATGTTTTTTACATGGAAGAGATTATATTTTTTAGCTAAATAATATTTAGCATGTTGTAGAGCATTTAATGCAGCCACAATAGGTTTGAGTTGTTTGAGCTCTAACAGTCATCAAGCTTGCTGCAACCACATTAAATGATTTGCAACATGCTAAATATTTCTTTCCCATCCCTTATTCCCATACCAAATATTGCTTCTGCTTCCTCAACCATCTGTTGCTTCCTCGACCATCTAGAGACCTCTCATTTCTTCTTTTTATTTCGTTGTCATCAGGCCAACTAGAACTTTGAAATTATTTAAGTACATATATAATCGAAAATTATTGACCATTGTAAATATTTTGATTCTCTTTTTGTGAATACAAACAAACCATTACATATTATACACCAGGAATAGGAATTAGGTGCCCCTGTTCTTTTCAACCTCATCCAAAATATTCCAACAATCGACCTAAAATGTTTTTGTCAATGTTATAATATTCGAACTGTAATGTTTGAGTTAGTGAAATGTTATATGTTTTGAATTTTTCTTGTTATTGTTTTTCAAATCCAACGATAAATCTTTGTTGAAATCACATATCACTTTATCCTCTGAATTGAAATATCTATTTTTATCATTTAAATTACATTTTGTCTGTAAAAATGAATTCAACACCTAAAATACCTTGGACCTTGGATGATAATAAAAACATAGAATGAAAGACCCAAAACTTACAATGTTTAGGTCTTCATGAATGCATTTGCATGATGATCGGTTCCCTATGTATTTAACCTTTTTTCGTACTTAGTTTGTTACGAAGTATATCCTTCAACATGTAATGGTTTAGAGTGTATTTATGCTCAAATTATTGTTCTAATATAGCACACAATTCATTTATTTTTAGTGCCTCTCTATAAGGAGGAAAAATCTATCCTAGTTCCTTCATGAATACAGTGTCATGATGATCAATTCCCTGTGTGTTTAACCTTTTTTGGTACTTAGTGTGTTATGAAGTATATCCTTCAACATGTAATTACTTAGAGTGTATTTATACTCAAATTATTGTTTTGAGATAGCACACAATTCATTTATTTTTAGTGTCTCTCTACAGGGAGGAAAACTTTATGCTACTTTGAAATTGTTGGCTATGATGGTGTGCAAAGGTTCACTTTTGTCAATTGCGAGTAAAGTGAAGGTATGATACAAGAAACTAAAGCTATGATTTACTCTACTTACTATATTGTTTGGATTATTTCCAACGAGTGAATTCTTTCCTTTTTATATAACACTTTATGTAGAGAGCCAAAAACACAAAGTTGAACTATCTAATCTTGGTCCAAACTTGAAATTGATAAGTAATCATTTGTAGATTGATAAATATGGAAAATTATTATATGTTCATGATTTGGCACTTTAGAGGAATTGCCATATAATTTATGCTTAGTTTCCCTCCATGACAAGAGCATGATGTTCACATAAAGAAAAGTCCTTATATGGAAATAGCCTTTGTAAGGCTTTGTAACCAACAAATAGTCTAACTTGTATAAATATGTGCTCACAACTCATTTCCTTTTAGTTTCTCTCTACAGGGAAGTTATGCTATAATTGGATGTTCACAAATATGGTTTCTAGTTCTCTCTTTCACCCTTTTTCAAGGTATGTTTCAGTTGATTTCTAGATTAAGTTAATAACATTTTTTTATAGAAATTCTATTAGATTTCCTTTGATAGAAACTATGTAAAAGTGGACTTGGTAGATATCACTTAACATTTGCAACGTTAAGCAGACGGTGTGTTACAACATGAAATAAAAGTTATAGTTTAAATATTACATAGTCAAACTCTACTATGGATGGAAAAAGCTCGAATTGAAATTACTTTCTCCAGTGAACATTTTGGTAAATATATCAGTGTAGATTAGTGCATCTCACCCAAAGGAATTGGATTTGGCACGTGTTAGTGCAAAGTTAGTCAAATTCCCAACAACATTGACAACAATCGGTTGATCTAACCTCTTAGGATTTATGTTATTCTTTATCTGAAACAAGAAAAAAAAGGTTTTGGAAATGGATGGTTGTTGCATATATATTTGGTTTCTTTGAATATTTAGGATGTTTCCAAATTTTCACGGAATTGTTAATTCTTAGTATTTTAGGTCCAAGTTTATGTTTGACGTTATTTTCTTATAATTTCCCATACATTTCCAATAATTTTATCTATGGACCCTCATTAATAAGTCCCTTGAAACAAGATTTACAACGTTGTTTCAAAATTTATGACAAATTGAAATATTTAAAAAAAATACTTAACAAAAAAAAAAACAATTTACTGAAAGAGCTAATATATTGCAACTATCAAACAAAATTGAAAGAGCTAACATATTGCAATAATTATTGAGATAAATGATCTATTAGAACTATGTATCTTAAATGGATCAAGGGAAAAAGAGGGGGAATCTAAATGCCTATTTGAAACCTAAAGAAGACTTTAAGTATAAAAAATCAAGTTGAAGGACTACTTTAGTGAAGAATGAGTCCAAATTGGGATCATCATGGTCGCATCCCTTTTTCCTTTAGTCCTTCATAAATGCTGCTTGTAAGACACAAGAAAACAAATGGTAAGGAGAAGAATTGTATCGTTCCTTGTAACCCAACCATGTTTTCCTTAACTATAAGGAACATGAATGCCAAGTGTTTGCAACTTCTCAATACTTGCACGGGTTATTAAGCCTTTGTCATTACACCAAAACATGCAGGTGTTAGGAAACTTCCATACCAACTAAATAACCTTGAGTGGGTTGTTATTCCCATGTTCTTATGGCAATCGTTAGTCCAAAATATCAATTCCCATAGGTGCATAGGTTAGTCCAACACCCCCCTTCTCCAACGTAACTTGGGGGAATTGAACCAGGTCCAAAGATCTGCTACCATATTAAGGTTCATTCTTACACCAAAACCTACAGATGTTAGTAAGCATCCAAACCAACAAGATAACCTTGAGTGGGTTGTTAGTCCCATCTTCCCAATATGGCGGTTAGTCCACAAAATCGATTCCAAAATGTGTGGTGGTTAGTCCAACAAGTGAAAGATACTCTATAGTACTAAATCTTCCTTTCTTCAAGCCAAGCCTTGCTTCAATGTTGACTATATTAAGGTAAATGATTATTTACTATATAATTCTATGAATTTTTGGATAATATAAGACATTTGATACTAATGACTAAATTTAATTACATTATCTTAATTATTCAAATAAGTAACAATAATTAGCATAACTTGGTCTATTGATTTACATTACCTTATAAAATGTTCAAATAAGTAACAATAATTAATCTAATTGGTGTATCATGGTGTATGCCCAATGATTTTTATTCATCATATTTACGTGATTGTTAAGAGTTCACTGCTACAATTTTCCATAAAAGAAAATTTGGTATGATTACATTGTGTTGTACATGATGATAGTTCAAGAAACAACTTCAACTTTATTACTAAAATTTATGTACTCCTCTCTCTATCAGAATCATATATTGTTCCCTATGTTGAATGTTCAATGGACCTTTTTCATCCAATGGATAGGCGTATTTGTAGGATGCCCACTGTTTGGTTTAAATATGATGTATTGTTTTCAAACTATGTTCACGATAGAAAACAAGTAAACACAACACATTGTCCATAACTTCGAGGATTAGGTTTGACACCCAATATTCTAGCCTATAGCAATGCTAACTTTCTTCTCTTTTGTTTTTAATAAATTTCAAGCCCAATTGATTTGGATGGGTTTTGGAATAGAATGTTAACTATTGTTTCGGACAAGCCTGCGAAGAGAATATTAAGGAAACGATGTCACAATTTTTTCATGTTCTAGTAAGTGTCGATAGTTGTACATTTTCATAAGGGATCATTGAAATATCTTTAAATCCTATGAATGTCATTGGATACTCACAACTTGTTTTGTTGTATTGTTACATGATGGGAACATTCTCACTATATATGATGTTTCAAACATTTGGCATGTCCCTCTACTACGAAGGGTGAGAGGATACGAGATATTATAATATGATTAGGTGTTGGTTTTATAAGGATTTTTGAAGATGATAAACATTGGTAGTTTTGCATGTCAGTCAATAGAAAAAGTTTCACTGCATAGATTCGTCATTTTGATTCCCTTGGTTGTATCTTATCCTCCATTCATGTTTTCTATAATTCTTTGAGATTCATATCTTTGTATAATATAATCATGGAACATTAGTAGGTGTTGGCAATGAGGTGTTTACATTTACCTTTATATGTATGATAAATTTTGACTTATTCCTTTTAAATAAATGGTAATTTCTACATTGGATATCATGCCTTTTTCGTGCAATGTATTTTTTAAGTTTTTGTTATTATGTACTCATTAGTCAAGCCAAGATTTAGTTTTTTTCTAATCATATATGGTATTAAATGGGTATAACAGAAACAAAAGCCTCATGAAACAATCTTGAAAGGGTTCCTATGAAGCAATGCAAATTTCTATGTAAAAATCTAAAGAGATTTAGCAAGTGCAATGTTAAAGGTATTTTAAGCAATCCACAAAGTTTACTTCAAATAACTTCATTTAACATATATTTAAGATTTGGGTTGAAGGATAGATATAAAAACAAATTCCATTATTAGGTGAATGAAAAATGTTCATGAAAATGTTTCATGCAAAATGTGTGTTAATTTTTGTCTGAAAAAAAATTGTTTGTTGTTCAATATATGACCAAATTATATATGATCAAGTCTTATTGTGCCACTATTAGTTCCCCGTGGAAGAAAAAAAATCAAAATAAAATGTGATTTATATATTTAAATAAAGTTATTTTTTTAGTGTGAACTTTGAGTCTTCTATTTAAGGGTGCTAGCTCAATGGAAGAGTGCATGCCTTACATGTATGAGGTTGGTGGTTTGATTCCTCTATGCCATATCTACAATAATCAAGGACTAATTAAGTGACCAATTAAATGCAATCAATGAATAAATACATGGCCAGTTAACTACAATCCATGACTAAATAAATTACCAGTTAACTGCACTTAATGACTAACTAAATGACTAGTTAACCACAATCAATGGATAAATAATTGACTAGTTAATAACAATCAATGATTAAATGAATTAATAGTTAACAACAATCAATGATTAAACAAATGACTGGTTAGCAATGATCAATGACTAAATAAATGACCACTTAACTACAATCAATGACTAAATATAATACCAAATTGATCAATCAAAACAACCAATAAATGACTAAATTAATTTATTCACGTATTTATTAGCAATATAAGTGACTCGAAATAAATGACTATTAGTCACATGACTAAATTTAGTCATTTATATGCAATTTTTAGTAGTTTTTAAAGTAATTTATCTCACTTTTTATACTAGTGATAAACTCCTTAGTAAAGATCTTACCTAAATTTGACAATATCATTTTCCCATTCACAAGGTATACCAATTTAATAATTAATTATATTTCACAAATGCTAATAATATGTTGATTAGTTCACCCGTATCAAGTGATACGGGCGAGATAGGTGGCTTCGTATGAACCCATACCATAATACTTTTCATCATGACGCTTGTTGTTCACACACGATCGGGAGGAGAGAAGGATGTCATATTACATGCAAAAGTGTGCTCCATGCAGCCACCCACTCTTAGTCTTAACAAATTATCTCCACCTTTAAATGACTTGTCATCTCTATTGGATGTGGGTAATGTGGCTGATCAGGGCTCATCGAGCTTTGTTCATTCCATTGGTTGTAATGATCATTTCTAGAATCAATTGGAGGCTCCAACGGATGGAAAATCCAGGTGACAAGAAGACAACTCAAGGGATGTAGATTGACATATTCTTTATTCTTCTTGCAACCCAAAGGAAACATCAAACCACCCTTAGAAATTTCGTGAGGAAAAGGGGCATCCTCGTATAAATCCAACTAGACTGATAATGCATGCATGAAAGGAGCCATTAAGTTTCTTTTGGTGGTGGGTTTTCTCTTTGGTTGAAAGCTTTGGTTCGATGACATCGATCCCTCTAGGAATTTGAGAAGGAAATAGAAAAGGACGAGGCAAACCCATATGCCTCAGGTCCTCTAGGAAATAGGGGAAAGGAAGGCATTCTTCTAGGCTTCCATTTCGCCTCTTGTTCAAAAAAAGATACAATGATTGGAAACCTGGGATGCATAAGATAAGTAGGTGACTGGCCCTGAGAACATTTTGGCAATTTTATAGCATATCATCCATGATGTTGGTACCTCCTACAGTCGTGAGACAAAGTATATGAAGACAGTCATGTTGTTTTGGCACTTAAAAACCCTATTGAGGAAATCACTAATGGACAAAAATGAAGAATGATAAGAAGCCATGCTACATTTGGACAAATTGTAGGAGCACATTTGCAAATCAACATAAGATATCGTAAACCCATTTTATGTCCATGATATTGAATCCATGAGTCCAACGTATAACCTATGTGTGAATGAGTCACACATTATATGCGAACAAATTTGCAATAGGAATAACATAGGAATATCTATAGTATAAGAATTAAATCAACAAATACTTACATAGTAATATTTTAGAAAACCAAATATTGCAATGATATTGTAGTACTTAAACCCTGGTGGACACTATTAATGCAAACTAAATCTTAAACTTGGAAATCTTCTAATCAGGTTATAGTTGCATTCAAATAATATAACAATTATATTGTTTCTTCTATAAGTTGGTATAGTACTGAAATAATATTCATAATTTCATACAAAAATGTTAAATACTAACGATCTTTAAAACTATATTAATTCCTATAAGTGTTTATTAGTTACTGTTGCACCATTATTTATGAATCTGATATACCTATCAATAATGTTGACTAGTCAACAATAGTTAAGCCAAAATTTGAGTAGCCTTTTTTTTTTAAATTGGGTCTCAAAACGGGCACGTTACAAAGTGTCAGATACATACACTAATATGAGAATATGTGGAACACTGAAGCCTCCACACAATTCACCAAAGTTCATCCCAGATGAGTTGGTTATCATAGAGGTTTCTTATTAGATCTTTGCAGTTTGATTAAATTTTTTTAGTAAAAGATAATAAAGCGCCATGGCCCTCATTATCAATAACCATAGGATCTTACATTATTTTCACTGCTAACGAAAAAGAAACAGAAGCAAAGGCCTTGGAAACTTATCACTCAATTGAAGAAAGAGTGAAGAGACATAATCCCCTACGCATATAATTGTAAATCTGTGTTAGATGTTCAATTATAGGTGAACTTATCAACATGAAACCTAGACAAACAAGAAGATACACAAAAGAGACCAAAAGAGCAAGAAAATGAGGAATAATGAATTGGAAAAGAACAAGACTTGTGGATATTAAGGACAAAGTTGTGCATGAAAAAAAAAAAGAATGTAACAAACTTATATAATAACAACAAACAATACATATATTAAATATCAATATTAATACATATTGATATTCATAATTAATAATTAATAAATAGTTATTAGTAAACTATTCTAAAATGACACATCCTTTCATGAATGGTATCCAAAGTGCATTTCCAATTTATATATATATGGCACTCACTTTGTAATATTTCATTATTCATCTATCAATTTATTCATATTTTATCATCTACGGATATGTGGGTTATTTCATAAATTACTTAATTGAGAATATTCAACTATGGATGTTACAGTGGTACTAGAGCTATACGGACCTTGGACAACATTATTTACACCTTGTGTAGATTTGGGTTTCCCAAAAAAATAGGACTTTGTCCTTAAAAAATTTAAAAACAAAAATGGGTAAAAGTAACTCCCCAAAAAAAAGAGAGTTAAAAGAAAAGTGA
>LPNX010221209.1:3089-18761 GCA_001517045.1 Pseudotsuga menziesii | reverse complement strand
AAAAATGACAACAAATCACCATATGGATGCGATAATGAATTAGAAGAAGAAATAAAGAATCTAAACAAACTCATCATGGAAAAAGATGTTGAATTGGCGCAGGTCTGGATAAGGTTAGAAAATCAAGAAGAAGAGTTATGTCGTCATAAACAACAAAAAGAAAAACTCGAGCAGCAGTATGACGACAGTAAGAAGACACATAAGTTAGAACTGACAAAGTCAACAAGGTTTTATCAAGCCATTCCGAAGAAATTTTCAGATTAGGTAATCATAACAAGACACTAGTCACAAAAATTAAGAAGTTGAAAAGTAGCCGGAAGACAGAACAATCTACGGAAGACATTGAAGAAAAAATTCTAGACAAACAGGAAGAAAATCGTTGTATCAAAAGGCATAACGAAGATCTTAAGGAACAACTTAAGAAGTCTGAAGATGATAGAAAATCACATGTAGAAGTGATTAAGAAGTTTCAAAATGATAACATGCAGTTAGAAAACAAGTTGGAAAAGATTTAAAACCTTAAGAGACGAAAACACAACTTTCTACTCAGATCAATGCTAAAAAAATGACACTCGTAAAAGACAATGACATTGTGAAAATTCCATATCGAAACCCCAACCATAAAAACAGATATTCTAAAAAGTGGAAAATGTCGAAAGATAGCGATACCGATGTGATCAAATCTCCTAACGATAGATCAGTATGGAATGCCAACAGTCCACAACAAAACAATTTGGGATGGATTGATTCATCCAGATATCGAAAGTTGTGCTCAACTCTTAGTAGTTCGTATCGACATGTTTTGTCAGCTGTGACACCACAAAAAATGATGTAGAAACATTATAAGGCTTTGAGGACAAAGCCTTTCTAAGGGAGTGGCAATGTAACAAACTTAAATAACAACAACAAATAATATATATATTAAATATCAATATTAATTATTAATATTAATACATATTGATATTCATAATTAATAATTAATAAATAGTTATTAGTAAACTATTCTAAAATGACGCATCCTTTGATGGATGGTATCCAAAGTGCCTTTCCAATTTATATATATATGGCACTCACTTTGTAATATTTCATCATTCATCTATCAATTTATTCATATTTTATTATCTACGGATATGTGAGTTATTTCAGAAATTACTTAATTGAGAATATCCAACTATGGATGGATGATCCTATGAAGAGGCTATGCTGAATATGAAATGGGTACAAAGAAACAAACAAAAATAAGAAGAAAGTGGAGCAAGAGACCAAAGAGCAAGAAAATGAGGAACAATGAATTGGAAAAGAACAAGACTTGTGGATATTAGGGACAAAGTTGTGCATGACAAAAAATAAGAAAATAAAAGAGAAGAAATATAGGAAAATACGTCATCATAAACATATGTAAGGGAATCAAATATTCATGAGACAAGTATCCCAAGATCCAATGCTATACCAAAATTATAATCAGTAATAGGAGGTCGTCTCCCATTTCTTGTAATGAGCCTAGGAAAAACCATCATCAATTGACACATAACATGTTGTTGCTTTAAATTCATTCATTTTTTTTTAAAGAAAAGAGCATGGGCGGTTCAACAAATACATAATAAACCAAAGATCTCCCAAGATCAAGAAATTGTTGTAACCACTAAAATTCCATCTATTAAAGACACTTATGCAAACACTATAGCTACAATATATGGAAGGGAATCCTTCTTTCAAGCTACAACAACTAACGTGATTGGCATGATGAAAGAACAAGAGGAAAAAAAGAGAATAAAAATGTAGGAACATCAAGTGAAGTATTCTTAAGATGCAATAATAAGCTCCATTGAGTTTAAAGCTTATGCTATGGAAGTACAAGATGAATTGAATATATCACAAATGATGTTATATAACAAGCTATTGGAATTGTGGGAACATTAATTTAAATTCCACAATTTCTTCGAGGGATTGGAAGTAAGGAAAAATCAATAGGAAGCAAGGATAATTTTAAGAAGACCCCAAAAATTTATATGTATAATAAATGGGCTTATTTCCCTAATATATAGGAAAAATTGAAGGCTATTTTATCAATAATATAATATGTATATATAATTTTTTGGCCAATATTTCATTCTATTATAGAATCTTGTAAAATCTTTCACTAAACAATAAGATATTGTAAAATCTTGGTGAATATTTCATTGAATTATAAAATGTTGTAAAACCTTGGTGAATCTTTCATCAAATTATAAAACCTTGTAATGCCTTAGTGAATCTTTCACCAAGAAGATTTAGATTTAGATTATGCAGATTACTAAGGTAGTGCATAGAAGAGCATATACCAGAGCTCAAATATCTCAACTCCTAGATCCTCAAATGAACAAATACATGAATGAGGAGAGGAGTGATTTATTTATACATTTCACAAGAAGTATTGTGTCACTCACAATTGGAGGTGTTGGTGAAACACAACTACACTAGCTAGATTCGGGAAAGTGGGGAATCCACTTTTTATCGCATCCCTTAATGGTCCAACAAACATGTGGGGACCCAAATCTTGACATACCAACAAATTGATAGAATTGAACACTTTACACTATGGATTGATTATAGTATCCATGAACCATTATTACAATGTGGAGTATTATTGAGACCCACAACCTTAATATAGTGTATGAATTCTCAATTAGCTTATTTTCCAAATATCTCATTTTTAAGCTACCCTTTAAGAAAAAAATAACCTGCTTATCTACTTATAGATATGAATGCCACTTTTTACTTTCTTTTGTTGACAATCAAAATATGAATTGTGTCATTTGATTTAGAATTTTTAGAGTTAGTTAGAAACTTACTATGGTTATTGGAAATAAAAACACACACTAACAAGAATAAAAAACACATTAATGCATCATCATGAATATTATTAGAACTACTATGTTAGAGACTCCTTTCTCAAATAAATAGAGGATTGTTTGTATCGATGTCCTTGAAATTTTTGAAAGCATGCAAAATGTGGTAAAACTATTTTATTACCCTCATTGAATGCAAAATACTGGATATAAAATAACATAATGTCTACATCTCAGGTAAAACATGCCTTATACATATTGTATACAAGCATGATGGAAATGAAGTATCATGTTCCAAATAAATCATATATTTATCATACATAACTAGATCCATTTCTGGATGATGATAGCAACTACAGATAAAAACAAATCACCATAAAACACTTTACTTCTGAATGACCCTTACAAAAAAAATATTGTAAAACAAGTATCGAACCCAACAAATTTAGGTCACAAATAAAATTGACGAACTTTGCAATATGAATAAAAAAATATACCAATCACGAACTTCTCAATACAAATAAAACAATCTACCGGTACGCTTTGGACAACTCTATAAGAAGGCAACCAAAATAATGACCATTCCACTATAGCCCCACCATTATAATCAATGTGCATTCATTTATATTACAAACATTCCAAACATCAACAATAACAGACATAAGATATGAACATATGCACTCTCATTAACGCCTTAGATCCGATAATAATTGTAGAACAATATCCTAATAAAAGAACATTTTAAACAACTGGGTCAAATTCAGTTTGAGTATATAAAACCATTGTGGCGTCCCTCCATTAAGAGTAGCATCCACTACAACATATAAATGTCAGTCAATAGTTTAAACATGACAAGGCATACAATAAATCATGTCTTTTGAGCTCTATAACACTTCACATATTCAATACTCATAGGATAGAAAAAAACCCTAATAACACCAAACGATCCCTAAGAATCAAGAGTGTCGTAGAATTCAACAGGCTTCAAAAATCATGATAAAAGGTAAATTTGCAATATAATAATCTATTGTAATTGTGGATAAAAAGCATAAAATTTTTGATAAAAAAGCATACCATGTTAATTACTAGATGATAAGCATGACGATGTATTCTATGATAAATTGAATGTGTGGCATGCCCCTTCAAGACTTGAGCTTTCGACAATGAAGATATTATGCGAAGATTAAAATGTCGAGAAAACTAAGAATGAAAAATGGAATCACTTCAACTAGAACCTTCACCGTGCAAGTGCAATCCGAAAGGTGAACAATTAATCATTGTAGGCTTTATATAGAAGAAAACAACCCTTTATTTTCCCTCCATTATTGGAAATCAAGGGTTGAAAGAAGGTATCACATGAAATTGCTAAAAGTACATGAAAATGCAACCATATGCCTAGATTACAAGGAAAATGGAGGGCAAAATAACCATTGGGATCCTCCATTACTGAAAATTGGGGGCAAAAGAGTGATTTCACTAGATTTTCTCTAGAAAGTAGGGGTGAAAGATAAACTAGAGGAAGATTTTGCTACGGCGAAAATAGATTTTTTCATTTTCATTATTAATATACAGGAGGCTATTCATTTGGGATTATTTTTTTCTAATAAATATTGGGTGAATATATTTTAGCTGAAAAACCATTTCCATACTAGAAAATAACCCACTAAATTTTTGTAATCCCTTAATATAGCCCATGGGCTATATATAGCCTCTAAAATTATCCATGATAGGAAGACACGCATTGACTTTGAAAAACTAAGGAAATGGAAAGAATATAAGAAGGATACTCCTAAATACTTACCAAAGATGAGCAAGAAAAAATTACCTACACATTGATAGCACTAGCAAACTGGAAGTCTAATTGTGTCAATATGGAAAATAACATTCAAGGGACTTGAAACAAACAATTGCAACTATTCAAAAAATCAGAAGAGTAATACAAAGATGTCAGTTACCTCCTCTTAGAGAGTCAGCTGCACCTATTCTTGTACATGTAAGACTTGGAGAATAATATTTAGTTGAAAAAGATTAGCATTGAAATTGCTCCAAGAGTAATGAAGGCAAGGTTGTTGACTATATATTTACTCCTTCCAAAGAAATTAATTTGATAAATTCATTTTTCAACACCTTGCAAAAAGGTTTAAGGCCAATGGAAAGAGAGCTCATTATGTATGAGGTGGCTTTTGAACAAGCCTGAAGGAAAAGTTTAATTAAATAAATTATAATATCGAAAACTCATAAGGTCAAGAGTCCAAAAAATGGGAGCAATCGCTTTTATCAAACTATATATGTGCATTGTAAAGAGAACATAGAGCATCCTTCACTTGTGCAATTTCCTGAAAGAACTATTTCTTGAAAATTTAATGAAGAGAAGCCATTGATAGCTATATTATTGAAGGAGAATTCGATATTCTATAGTTATAATGTGGATATAACTACTTCTTTGTGTTTGTCATTACAAGAGTATTTCTAAGAATAATTTTTAATTTGTAGACTATTCTTTGGTTGACAATTTATTCTCATTCCGTTTATTTTCTCAGCTCTTTGTTTATATCCTACGGATATAGAATGGGATTATAATAATTAAATTTCAAACTATTCTAAAATTGGTTATTAATTACTTATATATTTCATTGTTAAAAAATCGATAATTGTTTGTTGAAAATAACGGTGAGGATATATATGTTTGATGTCTAATTCTTCAAAATGTTAGGCATATGAATCATTTACAGTATAATATAATGCATTTAATATAGGAAAACATATTGCATATATGATATAACTACATTTGCATCTTGCATAAGCTTTTTCCTATGTTTAGGAACCCCATCCCAAATAACCATAATGGTACTGGTCTATCCATAAGTTTCATGGGTTCACTATTTTAAGCAATGTAATGTGATGTCTTATTAGGCCCTTACATTGGGGAGAATCCTTGTTGGTTTCACATGGAAATTCTTTCTATCAACATGCTTGTACTCTTGCATTTAGTACTATTGGTGCCTTTACTTCTGGTCTTTCTAATACCCCTAGTTCATATGTTGACGTGAATCCCTCATCAATCATATTTTTTAGTAGCACTAGGCAATTACTTGTTTCTTTACACAAGGATAAAGAACGAGTTTCGTTAAAAGATTAAAAATTCATTGTAATTTTAAGTAGCCCCTAGTTATTTTGATTTTAAATAATTCAATATTTTGATGTTGACCTTATAAGTTAAATCATAATACATTACTGCAATGACAAGGAATATTTTTTTTATTAGCATTTGTACAAGAAGGTGTTTGGAATTTTCGTGCCGACAATACGAATTGGATACAAACACTAAAGTCAATGTTTGAGAAAAGAGTTGATGAGCCACATGGTGCACCTTTTTGGTCAAGTAATAAACTAAAAGCTGGTTTGATTCTATGGAAAGTAAGTATTTGAAATTAGGGCAGGATTACTACAACACTAATCTCCTACACTACCCTAATTATGAGTGTCTTGCACTAGTTACCAAAGGCGAGTAGGGTGCACCAATGGAGGATTCTAAGGAGAAGAAGACGAAAAAATAGGGAATGAATCAAAAGTTGGAGAGGTGGAAAGGAAAATATAATATGATATAGGTTAAACTTATAATTTTGCATGAACTGATTAACAAAAGAACACTAACATGTTCTTCAAATGTTTCTTAGGATTAAAGACACTTCAAGGGCCACTAATTCTATATTAATTAGACAAGGTTTGGCAGCACAAAATTGGACCTAGGGGTGATGTTAAAGTAAAAGGGAGATGTATAAGTGTTATAATTTAAAAAAAAATTGTTATTGAATTGTTTAGATATAATTTAAAATGTTTAATTACTGAATTGCATTATGTTATGATATGTAGTCATTTGCATGGCATTATGCTCATTGATGTTGATCTAAACTCCTCTTTAAATTGTGACATAAATCCTTGGTAAAAAATGAACAAATCTAGGGCACATAATACTTCCACAATAAATGAGGAGGTAAATAAGTTAAATGTATTTTGAATGGTTACTTATAAATTAGTTTAGGGTTTATGGATTATAAATAATTATAATTTTTTTTATAGGTGTATGGAGATGTTGTTATGGATGAAGTGGTCATTATCTAGGTTCTTGGTGGTGATTATCCAAAGGATGACCCTACCACCATGTCTATTGCACCAGATACTATGAAATAGGTGACTTGGAAATTATGTTTTTTTTATATCAATATAATATGACTAATGTGACTCATAAATGGTTTGATGTAATTGTAGTAGGTCTAACTCAACCACATGCATGAAATATCTTCATGATGTTTCTCAACAATATCCATCAAGAGAAGAAGAGAATCAAGAAGATAATTTCAACATCAAAATTGTGGACCTTATGAAACAAAAAAAAACTATGAGGAAATTAAGTGTATATATTTTGTACATCAAATGATATTTTATGTTACTTTTAATTGTTAAAGTAGATATTATTACTTGAATTTTTCTACATGGTTCTTTTTTAAAAATTTCTACTTTTCCACTATGATGTATATGTGCATTGTTTACTAATTATATTGGGTGTGTGGAAATGAGAGTGATGTGAGGGAGCGGGAGGGCCCTATGAGCCTACACCTTCTCATGGTTGGCCTTCTTATTAGAAAATAAAACATTCTCAAATCCAAGAGAAGATCAAGGTAGTAATGAACATAACACTTTGTAAGCCAATCAATGAGCTAGACCCTTCAATAGTTTCTAATTAGATTAATTTCAATGAGATATTATATTTTATTCGTATTTTTTCATGTGTACCAAATCAGACGATAATAAATCTTTGTGGCTTTTATTTTAGGTAAAGTAACGGTGTTCATTCATTAACTCTACAGCTAATTATAAATGAAGATAAAATCAAATTGGTTTGATAGAACACTACAATAATCCTTTAGTGGGTATTTTGGCAATCTTCTCAGTTGACTATTGTCTATTATTCTATTAGTTGTTTTCTATTTGTTTCACAATCTTTTGTTACTTAGATTTTGCAAGCCCGACTGATGTAGCTTATCATGACAAATAATGAGGTGTTCTTGTATAAATGATGAGAAGTATGTGGAGGTTCTTTGCACTCTTTTAATCAAATTGGTTTGATAGAACACTACAATAATCCTTTAGTGGGTATTTTGGCAATCTTCTCAGTTGACTATTGTCTATTATTCTATTAGTTGTTTTCTATTTGTTTCACAATCTTTTGTTACTTAGATTTTGCAAGCCCAACTGACATAGCTTAACATGACAAATAATGAGGTGTTCTTGTATAAATGATGAGAATTATGTGGAGGTTCTTTGTACTCTTTTCCTCGTTAGGATTCATATCCATTTTATGGATGTAGTTTTTGGATTTTGAATTTTAATATTATCATTTATTATTTAATTATGCATATAATTTCATTGGTGTTTCAAGCTGCCATGATATAAAGGAAAGTGTATATACCACCCCATATGAAATTCTATCCCATTTTTTTTTGTAGATTTTAACGTTTCAAATTTGTTTGTAAGATATGCCTACAATAGGCCACAATTTTAGATCCCAGGGGATTCACCTCTTGATGGATGAGAACCTGAATGGGTTAGGTTTGTCAACGAGGCTATAAAAAATGGGGACATTACAACTGAGTCTTCTCAACATCCTCTTCTAGGGGTTGTAATCCCTTTGAAAAAAAAATGTGTCTCCCTTAACTTGGAAGTCTTCATTAAGATGAAGAGCTCTTAACTCGTGCAAGGTTCCATGAACCTTTTCATCACACATGAGATTGTCGACTCTTGATGGCTAACTGCCTATGTGGACTACTTAGATCCAACGTCACCTAGAATATTTTTTGTCAAAAGTGAGACATCCATTTGGTCTGCATCTTATTGTGCACAATTCAATGTGCAATGAGTTGCACCCTGGTGAGTGCCTTAACTACCAACCCCCACGACTACTATTTATGCAAGTGTCATCCTATCTCCAATGTCTTGATTATGCTCTTTAAAGTGCACATCTGTTTAGTCTTGTTCAATATTGACTCCATCAATGTCTCTAATATTGCCAACCTTTGCTTTGTATGGTCTTCACCATCTTGGGAACCTAAGGTTCTTAATTGAGAAACAACTTTTCTTACTCTTGTATTATGGCACAAGACATGCTTACAAACTCACTAATTGCCACAATAAAATTTGTGGATGGAATTATTGAAATCCTTATAAACTTTATTATAGTCATCATCTATAGACCACAAGTCTTAGATCTATCTAATAACATCAAACAATTCTCATGGGGCATTGTAACAATTTTGGAAATCTTGAGAAAGCCTTGCCCAAAGATAATTGAATGAACATACAATGGAGCCATCGTCAAGTCTGAACTACCAAACCATTCACCAAACTTCAAAGGTGTAAAACAAATTACCCATGTTGTTGGCCTCATTGCTAATTGCACCACCTTGAATGTGACCATGCTTCTCTTAGCCTTATGGTGAAGTGATGTAGTGCTTCACTCACTTACAAAGTTGTGGGTTGCACCAATGCCTATAAATGATGCCACTTCCAAGCCACCTCATGATTACATTCTAAAAAAAAGGCCATTCATTCCTTCACCTTCCGAATAATGTGTATGACCTTATACCACAAAATTTCCCATACCTATTGTCGAGGCACCCAAAACCTCCATCACTACCTTTCAAGTCTATTGCACTTGGGATTCTCCTAGGGCTACTAGCTTCGCCATATATGTTGGCTTCACTTGGGATTCTTCCTAGTTTTCCAATTTCACCTTCAAAGGATAATTAATGGAAAGATGATTTTGATAACAAAAGAAACAAGCAACCATATTACTTCTAGACATAGGAAATTTATGTTGTCTTTTCTACAAAGTTGTGCCCCTTCCTTTTGAATGATTCCAACCTTTGTGCCCAAGTATCCACTTGGTATACCAAAGTATACAACTTCTAAGCCCAAGCTTTAGCTTTCACACTAGTTTTCTCTAGATTCATCAAATGTGTCAGGTAAACTTGATGGAACTCTAAATTCCAATGTTGTTACTCCATGATCATGAACTCTATTATGGTATTGCATGACTATTTCTTTGCACCATCCATGTCACGACCTGTAAGTGGTTTAAGCCTTCTAGGAACATGTGAAAATTCTATTCAATCCTCAAGGACTTAGTCCACCTCCTTTCCCCAATATTTCTCCTGTCCACATGTATAACCTGTCATAAAATATTTCTACTTCTTTCCAAGTCACGAAGAAGAATTCTTGAGTCTTCAAGTTCTGTGTAAAGAAACTGCCCCAATTTCCTATCGTGCCCATGCATAGAGTTTTCAATCCACTCTTCAAGTTATCCTTTGCAATTTATTTCCAATTCGTCTCGAGGTTTTCACCATACCTTAAGTTCACCCAGACATGAAGAAGAGTACTCGAACTAATAAGCAACCCACGGTTGCAAAAGGGACAATGGTGAAAAGGACCCATCTTTTCTTTGATACCATTGTCATGGAAGGACAATGGTGAAGATAAATCATGTAGCTAACCATTGTTCATCTTTAATACCACCTATCACGGACCTACAGTCTTCTCAGACTTTTTTCTTTACTTCAACACCTAAGGTCGTGTGACACTACCTTGCATACTAAAACTAGACTACATCTCTTCACCTAAGGTCTACCCATCACCTTAGACTATACACAGTCAAAAGTGACTAATTCCTGCTCAACCAAGTTCATTCAATAGTTAGGCATGCAACCAATGCAAGTCTTAAAACATCTCAACAATACTTATACTTAACAATATTCAACACTTAGCTAATGCCAATAGTTAACTAATGTAAAGCATCATAAGAAACATAACAACATCCATCCCAATAAACAAACCTTAATACACATGGACATGTGCAAGCTAAACCCAAGGTGGATGCCTTAAACATTATTTATGAGAAGAATGTTTACAATGTACAACAGAGGAGTTAGGCCAACTGCTTGCAACTCTTTTTACATACTGCAATTACAAAAGACATAATTGCATCAATCTAACCCTAGAAGCAACCACATTCCAACCTCATGTAAGCCTTATTCACTTCTACCATTTTCACTCAACCAATGTAAATTCACCTTACTAAACCACTTATACTATGAAATGAGAACTCGACACAGTTCTCGTTTTTCTCTCTCCTAATTTTAGTACCTATTTTTAGCTCTGTTTCAAAAAGGGTTGATACAAGTATCACACATTTTCATTTTGAGGCATTTTTTTGGGCCTTGGAATCATCTTTGTCATAAAATATTTTTAATTTATATTTTCAAGTGTATTTTTTTAGAAATTTAGCAAAATAACATACATTTAGAAACAATTTATAATGAAAAAACATGCATTTTGCAATTTTTTCTTTAAAATAAGACATATTTATTGACAAAATTGTAAAAAAATCATGAAAATAAAGACATTTAAAACCATTTTCAATGGAATTTCAGAGATTTTTTTGTATAAAAATGAGACTATTTCATATTATTTTCCGAAAAGTGACGATTCACATAAATTCAAGAAAAAGTATACCATGTATTTGTAAATGACATTAAAAATATTATATATAGACATTTTATTTCTAAAATAAAGTCTGAAAGTCAAAACATTACTAATATATCTCATCAAAAAGTTGTCAAAATTAACATGTTATTCAAGAGATGAAACTAATCAACAATATCATGTCGGCCAAATTCTTCATCGAAATTGGAATTTTATGGATCTTGGATTTCTTAAGGGACATCAATGTCCTCTTCCATTAGGTATTCTATGTCTGCAAGATTCCCAAAGTGCTCATTTCCAAACATCCCTCCTAATGGGGGTTGAGGATCTTTTGACATCTTCGCCACAATTGTTTCACTAAACTCTCATTTCTTCAAACCAACTTCTTGCAATTCATATGGAAGAACTTGAATAGCATTAATTATTTGCTTGATATAATTGCATTGTAGTGGATCAGTATCAATGGATATACAATTTCTCCCTTTCTGTAAGGAGCTTTCTATTAATGTACCTAATCACCCAAAACAAAAAAAACAGTTTAGTCAAATAGCATAAAGAAGCATACTCAACAATAAAACTTGAAATATGCTTTCATATATAATATTAGAAATTTTACTTGAACCCGAGAACAAAACTAAGACCTAATCTCCTTATCTTGAAAATGTATCTAGGAGATAATTAATCAAGGCTTATGGCTTTTGATATATCTTTACAGTCACTCCTTTCAAATCCCTTTCTTCATATGTTAATTTTTTAACCATGCCATTATAAGTCAACATCTGACTATATTTTCCTTCACTATTTTCATTTATTAAAATAGATTCATAAGTCTCATCTTTTATCCAAGTCGCAAGATGTATATTTTCAATATCACTGAAAATGAATCATTGGTGGAGCTATTAAATAATAATAATAATAATGTAAAAAAACTAACGTTTAAAAATAAAATAAAAACAAAACTATAAAAATGATTTTTTAAACTTCAATGTTTTAAAGAACAAAAATAAACAAAAATAAAACAAATAAAATAAAACTAAACTAAACTAAACTAAAATAAAATAAACAAAAAAACAAATAAACTAAACTAAACTAAGCTAAACAAAAAAGAAAAAGACAAAACGTAAACAAAACAACAAAAATTTAACAAAAAAATAAAATAAAACAAAATATGCAAACATTAACCAAGTTGGAGCGTAGGGTGGCGTGAATCCTGTCACCCCTCCCTACCCCTTTTACATGCCACCTCCACCATCCCACCACCACTCCACCACCAACTCCCCTACTTACTCCCCACTATGTAAAATGTGCATTTTATTTTCTTTAAACCATTTGTTTTTAAAAAATACTTTTACATTTTTCTTTTTTATAAAGTTTAATATGTTAGTTTTTTACATAATTCTTTTGCTTTTTACTTTCTTTTTTCTTTTGACAAAAACGGTTATGTTATAAAGATGGAATAACTGAAAGGTTTTACAAAACTGGTTTATGGAATCCATGACAGCAAGTGCCTGCAAATTCCACTTCAATCTAGTTGGGAAAACTCTATAGATAAACCATAACCATGCCTTTTAAGGTTGGAAGACTAAACATAACTGCATATTTACCGAAAGCTCATTTTTGCTTAGCATCATTGATTTATTGGCGGCTTGATCCGCCAAATATTTTAACTCACGAAGGATATGAAATAATTCTATATGTCGAAAAGTCTTAGAGATGGATTTAATTCTTTTGAGTAGCCTAGTGTTGATACCTGGAAAATCCCAGGTACCGACAGTAGGGATTTTCCTCAATAACCGTTCCCAATTAGATCGTTTATCGTTTGGTATGGGGAATCCATCCGGTTAGCAGCCCGACTACCATAGAATTAAAGGAATGGTTAAATCTATTTTATCGGTTGCGGCTTGGTCGATCGTTTATGTGATTTTATGTTTTATAATGAAATGCAAGTGCCTATACTAAATGCAAGTGATAGCGGGTAAGAAACTCACTAGAGATGCGCAGGTCTTCCCTCCGTCTTACCGCTCTTTCCCCACAATCACTCTACGAAAGCAAAGAACGACTAATCTATTCTAAACTAATTCTAACTATCCTCGGGGAGCAAAGTTTATATGGAAATGAGTAAAGATACTGTATTGTTTGCATATAGAACCCTATCGATAGCCATTAGATTCTTCATACATAAATAAAGCAAGAAAATAACACAAAGATAGCTCTGTGAAGTTAAAGCATTTATTACTCATTTTATTGCATAAGATTCATAACAGAGAATGAAATCATTCATAAACATAGAAATAGTTTAGCAAGTTTAGAACAATCTCACAAATTGTACAGCATGCCAAAACAGAAATAACTCCTCATTCAGCGATCCACACAACATGTTTTGAAACTCATGCAGTCCTTCCTCCAGCAAAAATTCAGTTCTCTTTATTATAAAAAGAAGAAGTTCTCCTTACAAAATAGTTCCAGCCTATGAGAGCTAGAAAAAGTCCTCTTTCTATTCTATTCTACCCCTACTTATACAAATTACACATGACCTTTCAGTTACCCTAGCCCCTTGGGCTTCCTTAACTCTTCGTTTACAAATTCTTTGTCCTCTAGTGTGCTCACTAAGAAAAATGGAATAAAAACAAAATATTACATAAAGCTACGACATGGAGATAACACAAATCCCTATGTGGGCCCAATTGGTTTTTTAATAAAAACATCCCATGCTTGAGCCTCTTCACTAATGACTCGATAGTCAACTGGCTCCAGCAAACGTGCAGCTATTTCATGTTTGGACAACTGAGATTCTATCTCCCTTACTTTTGGTGAGTTCTGAATCAGTAACTCCTCAAAGAGATGCTTGTGAACTGAGGCTTGTACAATCCAAACTCTAATGGCTTCTTCACTAATGCTTTCAATCTTAGCTATGCTTTCTTCCCCTGTCTGCAGCATGTCCTGAAGGTTCTTAAAATGTCGATCTCTGGCTGGGAAATCTTGAACTTGAGTGTCTGCTAAAACTTGGCATTTATTGTGAGTTGAACACATTCTTTTGTAGAAATCATTACACTTTTCCAAAGTTTTATTAATGGTTGTGTTCAACCTTACTGCTGATTTGCTACCAAAATTCAATATTGCCAATTCCATCTTTAAACCTCCTACAGTCTTCTGAGGCATGTTCGCCAGAAAGGTCGAATTGGCTCCAATCCCAGTCAGTTGGCTCTACACAAGTTCTACCACTTCTGATAATCTCTTCCTGAACTTTGATGAGCTGTGTGCTATATCCTTTAATCTAGTCTCCATATGTTTAATTCTATACATTTCTCCCGCCAATTTCAATTGAATCTAATTTATTTCCTTTTGTAGTAAAGATGCTTGATTACGGAAAGGAGAAATATCAAGTTGTTTTTCATTTTCCACCTTGAGTTTCTTATCTACCAAACTGTTCTGCATTTCTAGTTCTTCAACTCTTTTGTTAGTTGTGGCTCTCTGGTTCTCTAGATCTGGAACCTTGTTTTCAAGATCCTTTTTCTCTCTTTTAGTGATCTTAGTTGACAATACTAAGTCATCTTTGTCTGATTCCAAAATTTGATATGCTTCTTTGAGTTTCTCCAATTTTGTGAGAATATCATCGTGATTCTTTTTAGACTTTGTCCCTCTCCTCTTTATTTTCTTAGAGTTTCCTTCATTTGGGACATTTTCTCCTTATACTGATCAACCACTACTAGATTTCGATCCAAAATCCGACGGTTTTTTCCGACGGCGCGCGGATTTTTTATTTTAACAGTGCCAAAAATCAGGAAGATAATTTTTTTTTTTGTAATGATGGCGATTAGCGTCGCTTAAGCGACGGCTAGGCTTTCAAGCGTCGCTTAAGCGACATCGCTCCTCCTAAGCGTCGCTAAAACGACGGCTATCCTCCTCTAAGCGTCGCTTAAGCGACGGCGCTTCAATCATTTAATAATTTACTAATGTTTTCTCAATCATTTAATAATTTGTCGTAATCGGTTTATTATTTAAAATGGAAAGCGACGCTTAAGACATTATCCCACACACATTAAAATGGAAAGGCTAGGTTCATTTTTCATATAAATAGATGTACGGCTAGGTTCATTATCTCACACACCAAGTCTCGCACTTATCTCTTGGTTAAGAAGTGCGAAATTCCTAAGGGTTTTTTTTTGGCGTTGCTCTTTTGTGGGGATCTTCCCACTTGGTCTTGGTTTTTGGCGTTGCTCTTTTGTGGGGATCTTCCCACTTGGTCTTGGATATTGGCGTTGCTCTTTTGTGGGGATCTTCCCACTTGGTCTTGGCCAATTTTGGC
>LPNX010221192.1:630871-660973 GCA_001517045.1 Pseudotsuga menziesii | reverse complement strand
TAGATTGTTTATTTCTATTGCATATTGGAGAAGATTTATTTCTGGAGTCTAGCTGTCTGTTGTGGTACCCCAAGCCATAGGAATTTCTCTCCGTAACAATGACATAGGACCACATACATTGGAGTGGATGATTTCCAAGATTCCTTTTGCTTTGCTTTTGCTGCTTGGAAATGTCTTCTTTGTATTCTTTCCTTTCGCACATCCTTTGCAGACCCCATCATGTTTTGCTTGGATTTATGGAAGACCTTCAACAGCTTTTCTTGTAATAGTTAGTGCTATGTAATGCACATGTGCAAGCCTTCTATGCCAAATTTCACTTGGCTCTACTATGTCATGGACCAAGGCTTGTTCTTAATGGCCCTTTAATTTGTACAATCCTCCTTCTTGTTCTCCAATCACCACCGCATCATCGATAGTCTTTCCTTTTGTCCACATGATGACTTGACCATCTATGAATGCAACCCTCATTCATTTTTCATCTAATTAAAATATGGATAGGAGGTTCTTATTGAGTCCTGGCACAAACAATACTTCCTTCATTGTCAGAGACTTTTCAGATTTTAGCTTATAGGAAGATTCCCCACTACCTTTTATTAGATATTGGTAGTCATCTCCTAGCTTCACCTTGTGAGGTGATTCATCTTCTCACAGTCTCACAAAGGATTCCTTGAATCCTATCATATGTTTGGAAGCCATGTTATCTACGAGCCAATCATTGATTCAATGAGTAATGTTTCCTGTGAGAGCATAAATCAAAACATATCATCCTCACTTGAAGAATATTCACTTTCATATCTGGTTCTTTTCTTGGATGGTTCATCATCCTCTGAAACATGAGTATGATGTCTTATTTTGTTGCTCCTTTTTGTTAGTTTTTGTTTATTAGGACAATTTCTTGCCTAATGTCCTGCTTCATCAAATGTATAACATATGATCCTAGACAAATCTTATCTAGTGTTAACTTTGTGATAGTGATTACCTCTAGAGTGATGAGATCTTCTTTTGGTTGACTTGGAATTTACTGTGAGAGCTTGATCTTCACTTCGTATATTTTCTTCTCAAGCTGCCATCCGAGCTTCTTCTTGAGAGCACTCTTCCCATAGTCTACTGAACTTGACTAAATTATTTCTAGCAAAGATTCCCTGGATGAAAGAATACTATGACCTAGGAAGGCCATTCAAGGTAGTCATCATAATCTCTACATTTTCTACTTCTTCATCTACTGCTTCCAGTTGTTCCTTGATCTGGGAAACTATTGTGAAGTAAGACTGGATTGTTTCTGCATTCTGAATCTTCAAATTCTTCAGTTGGTTTCTCAAATTCATCTTCTGGTTTATGTTCTTCCCTTCAAACAATTTGGTTAGGGAATCAAACATAGCTTTAAGTGTATTTTAGGAGGACACCTGTGGTATGAGATGATCATTGATAGAATCAACAATGATTCTCTTTTCCATAGCCAAATTCTTCTTATGCAAGGCCTTAGCCTCATCTCACTCTGGAACTGGAACCTCCTCATGGATGTAGGAGTCTAACTCATTCTCTTCCAGGACCAGGGGAGATCCTATACTCCCAATCTTAGAAGTTATCATCTCCCTCAAGATTTTCATTAAGCTTGGTGTGATGAGACATCTTAACTGAGAACCTCAAATGGAAATACAAAATATTTTAGATCTTACCAGGTCAAGGTGTCGGATCTGAATTTTGAGTTGAAGTCCTGTAGAGCTAGTTGAAGAGAAAATTTTGGTTTTTCTTTTCTAGAGTTCTGTCCAACCCAATTCTTTGAAATTGATCCCTAACTTTGATTTTGGGGAGGAGATCAATCCAGGCCTTGGCTCATTGAAAAATTCCTCTTTTGTGAAAATCCCTAATTTTCAGTAGCAGTGTCGGGTCCAAAACTAAGAAACCTCAGAATTTGATTCTGCTTTGATAGAAAGATGCGTCGTAGGGAGGAGATTTATTCCACCCTACATTTGCTAAAAATATATGGAGAGAGATCCACAAAATAGGAAGCCCTAGTTCCTGCAGTTGCACAGTGTCTTCTTCTTGGGTTAGCTCTGATTCCATGTTATTTTTTCAACATTCAAGCTAGCATTATGTTAGGATCTTTAACTCAGAGAACAACAAGTACATCAATCAAACACAAGAGACAATGAACAGAATTTTTTTCCTTAGGGAAACAATAAATGGAGAAAACCCTGCAACTTCCTCAGAAATAGAATCAACATAAAAGGTAAAACCCCAAAGTAGTAAGATGCTCTCCCGACAGTAGTAACCTTCTTCTTATCTAGCCCTAGTGTTTTCTCCTTCCTCAACTATGCACTACACTTGAGTGTGTATGTGTTTTGTACTAAATAGAGAGTCCAACTCTCTATTTATACTAATCCTGTCATGACTAAAACCCTACTACGGCCGACCTCTCTAGGAGAGTCTAATAACCCTGTTGCCTCGAAACTACGGGGACTTTAACCCTTAGACAATAGCATGGTTACCCACAATGACTTGACCTGACTTGTTTACATTATAGATCTTCTCGATCGGAACATTGGGGCATGACATGACATAATAACATCCTGGAATAAACATCGGGTTACAATAGATAAGAAATACAAGTGAATACATTTCGAAGTTACAATTACATCACCATCTAGGGGGTCTTTGGCCTTAGATTAGGGATATACAATTGATTGGTGATTTTCTTTACAATATTTATGGGTCTCAAGGCCCTAACATAGTGGATGTGATGGTACCATTACAAAGGAAAGGGTAACTTCAAGAGGTCATGGCTGGTCGTTTGAGTTGTTTTTTATGTTCATGGATTCCTATGACACGAGTTGACATGTCAAAATCCTGTACACGAGTTCCATGAGTAATTAAAATTGATAGCTACTATGAAGAAAGAAGAAATCATTGGGCTTTGTGGACTCTACAAAATCCTTGTGTCTTTCAAATTTTATAGATGTGATGTCAGAGGGGCCACACTATATGGAGTATTAAATGTATTACTATAAATACTAATTACTAAATCTTGAAAATGGGTGAAATCTCATTACTAAATCTTGAAAATTGTCGAAATATTTAATACACATATAAACACTCATTACACTGATGGCCACATGCTGGTTTGAATATTTCTCGTACCAGATGATCTGTTTTATTCTATGGACTGTACATTTGAATACATTGATGAACAACTATCACATGAAAATCAACTCACCACCATTACATTGAAAACACCCTTTTAACATCATTTATATAATAGATTCACTATCTTCAAGAACAAAAGCTCAATTGATCAACATCTTACCCATAACTACTATAAACAAAATAACTAATCAATTGCATATCCCTAATCCAATTCCAAAGAACCCCTATAGAGGTCATATGTGGTGGTCTCTAAACCCATCCTTAGTGATTAAAATGGTTTCAATACCCACACACAAAGCTAAGAATGGGCTCAAGAGAAAGCAGATGGTTGTTTAAGGTGTTATTGGTGGTCCTAGATTCCTAGAATCTTCATTTAGGGCCTAAAGTAGAGGTTTCATCCTTTGACAATGGATAATACCCTAGGGCCCTCCCTCCCACCAATCCCTTCCCTTTATATTTGTCCTCCCTCCATTCCCCGTCATATATCTCCCATATACATCCCTCCCTTTTCCTTATATTTGTCCTCCCTTCATCCCCCCCATATATGTCCCCTACCCATCTCTCCCTCCCATGATTCCCTCTACACCTTCCTCTACCTGCTTTGACTCCCTCCCCATCACTTAAGCAATGTAATTTTGGTCCATGAGCCACCCCATAAACCATCTGGATGGAATATTGGGAGTCTAAATGGTATTAAAATGGGATAAGGGTGCCATTATAGGGGTTTGGATTAACAAGACAAGACAATAAGACAATAATCCCCTAAATCAACACACATGACTTATAGATGGAATAATTGGCCTTTAGTGGGATATGGGTGTCATTAAGAGGTTTTGTGCACTAAGGATGGATCTCAGGGTCTTAACCATGGTAATGGGACAATAGTGTAACATAAACAAGTCTTAAAGCACTACACATGGCCTTTAAACGAGATATTTATCCTTAATCTGAGATATATGTGCCATGAGACTATTTTATGCATTGAAGATTCTTCAGGAGGCATTGACCATGTTCATATAGGAACCACAATGAATATTTCTAGATAAGAGATAGTTATGAAGACACTACCATGGTCAAAGGATAGGTATGGAGGTCTTAAGCATGGGCATGGGTTCCATTATAAGTTTATCAAATGTTAATATTTCATATGCACTAAATCGCATGCAGGGATATATCTCATATATGATTTAGCGATCACGTAATAAAAAATGCCCGTTAAGTAAAAAGCAATATATTATATCACATTTGCAATAAAACAGACATAAGTTATATCACATATGCGATATGTGTTTTATAAAAAATATTGGGTTGCAGGCTGTGGGCCGTGCTTACTACAAAAAAAGAAATAATTCTTCTGAACTCATGCATAAAGAACTGTCCAACCTGCAATTTAATCATTTCTTACACAAATCAATAGGTTTTGTACAAGCTTGTGTGGATTTCAATTGGTAATTTATGCAATAGAGGTCGAAAGTTAGTGAGGAATGTGATTACACTGAAAGAAGTTGAAAATAAAAAGAGAAAGAAGAGGGAAGATTCAAGAAATGTTGACATTCATTGCATGAGAAAATACTTCTCATTCCCGCTCAACAAGTACCTAACGTAGAGGTCGAGCAAGATAATGCAACATTAAAGCAAGATGGTTATATGGGACATTATATTCTTGATCCATTATTAAGCGAAAATTCTTGTGAAGAGTTCAATAATTATGTTCCTCATGTTGCAAATTTGACTCCACAACAACCATTCCAGGTGGCTCAATCTCCTAATCAAAGTTGTCAGGATTTAGTGGATGTAAACGTCACTCTAGCATTTCAAATGACAAGAAATCTTGCATCAAAACAAAAGAGAACTCCTAAACACATACAAGTGGATGAGAGAAAATTGGATTCCATGGAGGTTAAGGTGGCTAAATGCGCTATACTTCATCATTGTTCTCAAATAATAAAATAATATTTTTATAATAAATCCAAAGACAGTAAATTCCAATTGTTTTTAGCTTTGATTAAATATAAAAATATGGCAAGTGTTAGAAAAGAACTAGGAATACTAACATTGAAGAATATCAAATCAAGTAATCACATTGTTAAATCTCTTTCTGCTACATTCACATGGATTGGTAAAAAACTCATTCACAAGAATGTAATGTGGCTCACCATGTATTGGATGAATCAATTGTATGTAGATCCACAAGTCAACATCATTTACTTAAATCCACATCACAAATTGTTCCTTTACATCCAAAGAAACTTAAAAAATATTTAGTAAGAAGAGACAACCTTGATGTAGAGGGACAAACATAAACATTATGGGCATTTAGCGGTAGGTTTTCCTGCAAAGACATAAAGTTAGTCAAAGTAGTGAAGGGCCTAGTCCACACATTTTGCCACGATAACACTAGGCCTTCTTCTAACACGAAGGATGTGTTATAACATTCTAGGGGTTCTAGAAACAATGAAACTCATGTTAAACATTTTCTTGACATGATGCAAACTCAACTCTTCGAGATTTTTAAAGTTTTCCATGTAGAGCTAAGGCTCGAGCAAAGATATTTTGAAAAATGAAAGCCTTGGTATGTTAGAATCAATTCCATCCTCAACACTTGTTGTTATATATACCACATAGAGTTTGACCTATATTACCATACATTTGAACATATACATCATTTTTTTCATCCTAACCATGTGCAGGAATGCTCAAGTATAGTACATGCAATGTCATTGAGAGATTTCATCCATAACATAATGTGTCCGAGGCAAGATGGGAAGACACATTACTTAAAACAATGTTTAGAGGGTTCTTGCAACAATTGTGGTGGGCTATCATTATGGTCTAATTGTATCCATGATCAGGGATGATTTTAAGGAACCATACTTATTTAAAAGTGTATAAATGTTGGCGAATATTACCAATTATTAAAACGCCAACTATAAAATGAATGGTGATATTTTTCAAAAAATATTTAAATTTCCAAGGATTTTATATCGTTTATATAATAATTTGGTGATTTTTTGGGTGAAAAATTCTTACCCGATCAAAATTGGGCAAAACAGGGCTTCAAAAATTGCAAAATGGCGAATCTCTTTTGGGAGAAAAACATGGAAAAACAACCCATTTGGGCTAAAATTCACCCCTAAAATTCACCCTATCCATGATATTGAAGATCAAGCATTCGGAAATGCAATTGTCGAGAAGAAGAACTATCAGTATGAGACATATTAGCTACATGATGGGAAAGAAATAAGGAAGATTAAATTTGTGACTTCACACACAAATTGTTGAATATTGACATATTAATATTTATGTAAATATTTGTATGTTGTTTTATAATTGTTTATTTTTTTACACCATGTGCAAGTATGTGATTTTATTTCGGAGTTTCATGGAAAGATCCAACTGTACATTCAACATGTTCATATGGCACGGTAGAAAGATGAGCAATTTATAATATGTTGGGATAACTTCCCTCTCGGAACAATGTTATCAGTGGTTGACTTTGCGAAAAATTACACCCTACAACCACAAAATGAAATAGAAAGTCAATATTATCACTCAAAGTAGGTCAGCATAACGGTGCAAATCACGTATCGACATGGGCTAGATAGCAATCAAGAGATACGTGTGATATTGAAAGAAATTCACTTATACATAAGTGATGACAGGACCCATGACATCCATTATGTGCATCATTGATTTAAATTATTCTATGATCATGTGATAGCTATAGATATACCATTTTATCATAGTTTCATTTTGTCAGATGGTTTTACTGGACAGTTCAAGAATGGACATTTATTTTAATGGTTGTGTTTGTTGCAAATAAAATACCATGTAAAATACAAGGTGCCACATGTATGGAACTACTTTGAAACTGGTCATGGAAAATGAGAGCATGATGGCATTGGTGCATGCATAAAAGCTGCCCTTGGAAAGGAAGAGATAAAGTTTATAGGTGATCTCCTTTGAGACGGTGCATCTATAGTGAAATGGTGTGCATCTGTCATGGGAGAAAAAGAAACAAGGAAACACCTAGTGCAGAGAATATTCTAAGAGGTGACAAATGTGGACCGATCCCAAATACATCTGGTGAACACAATGCATGGAACTCGACAATTTCATTCAATTAGAAGCTTAGACCACTCAGCCCTACAAATTTGGACAAGATTGAAGGATTTCTTTTGCACATTGGAGGTGCCAAGAATAGTGTCTTTAGACACCAACAAATAGAAATCAGAAAATAACATGCTTTCAAGTTATGATATGGAAGTAGAAACAGATGTACATGAACAAATAGAAAACCAACTAGGGTTTCATGAACTACAAATTTCATCCTATCACTAGGGTTGACAAGTTAGTGGATGAAATTAGGGTTTCATGACCTCTTTACAAGTTATGACATGGAAGTAGAAACACATGTACATGAAAAAATAGAAAACCAACTAGGGTTTCAATCTACTACAAATTACATGCTATCACTAGGGTTCACAAGTTAGTGGATGGAACTAGGGTCTAGTGACCTCTTTACAAGTTATGAGATGGAACTAGAAACACATGTACATGTACAAATTGAAAAGCAACTAGGGTTTCATGCACTACAAATTGCATTCTATCACTAGGGTTGACAAGTTATGAGATGTACCTACGGTCTTATGACCTCTTTACAAGTTCTGAGATGGAATTAGAAACACATGTAGATGAACAAATAGAAAACCAAATAGGGTTTCATTAACTAAAAATTTCATGCTATCACAAGGATTGACAAGTTAGTAGAGGGAGCTAGGGTTTAGTGACCTCTTTACAAGTTATGAGATGGAACTAGAAACACATGTACATGAACAAATACAAAACCAACTAGGGTTTCATGAACTAAAAATTGCATGCTATCACTAGGGTTGACAAGTTAGTGGATGGAACTAGGGTTTAGTGACCTCTTTACAAGTTATGAGATCGAACTAGAAACACATGCACATGTACAAATTAAAAAACAACTAGGGTTTTGTGAACTACATATTGCATGCTATCACTGGGGTTGACAAGTTATGAATGGAACTAGGGTTTAGTGACCTCTTTACAAGTTACGAGATGGAAGTATAAACACATGTACATGAAAAAATAGAAAACCAACTAGAGTTTCATGAACTACAAATTGCATGCTATCACTAGGGTTGACAAGTTTAGTGTATGTAACTAGGGTTTAGTGACCTCTTTACAAGTTATGAGATGGAAGTCGAAAAACATGTACATGAACAAATAGAAAACCAACTAGGGTTTCATGAACTACAAATTGCATGCTATCACTGGGGTTGACAAGTTAGTAGATGGAACTAGGGTTTAGTGACCTCTTTACAAGTTATGAGATGGAACTACAAACACATGTAAATGTACAAATTGAAAAACAACTAGGGTTTCATGAACTACAAATTGCATTCTATCACTAGGGTTGACAAGTTATGAGATGGAACTAGGGTTTAGTGACATATTTACAAGTTATGATATGGAAGTAGAAACACATGTACATTAACAAATATAAAACCAACTAGGGTTTCATGTACTACAAATTGCATGATATCACTAGGGTCAAAAAGTAAGTGGATGGAACTAGGGTTTAGTGACCTCTTTACAAGTTATGCGATGGAAGTAGAAACACATTTACATGAACAAATAGAAAACCAACTAGGGTTTCATGAACTACAAATTACATGCTATCACTAGGGTTGACAATTTAGTGGATTGAACTAGGGTTTAGTGACCTATTTACAAGTTATGAGATAGAAGTAGAAACACATGTACATGTACAAATTGAAAAGAAACTAGGGTTTCATGAACTACAAATTGCATGCTATCACTAGGGTTTACAAGTTAGTGGATGGAACTAGGGTTTAGTGACATCTTTATAAGTTATGAGATGAAACTAGAAACACATTTACATGTCAAAATTGAAAAGCAACTAGGGTTTCATGAACTACCAATTCCATGCTATCAACACGGTTGACAAGTTATGGTATGATGTTAGTATTGTAGAGTATGGTATGGTATATTAGTATGATATGGTATGTTAGTATGGCATGATGTTAAAGTTAGTGGTATGGCTATGATGTTACTATGTTAGTGTAATGATATTAGTGTATGTAATTCAGGTAGTGTATAGTATGGTTATGGTTATGGTGTCTAGTGATTGTCTCCCATGAATTACTTAATCATTAGTTGATCTTAGTTGGATGAGTAAAAAATTCTTCCTTTAAATATTGGAAATTCATTCTAGAACACAGGTGAACCACACATATTATGTTCCAAAATCAAGTCAACCATGTATGTATAAATTTGAACCTTCCTTTATATTATATATGTATACAAATAATGTTACAAAAATTGGCATGCCACATGGCCATAATACAAAATAATGGATAAAAATGTACATCTGTGTGTATACAAACAAAAAGATACATGTATGTACTCCCCCCTATACATTTATTTTATTTATCCCTCCTTTCACTTCCACTATCAATGTCTTATAATAAGTCTATATTTCTCTTCTAACTACTCAGTGGTGATCCCCAATACTGAATAAGAGAGACAAGTCGCATTAGTGGAGACTGCAGAAAAAAAAAAAAAAAAAAATTGTAAGTTAGTTTACCAACCTATAAAAATTCTATGTAAATTTGTTCAGATTCCAAACCAATATAACATTTTTACTTACTGTACATAAGTAAGTAATGGTGGGTCACCGATTTGGAGCTCTTCAAGCATCAAATCAGAGAAAGATATACATAAGCATACAAATAAAGAGATACATAAATGTACATGTTGGCTTATCAAAGGTGGGTCATCGCTTCGATTCTCTTCAAGCACCGGTGCCTCACTAGAAGCCTACATAAAGTAACATATATCAATTTCAGATAATAAAAAGAATCAGAGACATATATACTACATGGACGAAAAATGATGTTTTCAAATAAAGAAAAACATACATGTACCTGGCGGGGCAGAAGAGGTGGGTTGCCAACAACCTCGCTTTGGTGCTCTTCTAGCACCACTGGCTCAATAGATGCCTGCATAAAATAACATATTTCAATTTCAGATAATACATGAAAATGAGACATATACAACATGGAGGGATAATGAATTTAAAAAAAAAAATTGATACATACATGTACATTGGGCGGGGGGGTGGAGGGGGAGAGGTTGGTGAGCAACGAACCTGATTGGGTGCTCTTCAATAACCACTTGCTCATTATCAAATTGCATAAAATAATATATATGTCAATGTCAGCATATCAATAAGGGAAGAAAGAAAAAAGATACTTGACATGTACAAAAGGCAATATATGCAAGAGTTTCAATATATAAATATACCCGGGGGACATGAGGAGGTGTGTAACTAGTGAGTGGAGCAACTTTCAACGGGATAAAAATATTTCTACATAAATTAGCAAAGAAGTTTTCTTGTTGGACAACATCATCAAAATCACGTTCCTACGTATAAAAGGCTAAAGATAGAATTAGACAATTTCAAAAAATTAAAAAAGTACATGTTGAATCATTAAAGTCAGAATAAAAAGAAAGAGATACATAAACGTACCTACTGGATTGTTAGAAATGGGTCACTGATTTGGTTATCTTAAATCATCAATGCCTCACTAGAAGCCTGCATAAAGTAACATATGTCAATTTTAGATAATAAAAAGAATCAGAGACATATATAGTATATGGACACAAAATGATGTTTTCGAAGAAAGTGAAACATACATGTACCTGGAAAGGGGGAAGAGGTGGGTCACCAACAACCTCGCTTTGGAGATATTAAAGCACCACTGGCTGAATAGATTCTTATATAAATTAACATATGTCAATGTCAGATAATACAAAGAAAAAGAGACATATACAACATAGACGAAAAATGATTTTTTCAAAGGAAGCGAAACATACATGTACCTGGGGGTGGGGGAGAGGGGGGTCACCCATAAAGATATCATGCTACACAACAAAACATAAAGATACAATTAGAAAAATTCTAAAAATTAAATGAATGAATGTTTAATTATTAAAAGAATAATTAAAAGAATATTTAAAATAATTCCTCGGTCTGGGAATCTTCCTCTACATGAAGGGACTAGGCTGGGATTCCACATACTCATCCTACTCACCCTGCATTAAAAATATTGTATCCAGATTAGGATGTGTTAGTGCCAGAAATTGTTCTCAGACTACTAAAAGAACAAGCCAACACAATCTAAAATAAAAATAAAATAAAATTGGTTTTAAAGGTTTTGGTTTTTAGTTTTGGTTGAAAACTTCATCAATCAAGGAGGAAATAAACAATGACAAAATAATATAGAATCGAATCATGCAATTTGGATAAATTAAGGATCAAACACATTCCAATAAACCATAAACATTATGCATGAAACACTAACTTCATCCACAGGTTATAAGCATTTACATGAATAAACCTTTAAACATGAAATGAAATTGTAGACTGAGCAATCAACTAGATCAAAAATGAAAAAGCATGATAGGTAAAGGGGCTTATCAGTTTATATATAATCAATAACAGTCATCCACTTACATAAGAGTTATAACTTCTAGCTTGAGAAATCAAAGCTCCAAAAGCCTCTCCTTGAGTGAAAACTCCCACCCCAAAACTGTATGTTTGTCTTCCTTTTATCATTACAAAAGTAAAGAAGTTGCATAACTACCTTCTAGGTCAAAATTTGAAATATTTACATCAATTAGTTACATGATAACTCAAAATATTTAAAGATAATTAACCCAAAAATAACAAATTGGATTTTGGGAAATTTGTGTCTCAAAGATGCCTTTATATCACTTGATCCGAGACACCTGTGCAAAAAAAAGAGAGAGGTTTTGTTAAACAATTCTTTTATGAATAAAAACCTCCATTGGTTCTTAAAAATTCCCCTTCAATTGATCGAAATACGTGCTAGAACGTTGTGACTAAAATAGGAAATTATTAAATAATTCAAACCCCACAAATAGGCCACAAAGATGAATTCCAATCTCTTGAACAATAATATCTGTTGCAAACTTGAGAGAGGTTTTTGTGAATGATTTGGTTTTGGACAAAAACCTATTTTGGTTTTCCACAATTCGTTTCTATCACCTCGTAATCGGCTCCCAATGATAATGACAAAAACAAGAAAAATAGAGCTGCTTTAGGAATCTCCTCATGAAAATGATTGACAAAGGACTAAAAAAGGAGGGTTAGATTATAAATAAAACTTGGAATAAACTTTTATTATAAGTTTTTGAAATCTCAAAGATATACATATTAACTAATAAGCCCAAAAGACAAACCTTAAAACTAAATTAATGAAATAATTCAACCATTAAAAGCATTGAATCCAACAAAAATTAGTGATTGTCAAAAGTTCTTAAAATCAACATAAAATGTAAAATCATTTTAAATGAATGGTTTAAAATTAGGATAAAAATAATAAATAAACTAAGGACAAGATCTAGTTATAACATCTAGCTCTTGCTGTGGGATGAAGTCCTCCTTGTGAAGCTTCGAAAACCTGTAGACCTTGCACCTTATTCATTGGGTGATGGATTCATTTACCAAATCTCAACAACTTTCTCAAAATATGAATGCATACATCTGAAATGAAAAAATACTGCTACAAACCAGCATACTGAAAAGCATCTACATGCTCGTATAGCAAGCTTATTATGCCATTTACTCCTACTTCTAATCAAAGGAAACAACCCAATCAAGTGTAATCATACTTCAGTGAATCCAATAAACCATTTGAATGAGAATCATAATTCCATGCATACTAATGTTTGAGAAAACCCACAAAAGATTTGATAAATGCAATAAAGAGCCTGTATGCAGCTGATAATTATGACTATAAATAGGAAGTATGCCAAAAGATGGAGCATTAGAAACCTTTGCAAAATACAACTCCATCCAAGAAGCCACGAGATCATGAAATTTCTGATTTAAAACTTCAATGTCTTCATTATATTCATCATAAAGTGAAGAATTATCTTCCTCTTCATTGTTGTTCTTTTTAAACTTTGGATCAAGAATGGAAACCAAGGGCTTTTCAAACTGCTTCTTGACCTTTAAATAAAACCCTTGATCAAAACTTGAATAAATAAAATTTTGAAAGTGACCATAAGTCAAGAATGGAAACTTATTTCTTATATCAATAGGAAGAGGTTGAAGAGCAGCAACTTCTTCTTCATAACATGATAATCTCATAGAAGGAACTAAGAAATTTCTACTATAATCCACTGAAAGTATATTCTCATCGAAAAAGTCAGCAAATTGATATGAAGAATCAACACAAACGTCATTTATATCCTTGTTCATATAAAAATCTAAAAATGATGAAGAAAACCTATCTTAAATCTGAATGATACCTGCGTTCTTCTTCATGTTCATAAATTTGTATATCTTCAACATGAGCCTGATCTCGAAGCATTTTGCAAGGTCGCATGTTCTCCTTCACTCCTTTTGAATCCTCAAACAATTGTCTTAAAGATGATGATTTCCTTTCCAACAAGAAAAAGACAAGATCTGAATGTTGAGCCATAACATAATATACCATAACAAGTTTTTTCGAAGGTTTGATCTCTTGAGGCGTACTGATATAAAAAATTTGAAACCTCTAATTAAATTTAGTAATTGGCTCATGATTCTCTCTTTTCAAACTATAAAATTTGGAAATAAATTGATCATAAGATTTATTCTTACCCCAATACTTAAAAAAGACATCATGTAACTCTTCCCATGATCCAATTGAATCAGCTTTTAAATTTTGAAACCAAAACCCATCATCTCCAGCAAAGGATTTCGAGAATAACCTCATGACAACATTCTCATGCATGATTTCAAAATTATCAATGAAATTATGAAAAGATTATAAATGCTTCTCTGCTGCAATATGGTCTTTTCCAGTAAAATGGAGAATATATTCAACAAAGTAGGAAGGGTAAGGATGTAAGAGAGACGACAACCTAAGAGGTTTAAACATCTTTTGTCTGAGTCTAGACTGAAAATATGTGAGTCAAAAATGAGGTTCAACAATATGTTTTCAAGTTTTAGTAGTGATGGTAGAAGGTAATAGATTAGATTTATTCTCTATGAGATGACCAGAATAATCAGCTTCAAGAGATATGGGTATATGTATATCATTATGAACATGTATTTCAAATGAAGGAATAGGATCAACATCAATAAAACAAGAAGAATGCAGATTTTCTTCTTCCAAAGAGGGATATCTACATGAGGGTTTATGATCATCGAAGTAGACAAAACAAAAAAAATTCTTTTGACATGCAATGGGAAAGACAAGAAATAACTGATGAATAAGAACAAAACCTCATGGAGGAAAGTAACAAGCTGATACCCAGTCTTTCCATTTGGCTTCTTCATTTTTCTTTCAACAAAATTCTCCTTGTAGTGGAATATTTAATCGTGGAGTCGCCGGTGAAAATTTGTAGTCTAAAATATTTTCTGATTTTTTTCACCTCTCAAAATCAAATGACTAATGATTATCCAGGGAAGGTATACTTTATCTTCATTTGTGGGAATGGCACCAAAGATGTTAGTGCTAGAAATTGTTCTCAGACTACTAAAAGAGAAAGCCAACACAATCTCAAATAAAAATAAAATAAAATTGGTTTTAAGGGTTTTGCTTTTTAGTTTTGGTTGAAAACTTCATCAATCAAGGAGGAAATAAACAACAACAAGATAATATAGAAATGAATCATGCAAGTTGGATGAACTAGGGATCACACACATTCCAATAAACCATAAACATTACACATGCAACACTAACTTCATCCATAGGCTATAAGCATTTACATGAATAAACATTTAAACATGAAATGAAATTATAAACGCACCAATCAACCAGATCAAAAACTAAAAAGCATGAAAGGTAAAAGAGATTATCATTTTATATATAATCAATAACAGTCATCCACTTACATAAGAGTTATAAGTGCTAGCTTGAGAAATGAAAGCTCCAAAAGCCTTTCCTTGAGTTAAAAATCCCACCCCAAAACTGTATGTTTGTCTTCCTTTTATCATTACAAAATTAAATTAGTTCCATAACTACCTTCTAGGTCAAAATTTGAAACCATCACATCAATTAGTTACATGATAACTCAAAATATTTAAAAATAATTGACCCAAAAATAGCAAATCGGATTTCAGGAAATTTGGTGAATTTCTAGAAATTTGGGTCTCAAACACTCTTTCATATCTCTCGATATGGGAGACTTGTTCAAAACCTGAGAGAGGTTTGTTTAAATGAGTCTGTTGTGAATAAAAACCACTCTTGGTTTTTAAAAATTCCCCTTCAATTGACCAGAATACGTGCTAAAAATTTGTGACTAAAACAAGAAATAATTAAATAATTCAAACCCTACATATAGGCCACAAATATGAATTCGAATCTCTCAACCAATACTAGCTATTGGAAAACTGAGAGAGGATTTTGTGCATCAGTTTGTTGTGGAAAAAAATCTCTTTTTTTTCTTTCTTTCCATTATTTGTTTCCATCACCTCGTAAGCTTCTCCCAACAATAATGATAAAAATAGGAAAAATAGAGCTGCTATAGGAATCTCCTCATGAAAATATTTGACAAAGGACTAAAAAATGAGGGTTAGATTATAAAGCAAACTTGGAATAAACTTTTATTACAAGTTTTTGAGAGCTTAAAGATATACATATTAACTAATAACCCCAAAAGAAAAACCTTAAAACTAAATTAATGAAATAATTCAACCATTAAAAGCATTAAATCCAACAAAAATTACTGATTGTCAAAAGTTCTTAAAATCAACATAAAATGAAAAATCATTTTAAACCAGTGGTTGAAAATTAGGATAAAAAGAACAGATAAACTAAGAACAAGATCTAGTTATAATAGTATGTATTGAATTTTACAATATCTATTATAAATATGTAAATAATGACAACAAATTAAAAAGTATAGTTCTTACCACTGATGGTGAAGAACCAAACCCATATGCAATACTGATTGCTGCATCAATGTTCTCAACATCAATCGATGGACTATGTGAATCTGGGGTGTCATGGGACACCAACTGTATATTTGTTCACATAATTTGTTAGATAATTAAATAGAAATAAATTGCGAAACAATTGAAAAATGTGATACAAAACAAAATATAATATGAAAATAATTAGTTTTACTTACATATGAAAGTAATCCATCATCCTGGAACTCTGAAGCAGGGCCATAGCATATGGCTCCACATGTTGTGCAAGGGTGTGGAGTAACATGATGCTCTGAACGTTATGTGTCCCTAGTGCGATATGTAGATGGATCCTTACTTGTGATGGGCCAGCCTCGAATGTGCCAACCCCTTGGCCTACATTTCCTTGGATAGCAGTCCCATGCTAAAGCAATGTATCTACCAAGTCAAATAAGGCCTCATGTGTATCATCAATTATAAAACCCACAGGAGGGTATAGCCGAGGGGGTTTTGGTGTACGTGAAGGGCGTGAGAGACAGTTAATATTAGTCCTAGCCCCTTCCCTATCTTGGGGCATCCCATGACCCACAACCTGGAAGTCTAAAATATCAAAATAGTTCACATGTTTCCCTAGGATGAATTCTGCATACAACTTCCTCAAGAAATAAAATGCGATGTCCCTATTGCCAGCAGGGTCTTCATCGAAGACCATATACCAGCGATCCATCCACTTGGCTTTAATATTTGGTTCCATGCACTAGTCTATGGAAATGTGTGCTTGAATGGTGGGTGGAACCAATCCGGTGCTAGGGTCCCTGAATAATTAAAACAATTGGTCTTTTGTAATATTTAGTGTTTTTATGTCTTTATAACTCAAACCATCAGAATAGTATTGCCTCATGGATTCTTTGTACGAGCTAATGTTGTACAAAGCTCCCTGGGAGTTGGAAATTGTGTTTTTTATGGTATTCAATTCCTTGGCTAAAGATTGTCTCAAATGATCCCCCTCTCTAAAAGATGAGCTAAGGTGCTTCAATGCACCCAAACGAGATAGAATCTGTGAATTCTGGTCTTGTTCCCCCTCTGTGTTTGGGTTTGTATCTGTTTTTCGGTTCGTGTTTGTGTTTGTGTTTGGATTTGTGTTTGGGTTTGGTTCATTTTGTTTGGTATAATGAATTTTCCTATTATTTGTTAAGATTAAAACAACAAATTACAATTTTTTTTATTATATCATTCTTTGATTTAATTCATTTTTTTAAATTAAATTCGTTTTAAGTTTTTAACAAATATAAAACTATGAAATTAAAAAATATATATATATTGAATACAATTGTGGATGATATGAGTACTTACCTTCCATTGGAGCCAAGCCACCTCCACAACTACCCTCCAAAGCCACCTCCAGATGCTCTAACACAAAATGTCGGTGCGGTATTTCATCGTCCCGATATTGCCTCACTATGCAAATAACAAATTGAGGCCCATGAACTATGCTTTATTTTTTTTTGGTTTTACATATTGCATATGGGATATATATCACTTGCAATATGTAAAACTTTAAAAATGTACATGCGATATATCACATATGAGATATCTAGTAACTAACCTTAGCCTCTCCTTTGGGCTCAGATTTTCTGAATGTAGAATCAATAACGCATCTATATTTTGGATTTACATTTCGAAAGTGCATTTTTTATTTCTAAAGTGGCACTAAAAAGTGGAACCAACTTCCTGTGAGTGCGCTTTGCTGAAATAAATAATACATATTTTTTTTTTCAGTTTTTGGTATGTTACAGCATGCAAGAGCGATGACACTCTTACTTCCTCCTAAGAGATTTATTAGTCTTCTGAGAGGTGAGAAGCACTACCATTTTACATTTTTAATCTGAAAAAATTAGTTTTTAAACATAAATGTGAGTATTCTAACACTTGCATACGTGTGTTCCTATAAAACAATGGTGCGACTCCTTCTACTATATGATGGATCAATGCTTCAGATCAAGGTATACCTTGACTTTTATTGCGACTCAATTTGTAGAGCTCCTTGTTTACCCTGTTTAGAGTTTGGGAAAAAATATTTACATCCTCCCTATAATTTTTAAGACAAGTTAATTATTAAAATGTTGGGTCTGGTAAAATCCTTGCGATTGGAAAATTCCAATGCTCGTTGGAAAATAAAATAGATTGTAGTGTAAAATATAAATATTGGCACACAACCATCTTGGATTTTACTATACAATTTTTATTTATATATTTAATGTGTTGGTTATGATTTGGATGTGGCTCTGGTTGGCTGGTAGCTGGTTTCTAGAACTATGAAACTAAAGATCTTGGATGGATTCTCTATTTGCTACGATTGTATTTCTTGGTTCTTAGTTAAATTTTGGTTTTGGATCTATTATTTATTTCATCTTAGTTACTTGTGTGTTTTGGATCTGTTATTTCTTGATATATAAATAACTCAAAACAACACTTGGTTATAGATTTGTTTTGATTTTAAACAAACGAATAATCTCTATATGAAGCCTCTTGGCTCTAAATTTTATATGTGTTGAAATTCTAATATTTGATATTTACTGTATTTTAGGTTTGTGAAGAGAAACCTTTCGGCTCTCCTTATAATCTCTATAAAAAATATTGAAGAATAATTATTTAGATGAATATCTATTTAACTTACTATTGATATATTATGTAAGAGATTTATATTGTTTACAAATGGACTTTTTTTTGTTTAAATGAAAAAGTGAGTGCGATTACTAAATGTTTGTACATAAGAATTTAAATAATAACAAAAGTTAGAGATCAAGAATAATGAATAGGTAAAAACAAAAGAAAGTAATTAATGCCTTGCATATTTTAATTTTAAGAAAGAAATATAAATTATAATATATTTAAAAATTTTAAATAACATGACTAAGAATTAGATGATTCAGTAAGGAACCTGTCACCACCCATAGGAAACCAAAACTCAAGATGACCTTCCTCCAAACCAACTCCTGGAGCAACAAAAATTTCTTTCTCCAGAACCATTTATCATGTTTGTTTAACCACAAGGGAAAATTTCAATCAATGTGTAGTATGTTTACATCAATAGATCATTTCCCCTCCATCACTGGCATCCTTCTTATTTGATGGGCATACTACTTCATAGTGCTTTTCCTAGGACTTTGTCATTTACGAGCCACCTACTCTACAATGCTCTGCAAGAACTCTCGACTCGATTTTGTGGAAGGTGCCTCCTACATCACTTGTCTTTTTACTCAGTATCTTTCTCCATTTGTCATTTACCCTTGTGGGCCAGCACACACTCTTTTAGCTACTAATTCATTTCCAAATCCTCTAATTTTTTTAATTAATAATAATAATAATTCCATTACATTTCTTTTGACTTTATTTGTCAAAATATATAAAAATAAATATTCAAAGTTTTTAACAAATTAATAATTCTTTTGTGTATTACATACACCTCCCCTTTAAAGTTAACACCATCCTCAATGTTATTATTTCTTCATCCTTTTGTTCAATTATTTCTTTCTGAAATAGGACTGGATATGGTTCTCTAATATTACTTACCAATTCCCAAGTAGACTCCTCTCGAAGAAGGTGCTTCTATTGGACCTTGACTTGTCCAATGGTACGATTTCATAGTAATATTTATCTCCTATTGAGAATACATTCTAATTCCAGTTGAAATTCTCCTTTAGGTTCGACTTGTATCACATGAATAGCATAACGAACGTATTTCTTTAAAATTGAAACATGAAAAAATTATGTAATTTTATTGTAGATGGTAATTCTAATTGATATTCCACCAGTCCAATCTTTGCTAAAATTCCAAATGGTCCTTAATACCTCGGTGCCAATTTTGAGTATTTTCCCAACCTTAAGAAACTTTTTTTGGGTTTTACCTTTACTGTCATGCATCTATTTCTAAGTTGGTATAACTTGTTTTCCTATCTTGGACAACCTTAAAATTATGTTGTGTGTTGTTCATTGTTAGTTCCATATCATTCAATATTTAAAGTCCTAACATTAGTGTTTCGATGGGAATGCTCAAACAAATTGGATTACTATACATTCATTCATAAAATATATCAAATGGACTTAATCCAGCTTAATATTAAAAATGATTGTTATATGCAAATTATAGCTGATGTAAATAATCTTTCGACTTACCTGGCTTATCCATTACGTACATTCTAAGCATGTCTTCAAAAACCTAATTTACCCTTCTCATTTTTCGGTCGTTTTGAAGATGATATGTAGTGTTAAATTTAATTGCATGCCTAAACCTTTAAATAAATCCTTCCAAAATTCTCCCGTAAATTTTGCATCTCTGTTCAATATTACTATTTTAGGTACACCATGCAATCTAAAAAAATTCCTTCATAAAAATATCAGTGATATTAATAGCCTTATATGTATATTTTACTGGAATAAAGTTATCTTCCTTACTAAGTTTATCTAGCACAACCGTGACTGAGTCCTTTTTCTTAACACTTATAGGTAATTCAGTTATAAAATCCATATTTATAATTTCCTATTTCCATTCCTGAACACGTAATGGCTGTAGCGATCAGGAAGGATGCTGATGTTCAGCTTTACCTCTGAAAATTCAATACACCTTGCTAACTATTCTAATACTTCATTTTCCATGTTAGGACAGAAGAAATCCTTCCTTGTCGTGGGAATCGTTTTCTAATATCTAGGATGTCCTGAATAACGTCTTTTATACAATTTATCCATAATAAATAATTTAATTTCTTCTGAATTTGGTTTCTATAATCTTCCTTTGTGTAATAATAACCAATTTTTATTTAGACTAAAATCTGTTTTAACTTGATTTACTTCATTTTATGAAGTCTTCCCTTTTATTTTCTGGTAATTTTTATCAATTTTTTCTGCACTTTTAATCTTATCCTATAAATATGTTTCGTATTTGCTTCTTGTAAGTGCATATAGTTGATTGGCATGATGACTTAGAGTGTCCACCATCTTATCCTCTTTTCCTTTTATATGTTTTATTTCAAAATCATATTCTCTTAAGAATGATAACCAACTACCTTGTCTAGGATTAAGATTTTGTTGATCGAATAAGTATTTTTAAACTTATATTATGAGGCATTAAAAAAATATCCTTCCTATGAGATATTGTTGACACATTTTAAGTGCATGAATGGAAACAACTAGCTTTAGATCATGAGTAGAATAATTATTTTTGTGTTCCTTTAGCCTCCTAGAGTAATAGGCTATAACGTAATTTTACCAACTTAGTACTCAACCTACACCTTGTTTGCATGTGTCCTTACATATAAAAAAATATTTAAATGGGACAACATTTTTTAGAATAGGAGCTATTGTTAATAACTATTTTAGTCTATTAAAACTCTCTTCACATTTTTTGTTCCAATCAAATTTCTTACCTTTCTTTTGTAATGAAGTTATAGATATTTTATCTTAGAAAATCCCTCAATCAATTTATCATAATAGAGGGTAATCCCTATAAAAAATATTATATTAGTTACGTTCTTCGGAACATGCCATTCCATGAGCTTTAATTTTATCAAGGTCTACTAATATCCCATACTTAGACACCACATGTCCTAGATATCAAATTTTGATTTTGAAAAAGTCACACTTTCCAAACCTCGGAAATAATTGTTGTTCCCTTACCACTTGTAGGATTATTTTTTAAGTGTCTTCATTTTCTTGTTGATGTTTAGAATAGATTAATATGTCATCGATAAAACCGAGTGCAAATTTATCTAATTATCTACTTAATATATTGTTCCTTAAACACATAAAGGTCATTGGGGAATTTTTTTACTCAAAGTGAATTACAACAAACTCATAATAATCATATCTGGTTCTAAAAGCAGTCTTAAAGATATCCTCATCCCTAATCCGTACTTGATGGTATCTCAATATGATTTTTTTTTTTGAAAATATTGTTAACCGTCGAAACTGATCAAGTAGATCATCAATACGAGGTAGAGGATATCGATTTTTAATTGTCATTTTATTTACTTGTCTATAATCTATGCATAACCATAAAGTGGCATCTTTATTTGTTTACAAACAAGATCGTTGCTCCCCAAGGGAAAACACTAGGTCGAATGTATGTTTTATCGATTAATCCTGTATTTGTGATTTTAATTAAGATAGTTCTATTATATTCATCCGATAAGGAACCTTTGAGGCTAGTACTACCCCTACTACCAAATCAATTGTAACATCTCTATCTATTTGTAGAGGTAGTCAATAAATTTCTTCCGAAAATATATATTTAAAGTATTTTAATATTGGTATGTCTTCTACATTAAGTTGACTATTCTTATCTTTACCATCCATTATATAAACTAAATTTTTTTTCAACCTTTATGAATATAACTTTTCTTTTGTAAAGATGTGTTAGAATAGTCAACCCATATTTTGCTACCTTAGACATTAATTTCATTATTTTTGTCTTATTTGCCTAGTTCATGTGTCCCACCTTGTGCAAGTTGTCATTTACCTATCCATAGTGGTCAAAATTGCCTTATTTGACCCATGTAGCACTTGGGAAACCTCAAGGAATCAATTCTACTTTATTCCTGGCCTCCTAGGTGCCCTTCTACTTTTTCTGCTTTATTGTTTGCTTTTTCAGTGTTTTAAGGCAAAAGGAAAAGCTTGACTAGGTGAGGTTGACTAGTTTTTTGTCCTACACATCCTCCTCTCTTTTCTCCTTGGAAAATCATGTATGATTTGTCATTCCATCACTCTTTAGCTTTCCTAAGCACTTTTTCCAATTCATGAGCTCCATGACTGATTTGGAAACAGTTTTTTGCACCTATGGGGGATTTGCTTAATTTTAGTAAGCCTACTTTTGACTAGATTCAAATTGATCCTCATGCATTTGAATATCCTATGTAATTATTTAATGCAGCAACCTATTATGTTACAGGGTTGGCTATTGTACACTGAGTTAATAAATTTTAGTGTTCAGCTCCATTTTCAGTCTCTTTTGTGTGTGATTTTGCATGATCAATTGATAATTGTTGTGAGTAAAATTAATCTATCACTGGGTTCAATTTACACATGGTATCAGAGCCATTTTAGATTGATTTATATCCTTCAAAATTGTTTTGTAGGTTCTACATCAGTGACTTGGAGCCTTCTACTGACAGTCGGGATAGATTTCTAAGCTATGGATCAATCTCAGAAGATCATCTTGAGTTCCTTCAAATTCTTTGAATGGAAAGCAGAGATGAAGATACTGTTGAGAGAGAAATGCCTCTACAGGGTGACTATGGCAATAGAAGCAGAGCCCAATGTAGCTGCAGAGAAGATAAAATGGCACAACCAGAGGGATGAGGCCTATGGTCTCCTGTGTTTGAGTATTTCTAGAGACCTCCTTTTCCATCTTGATGGATTGACATCACTGAATGAAGTATGGGAGAATATTACTAATCTTTTTGGAAAGATAGATGAGATGAGGGGACATCAAATAAAAAATGAACTGATCTCCCTAAGTCCAAATAGCTTTGAATCCCTGCAACTCTATTTCTCCAAGTTCAAAGCACTTGTTTTGCCACTGAAACAGTGTGGGATCGAAAAGAAGGATGATCAACTAGTCTTGGCCATACTCTCAAAGATTGGCCCTAACTATTCAGTGTTTGTTTTGACCTTCTATGCCACAAAACTGACAGCTCGAACTTGGAAGATGCCTAGCCTTGCAGATTTCATGGAATCTCTCACACAAAAACAAGACAAGCTGGTGATGATGGGCACCATCAAACCATCCAAAGACCAAGCTCTAGTTGCTGGAGATTTGAAGGTGGATTAAAAAAGTAAAAAGAAAGATAAAAATCCACCAGAGCAAAATAGAGACAAGAACAAGTCTCAGGAGGAGCCACAAGGTTCCAAGAAGAACTACCAGAAGAAGAAAAACAAAGGAGAAATGAGCAAGTGTGCATAATGCAATAAAGGAAATCACACTAAATTCTCTTGTATGAAAAAGCAGATAAACATGCTGACCCAACTCCTAGAGAAGAATGGCATATCCCTTCCAGATAGCTCAAAGAAAAGGGAAGGAGGATCAAGTTCAGAAGATAGAGAGAGAGTTCATGCTCTAGTTGCTGGCACATCAAGCTCACCTAGTTTCATCATTGATTTTGGAGCTTCAAGACACATGGTTTTGACAAAGGAGGCATTCACCTCACTGGACATGTCGAAAGGACCACCTATAGTACTGGGAGCTGACTCTCTCACTGAAATTTTGGGCAAAGGGAGGATTAATCTTGATCATGGTCAGTTCAACAATGTGTTGTATGTTCCTGGTCTTGCCTCCAACCTCTTATCAGTGTACCAGATTACTCACTCTGGGTCTCCTAAGAAGGTCATATTATCTCCTGATGAAGTTGAGATCACAAAGATCTCAAGTGGTAAAGTCATTGCAAAAGGAGTTGCAAATCATGCTCAAAAGGTATACATGTTCTCACACTTCCTACCCTACTCAAACCCCTCTGCTCTTCTAATTCATGCTAATGAGGAAAGCAAGATTTGGCATGAAATATTTGGCCAACTTAATTACAAGTATCTTTCTGATCTTAGTGAAAAAGAGATGGTCATAGGGTTTCCCAAGATAAAATTTTCCAAACGAGTTTGCCAAGGTTGTATCCCAGGAAAACAGCCAGAGCATAAATTTGAGAGAGCTAGTCATGAGAGAACCTCTGCACCCCTCGAGCTGATCCACAGTGATGTTGCTTGCCCATTCCCTCATATGTCCATGAGTCAGGAAAAATATGCATTGACTTTCATAGATGACTTTTCTAGGTATTGCTGGGTTTACTTCTTGAAACACAAGTCTAAAGTTTTTGGCCTCTTCAAAGTCTTTAAGGCTTTGGTTGAAAACCAGTCTGGGAGGAAACTCAAGGCCCTCAGATATGACAATGGAGGTGAGTATCTCAAGTATGAGTTTATTAATTATTGTGTAGATGCAGGTATTCAGATGCAGCATTCTATCCCCTACACACCACAGCAGAATGGTGTTGCAGAGAGGAAGAACAGATCAGTGAAGGAGATGGCAACATGCATGATGGAGGACAAAAAATTGCCACCAAAGTACTGGGCTGAAGCTATAAATTGTGCAACCTATATTCTGAATATGGTGCCTCATAAATATCTGATCTTGATTTGATTGGATTTACTGACAGCGATTGGGCAGGTGATAGCATAGATAGAAATTCCACATCAGGATATGTTTTCATGCTTGCAGAAGGGCCAATCAGCTGGTCAAGCAAGAAACATAGTGCCATTGCACTCTCATCTACAGAAGCAGAGTATAGAGGAGTTGTTAATGCAGCAACTCAATGTTTATGGTTGCAGGGATTACTTGGAGAGTGTGGATTCAAATAAGAGTACTCAACTACCATCTACTGTGATAAACAGAGTACCATTCGAATCTACAAATATCCAGTTCAGAAGCAGAGAACCAAACACATTGAAATCCATATGCACTACATCAGAGAGCTTGTGCATGATGGCACCATTCACCTACTCTTCTGTTCATCTTCAAAACAAGTAGCTGATATATTCACCAAAGCATTTTGTAAGAAGACCTTCAGCAATCTCAAATCAATGCTGGGGATTGCTGATCATGTTGTGAAGCATGAGTGAAGACAAGATTTCCAGATTTTTTTTTATAGTCCATGTTTAAGGGAGGATTTTCCCATGTGGTTTTTTCCTCTTTCCTTGGTTCTATGGACATGCAGTATGTAAAAGGGTGACTAAGCCTTGTTTCTAGGCCCTATATTTTTTTGATATATTACTCATAAGTCAGGCTTAAGGGGCGGTTTTAGAATAATCAACCCATAGTTAGCTACCTTATACATTAATTTCATTATTTTTGTCTTATTTTCCTAGTTCATGTGTCCCACCTTGTGCAAGTTGCCATTTACCTATCTATAGTGGTCAAAATTTCCTTATTTGACCCATGTAGCACTTGGGAAACCTCAAGGAATCAATTCTACTTTATTCCTAGCCTCCTAGGCGCCCTTCTGCTTTTTCTGCTTTATTGCCTGCTTTTTCAATGTTTTAAGGCAAAAGGAAAAGCTTGACTAGGTGAGGTTGACTAGTTTTTTGTCCTACACATCCTCCTCTCTTTTCTCCTTGGAAAAGCATGTATGAGTTGTCATTCCATCACTCTTTAGCTCGCCTAAGCGCTTTTGCCAATTCGTGAGCTCCATGACTGATTTGGAAATAGTTTTTCGCACCTATGGGGGATTTGCTTAATTTTAGTAAGCCTGCTTTTGACTAGATTTGAATTGCTCCTTATGCATTTGAATCTCCTATGTAATTATTTAATGTAGAAACCTATTATGTTACAGGGTTGGCTATTGTACACTGAGTTAATACAGTTTAGTGTTCAGCTCCATTTTCAGTCTCTTTTGTGAGTGATTTTGCATGATCAATTGATAATTGTTGTGAGTAAAATTAATCTATCACTTGGTTCAATTTCCACAAGATGAAATTTATCTTATGGTAATGTGCCCGATAATCCATTTTACAACAATAGTATTACCTTTATCATCCAAACATTAGAATGTTTTATCATAAGAGTTTAAAATAACTCTATGTTTCTCTAACCAATCCACTCCTATCAACAAGTCATAATATCATTGTTAAGAACCTGTGTCAACCCTCCTCTTTATTTTGTTAGTATATTTTTTCGGATGCATATGGTTTGTACGTCCTCCCATTAGTAGGTTGTATTATCCCACATTCATGGGGAGTAATTAATAGTTGTTAAGTCATCCGGTTAATATTTTGCATTGTCCCACATTCATGGGGAGTAATAGCTATTTAGATTAGACTTAGTATATAAGTATGTGTTGAGGCTAATGAAGGCATCGAAGAGTTATTTTGTATTGAGCTTGTTCAAAGGAGGTTTCCCCTTTGAAGTGGCCCATGATTAATAAAATTTATTATGTGCTTTATTATTCCTGTTATATTGTTCATTCTCATTGTTTATTGTAGGAAGTTCTTCACATATAGTATCAGAGCACTTTCTTCGCCTTGTTTGGTGGAATTTATGCCAATTTTTTTTCTTTTCAAGTGCTTCCTTGTGCTATGATTATTGGAATTGGTATTCTTCTTGAAGCGGTATTATTTAGTCGGATTAGGTAATAAACCCTATCCTCTTAATTGTGAGAATTACTTGGGAATATCCCTAAAATTCATTGTGAGGAGTACCACAGGAACCCTGTAGTATCTAGCCATTGAGAGTACCTTCCAAGAGTAAAGGGAAACGACCCCTACCTAATTGACTAGTTCCCACCTGTGAGGTATACCAAGAGCTATCATTTGTGGCAAAGAGGTTATCACTTTTACCTAAGCCATGAGTGAGGGATATTTCCCCAATATGCAAGTTGTTAGACAACATTAGCGGCCAAGTGAATCCCTTGAACCTTTAGGAATCCAAATATACCTAGGGTCCATATCCATTTATAGTTGATCAAGCATAGATTTCCAGAACCTCCATTTATAGTTGATAAAGCGCAATTTTTTAGAACTGTCATAGATCATTTCCTCCATTTCTAGTTGCTAAAGCACATCTTTCCAGAACCACCAAAGATCATTTCCACTAGAGAAAAGTATAAACTTCTTATTTTTGGATATATCTTCTTTGATTTAGCTCCATTTACATTGAAAATTCACTGTAGCCCCCGTAATTCCATTCTGCATATTCCTTCATTGAAGACCATATCCAAAATACCACTTCCTAAATCTTGAAATTCCACAGTTTTATTTAATTTTTAGGTTTTCCATAACTTTTATGATTCTCACCCAATCGCCTTCAAATTTTTCCACGATCTTTGTTTCCCAGTTTTTCTTCCTTGTCCCTCTCTGATAAATTTTCCAATTCCTTCACCCTACCTTTGAAATGCACATTTTATGCTTCCTATCCCTTAGAAAGTGTCCAAAACCCAGTAAAACCCCAACTACCGCCTCGAGTTTTTCCCAACTCAAAATTTTCCTTTTCTAAAATCCTTTTCGTATTTTTCTACCCATTTTTGAAAAACAAAATCTTCTTATGGTTGTCACCCGCACCAAAGTAAATAAACAAATGGAAGAATAAATTACCACCATCAAGTCCAAACTCTAATATATGGATAAAAAATTTCTTGGTTTCCATATTGAACATTCACCCGTGAGCAACCAACAATAGCTTGAGTCTTCTATAGACATTGGGTTCTCTTCCTCTAGCAACTTTCATTTGCCAAAGATGGATTTTCCTCCTTCAATGGTGATGATTTGACTGGATGGATTTATAGGGAAGGACAATATTTGAGCTTCCATAACACTTTTAACGTCAATAAAGTCCCACTTACATCCTTTCATTTGAAACATGAAGCCATTCAATGGTTATGTTCGTACATCAAGGCTCATGCAAAACCAAACAAGACATATTATTGCCAACTCCTTTTCCAATGATTTGGCCCTAGTGCTTTTCATTACTTCATAGGAGCACTCACCAAACTTCAGAAAACTTGAACTATGTGGGAGTATTAGATAGAATTTGAGAAACTGGCTAATCACATCAATGATTTCTTGATGCATTATACATGACTTGTTTTATCAGTGGTCTGAAGGATACAAATCGATTTGAGGTTAAAATGTTTTGTCACAACACAATGATGGACCCTATGGTTGGCTAAGTTATAAGAGGAAAAGATTATGGCTGAAAAACGCTCCAAATCCACTTGTTAAGAACCTATGTCAACCCTCCTCTTTATTTTGTTAGTATATTTTGTCAAACATATATGCTTTGTACGTCCTCCCATTAGTATGTTGTATTATCCCACATCCATGGGGAGTAAGTAATATTTTTTAAGTATCCTAGCTAATATGTTGCATTATTCCACATTCATGGGGAGAAATAGTTGTTTAGATTAGATTTATTATATAAGTATGTGTTGAGGCTAATGAAGACATCAAAGAGTTACTTTGTATTGAGCTTGATCAAACGAGGTTTCCCCCTCGAAATGGTTTACAATTAATAAAATCTCTCATGTGCTCCATTATTCCTATTATATCATTCATTCTCATTGTTTATTGCAGGAGGTTCTTCACATCTAGTATCATAGCACATTCTTGGCCTCATTGGGTGGAATTTCTGGCATTTTTTTTTGTTTTGTAGTTCTTCCTAGCGTTGTGATTATTGCTGGTGTTCTTCTTCTTGAAGAAATATTATTTATTCATATCAGAGATGAAACCCTATCCTATTAACTATGGGAAGTACTTGGGTATATCCCTAAAATTCATTGTGAGGAGTACCACAAGAATCCCACAATATCTGGCCATTAAGAGTACCTTCCAAGAGAAAAGGGAAATGACCCCTACCTGATTGACTAGTTCCCACCCATGAGGTAAACCAAGAGATGTCCTTTGTGGAAAAGAGGTTATTAGTTTTACTTGAGCCATGAGTGAGGGATACTTCCCCAATACACAAGTCATTAGACATCATTGGTGGCAAAGTGAATCCCTTGAACCTTTAGGAAGTTGAACATACATCGGGTCCGTATCCATTTATATTTGATAAAGCCTATCTTTCCAGAACTGCCACAGATAATTTCCTCCATTTATAGTTGATAAAGTGCAACTTTCCAGAACTTGCATAGATCATTTCATCCATTTCTAGTTGGTAAAGAACAACTTCCAGAATTTCTACAAATTATTTCCACCAGAAAAAAAGCTATAAATTTCTTATTTTTTGCCATAGTTTATTTGATTTAGATCCATTTACCTGGATAATTTAGTTTATCCTTCATAGCTACATTCCACATATTCCTTCCTTGAGGAACCTATCTGAAACTCCACTTCCTAAATCTTGGAATTCCACATTTGTTTATCTTTACAGTTTTCCATAGCTTTTTCGATTCTCACCCAATCGCCTTCAAATATTTCCATGGTGCTAGTTTCCCATTTTTGCTTCCTTG
>LPNX010221192.1:612075-630725 GCA_001517045.1 Pseudotsuga menziesii | reverse complement strand
TTTCCGAATTCAAAATTTTCCTTTTCTAAAACCCTTTCTGTTTTATTTTCTACCCATTTCCAAAAACAAATATTCTTATGATTGTCAACCATGCCAGAGAAAATAAACAAATGGAAGAAGAAATTTCCACCATGAATTCCAAACTCTAAAATCCAGATCAAAAATTTATTGGCCTCCATATTCAGCATTCACCCATGAGCAATCGATGAGAGCCTAAATCTTCTGTAGACATTGGATTCTCTTCCTCTAGCAACTTTCATGGGCCAAAGATGGATTTTTATCCTTCAATGGTGATGATCCAACTGGATGGATTTACAAGGAAGAACAACGTTTTATTTCGCATAACACTTTTGATGTCAATAAAGTCCCACTTGAATCCTTTCATTTCGAACATGAACCCCTTCAATGGTTTTGTTGGTACATCAAGGCTCATGCAGAGCCAAACAAGACAGATTTTTACCAACTCTTTTTCCAACAATTTGGCCCCATTAATTTTGATGACTTCACAAGATCACTCACCAAGCTTCACCAAACTCGCACTGTGAGGGAGTATCAGACAAAACTTGAGAAACTGGATAATCACAATGATGATTTCCCGATGCACTTTACCTGACTTGTTTTATCAGTGGTCTAAAGGATGCAAACCGATCTAAGGTTAAAAAAATTTGTCGCAACACAATGATGGAATCCCTATGGTTGGCTAAGTTAGAAGAGGAAAATATTAGGGATCAACAACGCTCCCAATCCACTTTTGTTCCATTCAGAAATATGTTTCCCCAATGATCCCAAATTCGTCCAGCTCCTAGAACAAATCCTATCAATAATTTTTCTGAAGCCAAGATGTGGGAACGTCGGGAAAAAAGGATTTGTTATAATTGTGACGAGTAATTCACCTGTGGAAATTGATGTGCTGATAAAATGATCTATCTCTTGGATGTGGATTCTCTTCTTGCACCTAAATTTTTTTATGATGCCCACAATCCAGTAGGTGTTGAGGGTGACATTCAATGACTTCTTGTTGACCTTCCTGCTCAATACGACTAGCCAAAGATATCTTTGCATGCATTATCCAGAGTCACCACCCTACAAACCATGTGGGTTAGAGGTTTATTAAAAAAAACTCCCTCTTACAATACTCATTGATTCTTATAGCACTCATAACTTCATTAACCCCAGGATCACCAAACAGGCTGATTGTTTTTTCCATCCTTTCTCCAACTTTGAAGTCATGATTTCCAATGGGGGCACCTTTCCTTGAAAAGGGAAGTGTGGTAATGTGTGAATACATCTTGGGGATTATAACATTCACTTTAACATGTTTCCCTTTCCCTTAGGAAGATGGGATGTGCTTTTGGGTGCTCAATGGCTACGCACATTTGGACCCATTTTATGGGATTTTGCTGAACTTTTGATGCAATTTTAAATCAATCGATAAAAAAACACATTGAGGGGCTTACAACCAGTGTCTCTTAGCATTACTAGCTCACAGTACATGGAAAATATCATTAAGAAGAGTTGACATGGTTTCATTACTCAGCTCCATTTAATTCATATGTAACATTTAGTAGTCTCAACTACTCCCTTGGATGTACAACAAATTTTGGATCGATATGCATGTGTGTTTGCTGATGTAATATATTTCCTCCTTCAAAACTAGAGGACCATCATATTCTTCTCCTTTTGGGAAGCATCCCTCCCAACATCAGTCCCTATGGCTACCCGTTTCACCACAACACAGAGATTGAGATGGTTCTTCAAGACTTACTGATGAAAGGTGTTATTCTCCCTAGTACTAGTTCCTTATATTCACTGGTTCTTCTTGTCATAAAAAAGATGGGTCATGGAATCTCTGCATCGAATTTCAAGCACTTAATCACATCAAACTTAAGGATAAGTTTCCAATTCCTGTTGTTGATGACATTCTAGAGGATCTCCATGATGCTCATTGTTTCTCCAAGTTGGATATTCATTCTAGGTATCACCAAATTCAGGTTCATTAGGATGATATCCCTAGAACAAATTTCTGTGCACATGGTGGTCATTATGAATTTGTTATCATTTCATTTGGCCTCACAAATGCTCCTTCCACATTCCAAAAATTGATGAATAAAATATTCCAACCCTACTTGTGAAAATTCATTTTGGTCATCTTTCATGATATCCTCATCTATAGTAAAACATGGGATGAGCATCTCCAACATCTAGATCTTGTACTGCCACTTTTCAGTGATCATCATCTCTGTGCCAAACAATCTAAATGTGTTTTTAGGGAGAAGGACGTAGAATATCTTGGGCATATTACTTCAGCACAAGGGGTTCACATCAATCCTTCCAAAATATATGTCATGAAAAATTGGCCGCATCCTCGAACCCTAAAGAGCCTTCATGGGTACATTAGAGAAAATTTCAACTCAAAATGGGCCTCCTAAAAAGAATTAATAAAATAATAGTTAAAATAATAAAACGATATTTATTAATTTTAGAGGAAGAAAAGAAAAAAACTACTTTTTTGTTTGTATTTTTGACATATATCCCCATGTTTTTACTCAAATTTCGATCAGGAGAGCTCGTTGGATGTGGAATTAAATTCCACATCCAACGTGTACCCACTCAGCATACTTTTGATGGACCCCGCTACCAGAAAAACAAGAAATACCTGAAACAACGTGATGACGACATCATCATCACATTTTTTCAGGTATTTCTTTTTTTTGCAATAGCGGGGTCCATCAAAAGTATGCTAAGTGGGTACATGTTGGATGTAGAATTTAATTCCACATCCAACGAGTTCTCCTGATCGAAATTTGAGTAAAAACGCAGGGAGATATGTCAAAAATACAAATAAAAAAGGTAGTTTTTTTTATGATACCTATCCCCAAATTTATATTAAAAAAGAGTTTAAGACCTATATGATATTTCAACTTTAAAGCAATTTCATTTGCTAACACATGATGACATGGAATTTGAATCAAAGTTAAAAGGCCCATTTTGAGTTGAAATTTCCTCTAATGCTTGAGACTAACTGGATACTACCACAAGTTAGTCAAGGATTATGGGAATATTGTAGCTCCATTAACAACTCTACCAAGAAAGGAATCTTTTACATGGACAGCTATTGCTGAGTATGCATTTGAAAAACTTAAATAGGATACATGTACCACACCTATTCTATCTATGGTTTATTTATCCAAGCCCTTCACTATTGAGACAGATTCTTATGACAATGGAGTTGTTCATGTCCTCCTTCAAGATGAACATCCCATTGCATTCACAAAACAATCCCTTTCTGGTAAGAATATATCCACCTCTACATATCAGAAGGAAATGATGGATATTTTGCATGTAGTACAGAAGTGGCATCCATACCTCTTGGGGAATCATTTTTGCATGAAGACTAATCAGTAGAGTCTGAAATATTTCCTGAAACAATGGGTATCATCCCCAACACAACATAAAAGGCTTAGAAAACTCATGGGTTTTGACTATGATATCACTCACAAGAAGGGTAAGGACAATCTTGTGGTGGATTCTCTTTCTTGTACATTTGATTACCATGCTTCTCTTTCATATATCTATCTACATATTCCAAATTGGTTACAATCTTTTCAGCAAGGATATGTCAATGAATATTCCTTATCTACAATCATCCAATAGTTCTCCAGTAATCCTTCTTTTGTACTGCATTACTCTTGGGATGGTTCTTCCTGAGATACAAGGGTCATCTAGTGCTTCCCTATAGAACGTATCTTCACCAAGATGTCTTCTATGAACTATATTCTTCTCCATCAGCAGGGCACTCTCGGTTCCTCAAAACACATGAGAGGCCACGACAACTTCTTTTGGAAGGGAATGAAATAGGAAATCCAATAGATGGTTGTCAAATGTGATACCTGCTAGCGCCACAAGGGTGAAACTACACTCCTCCCTAGCTTTCTCGAACCCTTTCCCATCACTAAATGGAGTTGGACAGATATTTGAAAGGAATTCAATGAAGGACTCTGTAAATCCGGGGGAAATCCCATAATATTGGTTGTGGTTGATCGAATCTCAAAATACAATTATTTTTGTTCTATCAACCATCCATATACCGCCTCCTTAGTCACACAAATTTTCATGGATTAGATATTTTGTCTTCATTGAATTCCTTCTTCCATTGTTTCTGACCACGACACAACTTTCATAGGTCATTTTTGGACCGAAATATTTCACCTCACTAGCACCAAACTGAATATGAATTCAAGATATCACCCACAAACAGATAGTCAGATAGAAGTCATCAACAAATTTTTGGAAACTTATCTTCATTGCTTCACCTCTAAAGAACAACATCAGTGGGAAAAGTGGCTCCCTCTCACTTAATGGTGGTATAATACTGTCTACCATACTGCATCTAAAATGACCCCATATGAATTAGTTTATGGTCAGACATTGCCAATGATCCTTCCATACACCCCCAACAGTTCACCATTTTAGGTAGTTGACATGGTTCTTCGGAACCGAGATCAAATTCTTCACATTATTAACTTTGTGTATTTAGCTATTTTTATAACTGGATATGAATGTTTGGTAGCCATTTGGTTTTCATTTTAGTTGTCAAATTAAAAAAATTTAAAAAAGACACTTAGTTTTTATGGTGAAAGACCTACTTGTAGCTAAGAAGATAACACTCTTATCCAACATTAACACTAAAATTAGAGGGTACATATCTACTTCTAACTCGGCAAATAGTTCTCTTATCCAACACTAACACTAAAATTAGACAAGAACTTAAATTTCATCTTTGACCTCAAATCAAATAGTTACCAAGTAAAACAGTAAGAAGTGTATGCTAGATAAGACACATAGTTTTCATCTCAAATCAATACAGTTAGAGGGTACATATCTACTTCTAACTCGGCAAATAGTTCTCTTATCCAACACTAACACTAAAATTAGACAAGAACTTAAATTTCATCTTTGACCTCAAATCAAATAGTTACCAAGTAAAACAGTAAGAAGTGTATGCTAGATAAGACACATAGTTTTCATCTCAAATCAAGACAGTTACCAAGTAAAACAACTCTATTAGCCTAGCCTGAATTTCTAGGTTCTCAAAAAAACTACATTGAATCTACAACTAAATGCATTATGTACCTATTTTTTTATTTATTTTTTGAATTACATATTGTTTATTTGTTTTGTTTGAGCCTAGATCGCAAGACATAGCTCAACTTGCTAATTTATTGATACAAAATACATGTTGTTAAATAATTGGACTTATTATCACGCTAGTAGCAACCCAATCCTTAGTTATCGATTCGATTCCTTTGTTTAGAACTAAGAAATTTTTTAAGCCTAATCATTCCTTGTACATAAACTCAGAAACAAAGCCTATATTATATTACAGGAAGTTCATCCCAAATATCATGCCAGAGCGAATAACGTCCACTATTAGTGGTGACAAAAACGTATCATGAAACACAAAACATGGTAAAGAAAAAAAAATCCAGGCATCGACTTCCTACCGCAATGGAATATTGGATGCAATGAAATTGTCGATTTACCATAGGGTGAGTGCATGAAGTCGATGGACCTTTTAGATGCAACTAGATTTTAAGAAAACTGATTATGTTCATGCCATAATATTTTTTTCTCAACCATTTAATAATAAATTATATGTTGCACTACTAGACTCTGAATTCTACACACTATAAAAAATCCAATCCATAATTATTACATTAAGACCTTGAAAAGTTGCACTAAGGCATTTCTTCTAATATTTGAAGAAGCCCATGTTTACCCAATCGTTATAGTATGCTAAGAAAAATCATTTTTGATGAAATATTAAAAATAAATAGAACATTTTATGCATATTCTAAATATGTAATTACTATTTCGAAATATTATATTTTTCTATTTTTTTCAATTTATATTGTGTTCCAACTCTTTGACTCAAAAAACACATTGTTAGTTTTTTTTCCATAATTGTTTCAAAGATTGATAGTTTTAAAAATGAATTGTATGGTGCAATAGAAGACAATGAACTATACATTATATAAAAAACACATTTCATAATTATCGCATTAACACTTTTAAAGGTTGCACCCACAAAAGACGTACCATTTTCGAGGAATGATGACTTAGATAATTATTAAAAAAATTAAAAAATACTAATTTTATTTTTGAAAAATAGTATTGCACTAGAACAATATATTCTATACATGCATGGAATTTTTTGTAGCTTGAAACCATTCTTTAGGCCCTCAAAGGCTTCACCCATAAGAACATATTCCTTATCATTTGCGTGAAAAATAAAAAGTGACTGTTGGGAAAAATGAAACTTGACATCATTATGAAAATTTTCAGTACATAAAACTTATACATTTAGAAATGTGATTCAATTTATTATATTTCATATTTGTTACTCGAAAGATATTTTATGTAAGTATCTCAAAAACTCCAGGTAAGTTGATGGATGCCTGAATTTTTCAGTTTTCTATTACATCTAATGCACCAAAAGTGACCCTCATTAGCTTGCACTCACCCTATAGTTCAACTGATCCATTTGAAATCAAGAGGATTTACATATAGCTGAATTCATTTCAGTACAATGATTGTCATCGCCCCATATTTGTTTTGAAGGGGTGGATATGGATCTTCCTGTGCTGTATAATATTTAATATTGCTTGTGGTGGTGCAGTAGCCCACCAAAAGGTAACATGTGTAGATTTGGAGGGTGTTATGATTAAATCTGTAATTTAGATGTACGAATATTTCAGAATTAAGGAATGTATTCTTTCCAAATGAAAAGTCACAATATGATTTTCTTAGGGGAGTTCACTTGCTTCAGTCACATGTAACTCTACTAAAACTTCCGCAAAGGTATTTACAAAAATTTTTCGGAGGCATAGATGAATCAATAAATAGTCTATGCGTATTTGGTTGCATCAACGAGAATATTTAGTAGACTCCATAAAAAATTCTATTGGCACAAGGTACCTCACAAAGAAATAAAAACAACGGAGAAAAGAGATGGACCTCTCACCTCCACATAACACTGAAGAAACATATGCGATATAAAGTACATATGTGTTATAATGCATATGTGTTATAACGCATATGTATTATAACGTATATAACACATATGTGTTATAATGCATATGAATTTTCTGAAATTTAATGTTTTGTCGGGAACAAGGCTTTGCATTATGTTTCCAAATAGCTTCGGACTACTGAACCTATTGGCTAAGACAATAAACTAGGGCTATTGGCTATATTTCAGAACTCTAGGAATATGATCAGTTTCGATGGCGTTTTTTGCTTTGTGAAAAACTATACTGTTTATGAAAATATATAATATTGTAGAATAGTATCTAACAATTTTGAATATGTAATTTTTTTTTTTCTGAAAAATGAATGTTTTAATTATTTATTATTATTTTTGTAAATGACACAATTCAGTTGTAGAAAATAGATACATCGATTGTTTTTTATAGAAATTTTTATTTCAGTCACCATTTTCTATGAAAATGATATGGTGAACTAGAAGAGAGTGATCTCTACAATATTTTATATAGAAATAAAGAATTTCATTAAATTTTTCCCCTAAATTGTTGCACCCACACATAATGTTTTTCTTTTGAGTTTTTCAGACTTCAATAATTAATAATAATAAAAATAATTTGTGAAACTTTTTGAAAAAATTACATTGCACTAGTAGCATATGTCCTTTATATGTCTGCAAGCATTTATCCAAAAATGACATCATTACCTTATATAGTGATGCATCCGCACAAACATATATGTTATGATGTGCTGGAAATTTGGCAACCAAATTGAAGGGAAACTGATTTTACAATCATTTAGACAAATTTTATACACATAAAGGGTATATATTATGAAATATTATTCAATTACTGGTAACTTTTGTCTTTTCACTTCATCTTCAAATTCTTTAGGGAAGTACCTTTGATTGTCACCGAAAGTGACAGGCTCCATGTTTTTTTAGTGTTATGTGGAATCTAAAATGGCTTTAAAGGAGTCCATGATTATGCATCATCCCTCACTCAATAATTCTAGAAAATAAAACACACATAATACCAATAATTGGAATAATTATATTACATCCGTTAATCAATAAAAAATATGTAAAAAAATGGTAATAAAAAATAGGATAATTCGAATACCTAAGATAGGATTCAAATCTACGAACATGGACTAGCTCTAGAGCTAACATAGTGAGTGAAAATCACCACTAGATATCACTAATACAATTATGAGTCATTGAATCAATTCACAACCAACTAATTTAATAAGTTAGGGGATCTAACTGATGGGAATCCGAGAATAACTAAATATAACTAAATAACTACAAGGGTCAACTACTGAAGAGTGTTGGTGGCACTCAAAGTAGGTTCCTAAATTATAGGGATTGGTACTTGGATCTCCTAAACTCATGTAGACATAGACATTGATTCTTAGTTTTCCCCCAGGTGTGTCCCCCATGAAATAATGAAATGGTAATGACCTCCTAAGATAGGAAAAGAAAGATAGACTATGTTGGTCACGGGGGCTTCACTTTTTGACCAATATCATATCACGTTAGTTCATATTGTGGGTTTTAAAATTATAAAAAATTGAACCAATATATTGCAGGTATTGGGGGGATGAGGGGTTTAAGGTGGGGGTGGGTAGGGTGGTTTATAAGGATTGAGGTATAAAAAGGGCTGGGGAGGAGGTTTTAAGTATTGGAAGGGGGTTTCAACAAAAAGAGTTTGGGTCAATATCTCTGGAAATTAAGGGTATTCTTTAATATCCCATGATCGCACGTGATATGTGAGAGGTTCACTAAGTGAAGTCGCCGTGATGTTGGTCAAGTGATGCTTAAGTAATAATCCTAACCTGGACAACCTAGGACCTAGAAATTAAAACCAAAGGTCACCCATACAATATAAATGCAAAAAAATGATTTCTTAACAAATAGAGGAATGGGGAAAGCCTCATAGGAACCCCCCCACACCAAAAATAAGAAGGAAACTAGGAACAAGATTTCATACTAAGATTAAAAAAAATATTCTTGAGAAAAGAATTGTGAAAATATTTATGCAATTTACATCTCCGTGGAGCAATAATGTAGTGGGATGGTTCTTGTTTTGACTAGTTTCCTGGGATTGTGCATGGAACCTTTCCATCTTCTTCTGATCTGATAACAAATAGGAGAATACATGTTTCCTTTGTCTCTTCTTTCTGGAGGAATAGTGCCATGATCCAATTTGCTATCAAGTGTGTGAAATTGATGATCACACCCTATGATCATGTATCATTTCTCTAGGAGTTTGTAGAACCTATATGGGAGAAGTGAATTTTCCTGACATAGAATAAGGATTTCATTTTTCAACTGAGATCTTGTTCTCCTCATTTCAAATTACTCTCGAGTCATATTTCCAACAAACTCAATAAAGTTTTGAGCCCATTTAAGACTAGGTTAGGATTAAGGAATGGATATGGATATATTCAACTTGGTCCTCTTGTTTGGATTCTGAATTTGAAACATTAATGGAAACATTACCATATGAAATTTTTTTAGGTAGAATGGTTTTACCTTCCCTTTCATATGGAAGCTCAGATTGTACTGGATCTTAGTATGGCATAAAGTGTGAGAATTCATATTCCTTGGAGACATGCTTTGCAACACATTTCACTATAATCTTCCTGGTTGAGATATCTGAGATATCCGTTGGGTCAGGACCAAATACCAGTCGCTTTGGTGGATTTTGGAGGAGCTATTTGGTTTAGCTGACTAGACTCATTAGTCGACTAATTGTATTTTATGTCGAACTCATTGGTCATGTCAGTTGGTTGAAGTGATAGGTAGTTACTACATTTGTTTTGTAAAATGTATATATAGGATGTTGATCCAGATAAGAACTTGATTCAATATATGTATGAACCCACATGTGTATTAAGTAATATAAGCTATTATTATATCCACTATTCTTGTCTCTTCTATATGTTATGATTATATGATTCTTTATGTGTATTATTGGTAACCTTGAAATATGATTGATTACAACAATGGTTTCACTGATTACAATATTTGTTCCTAACAAGATGTAGAAATTGGGCACACCAAATCATTCTAGTATCTAAAGAAGCCAACACCAACAAACCATTGGAACAAGCATACCAAGTATTTTAAAGTGTTGTGTCTAGTCTTCATACACAACTACAAGAAAAGAAGGAAGAGAATATAGAAGAAACCTCAGTATTGTTAAAAAATCAGTATACAACGTTCTCAGAAGCTCATAAAGTATTAAAATAACATTTTGAGGAATATGTTGTCATAGAGGAAGTCCTAAGAAGTTGGGTCACCTATTATGGCCAACTATTTCAGCTACTGAGGAATGCGCATGAGTTCATTTAATCACTACAAATCTAGTGAGTAGACACATAAGCAATGAAAAAAATAATTCAAGACCAACTTATGTTAGAAATAGAAAAACTAGAAAAAGTCATGAAACGAGCACACCAATGGATAACTCAATCCAATCCTGTCTTGTAAAACCTCGAGGTGATTTTCGTGCATATGAAGAGATTACTTGACACTGCATAGGAGAAAGAATACTTTTTAGGTCTCAACATGAGCAATATTGTGGACTTTTCAATACAATAGAAGATGTTGAACTTGTCAATCCTCAGAACCTTTGTAAATTTGAGCATATAGATCTACAGACAAATACACAACTCACAAAGAAGATCTCACAATTTACTCATCAATTGAAGAATGAAACAGTGCAAAAGGCTTGCAGCTGTGAATGCTTTCATTAATAAAAAAAAGTAATCCAGATGATAATTACAATAATGTAAAATGGCTTTAATAGCCACAAGAAATTCGAATCCACATGAGGAAGTTCAAATTGATTAGACTCTACTTGACTGTAGGTAACCAAGACTTTGTCTAAATCACTATCGGAGGACCCAGTAGTTAACAGTCCTTGTCTAAATCACAACCGAAGTTCATTGGAGCTTTAAAACACAACCAAGTGTTACATTTAGTGTTGACGAATGGTTAACTGACTGTGGTAGGTGAGAAATGTGCCCCACATGTGTGCAATCAATTAATCCTAGCGCTAACTAAATGTAGAGGGCTAGAACTGAATGTAACTAACTTCTAACTTGGATTGACTAGTCATTAACTGAAGTGAACTGACCTTGGTTGGTTTTGGCACTCCTAGTTGCTTCGTAAATTGTAGGGATTGATCTAGGAGACTCCTAAACTTATGCAATCAAGTGAAATAAGTGGTAGTGAGACTCAATTAGTGTTCCCCACACTTTGGTAACTAAAACATGTGCCCCAATTAGGTCAAGTTTACCCAATGGTGCTAATGACTATAAATAGACTGTATGGACTCCCGATTTAGACATGACTCCTGATTTAGACATATGACCAAATTTGGACAAGTGAGGAGTAATAATCCTAACACCCCCCCTGAATGCTAACTTGGAAAATCTGTGGGCCCTGTTAATTAAGACCATAGGCCACCCATTACATCAAGTAAAATAAAGTAACTACTCAATAAAAGAATCTAGGGAAAAAACCACATGGGAAAAAAGCCCTCCTTCTAGCTAAGCAGGTAGAATCAGGTGTCAAGTTTGAAAAACTTGAAAATATGTTGCTGCAATCTTCATCTCTATGAGGTAGTGAAGTAGCATGCATGGTGTGCTGTGTACAGGTATTCTGGGGCCTGGCATGTAGACTTCTCCTTTTTCTCCAAAAGTGATGATGGAAGGAAGGAGGAATGTAACTTTTGTCTCTTGCTGAATGAAGAGGTGTATGATCATATCCATTCTTCTGAATGTAGTAAGACTGAGCCCTTGCCATATTGCATCTTACAGGAATTCTATTGCATCTCTCTGAAGGAGGAAAAATAGTATGGCATAGCACAAGAGTCTTTCCTTTTTGAGTGTCAGGTGAGTTTCCAGTCATCTTCCTAGCTTTCAGTTTGGAAGTAGGGATTGAATCTACATTTGAGTGTTCCTAAATCTTAATGTCACAAACTGATATAGATGGATCTGTAATACTAGTAGAAGCTATAAAATAAGTAGATGCAATGGTTTTACCTTCCCTTAGAGGTGGCTGCTAAGAGTGCACTGGTTCTGAAGGAGGCATGAAATGTGAGAACTCATATGCTCTTGAAGCATGATTCGCAATACCCTTTGCTATGATGATCCTAGTAGAGATATCTGTGATCTCCACTGAGTTAGGACCAAATATCACTCGCTTTGGAGATCCAGTATGGGTCATTTGATAGATAGATAATAGGTTTGAAGCCGGGGAGGGAACACACAACACATCTTTGAGCCTTCCATGTTCAAGTTGGATAGAGCCTTTCCCTTTGGTTTGGACTTTACTGTTATTTCCCATCTGAATACTAGGACCATCAAAGGACTGAAAAGAAGAGAATGATTCTATGGATGTAGCCATATGGTTGGAAGCTCCAGAATCAATGAGGAAGGCAGGTGTTGATGTGCAGCAAGCTTTCAGTGCATGTCCTTTCCTTTGGTATTCTTCTTCTTCCTCTTCAGAGTCTTCCTTCCTTGTGGTAGCAGGTACAAAAATGTTGTGCCTTTTCAAAAGAAGAGCCATTTCATCAAGTTGTCTTCTCATACAGGAGCTTTCTGAATGGAGGACCTTGCCTTTTCCATTCTTCTTGCTTCTCTTCAAACTTGAAGGTTCTTTTGACTGTTCAGACTCATCTCTTTGCTTCCCTCTGTCATTCACTACCTTATATCCTCTTGCAACAAGAGCTAGATCTTTGGGAGATCGAATGATCCCCATTTGGATCAATTTATCATTCTCATAAATAAGAGATTGAATGAAAGCATTAAGAGTGGGCATCTTCCAATTTGGAGTAGTGAGCCTTACTGTTTGGAAGGTGGATACAAAGACTGAGTAGTCTGAATTGAGCTTTGTGAGAATAGTAAGGATGAGTTGATCTTCATCCTTCTTCACTTTGCATTGCTTCAATTGATATATCAGGTTCTTGAACATTGAGAAGAATTCATTTAGAGATTCGAAATTTGATGGATTGAGAGTAATTAGATCATTTTCTAGCTGATGGATCCTCATCTCATCATGCTTATCAAACAAGGAAGCAAGCTTGTCCCAGACCTCCTTGGGAGTGTCCAAGTCTTGGATGTGAAATTGAAGATCCCTAGAGACTGAGAAGTGCATGAGTCCAATGGCTTCATCAAGCCTGTTCATGCACTTAGCTTTGTCTTTATCTGATTCCGGCTCTTCCTCTATTTCTTCTATGAGTCTGAAGAGATGCTTGGTGCAGAGCAATACTTTCATGTCATCCTTCCACTGGTGATAGTTGAAGGGAGTGAGAGGCTCTATTTGATGAGCCATTTCGAAGTAATAGGAAGAACTGAGCTGCTGTAGCGAATGCAATGAGAAGTAGAGGATGCTTGTAGCGAATGCTATAAGAAAAGATGATAACCCGTCACACAATCAAACAAACAAAATGATTCGGTTGGAGATCTGAGGAGGAGAGGATTCTTGTCCACAGAGGCTCCGATACCATGTAAATTTGAGCATATAGATCTGTAGACAAATATACAACTCACAAAGAATATCTCACAATTTACTCAGCAATTAAAGAATGAAACAGTGCAAAAGGCTTGCAGCTGTGAATGCTTTCATTAATCAAAAAAAGTAATCCAGATGATAATTACAATAATGTAAAATGTCTTTAATATCCACAAGCAATTCGAATCCACATGAGGATGTTCAAATTGATTAGACTCTACTTGACTCTAGGTAACCAAGACTTTGTCTAAATCACTATCGGAGGACCCAGTAGTTAACTGTCCTTGTCTAAATCACAACCGGAGTTCATTGAATATTTAAAACACAACCAAGTGTTACATTTAGTGTTGAATAATGCTTAACTGACTGTGGTAGGTGAGAAATGTGCCCCACATGTGTGCAATCAATTAAGCCTAGTGCTAACTGAATGTAGAGGGCTAGAACTGAATGTAACTGACGCCTAACTTGGCTTGACTAGTCATTAACTGAAGTGAACTGACCTTGGTTGGTTTCAGCACTCCCAGTTGCTTCCTAAATTGTAGGGATTGATCTAGGAGACTCCTAAACTTATGCAATCAAGTGCAATAAGTGGCAGTGAGCCTCAATTAGTGTTCCCCACACTTTGGTAACTGAAGCATGTGCCCCAATTAGGTCAATTTTACCCAATGGTGCTAATGACTATAAATAGACTGGATGGACTCCCTATTTAGACATGACTCCCGATTTAGAGATATGACCAAATTTGGACAAGGGAGGATTAATAATCCTAACAACCTTGACCATAGATATCTCAAAAGCACTCCACAATTGGGCAGAATTCCATCACTAGTGAGCAGTTACAATAGATTCGACTGTGGAGATTTGCATACAAAAGAGACCATCAATCAGACAGCATAGTCCATGACAAAGAAATTTTAGGAACTAATTTAGACCTATGTTTTGTTACCTACCCTATTTCTTCAGGATTAAGAAATTTTTTGTCCCTGGGGGAGATGTTGGAGGAGCTAGTCAGTTTAGAGACTAGACTCATTAGTTGACTAATCATAGATTAGGTCGACCTCAATGGTCATGCCGCTTGTGTGAACCGACAAGAAGTTACTACAACTATTTTGTAAAATGTATATATAGGTTATTGAGCAAAATAAGAACTCAGTTTGGTTTATGTATGAACCCACATTTTTATTGAGTAATATAAGTTGTTATTCTATCCACTATTCTTGTCTCTTGTATTTGCTTTTGTTATATGATTCTTTATGTGTATTACTTTTGACCTTCCAATCTAATTGAATACAAAAGTGGACCAGTATGTGTCATCTAGCATACAAATAACAAATTTGTAGCTACAGAGGGTACATAGAGTACATTTTATAACACTCCATGTTCTAACATGACTGCACACTTTGATTCAGCTTGAATTTGAGTTCCATCACCCATGTGAATAATCATACCATAATTAAGTTGTAATGAAGAGGATGATTGGTTTGGTGCAACCATGTCATTGGAGAATCCTAAATAAATGAGGAAGGAATCTGATTTCAAAGATCCATCCTTTATTCCATGGTATCTCTCATCATAATATTCAGTTTTGTGTCAATAGTTGTCCTTCCTAATGTCTTCAGGGAGAAAAATATTCTGATTCTCAAGCATTTTTTTCATCTGATATATGGTATTCTTCATAGAACATTTCTCTGTATGGTTTCCTTTCTTACAGTAGGAGCACTTTCCCTTTTCATACCTCTAATGTTTCTCCTTCCTAGAGCCTAAGACTTCATTTGATGGATTAAACTCTTCTTTAGTTTCAAATTCATTGTTTCTTTTCTCTTTTCCTTTTTGCTTCTTCCTAGCTTGCACATTCTTTGTCTCACCATCCAAGATATCTTTATTTTGAGAGTCTCTAAGAGCTCTGATCTATATCAACTTGTCTTCTTCATGTATTAGAGACTCTATGAAGTAATCAAAGGATGGAATTCACTGATTAGGGGTACTCAGTATCCTGAAGTGAAAGATAGATACAAACACTAATAATTATGGGCCATGTATGCTCCTAATGGAGAGCGCCAATTTCTCATCCTTCCTCGGAATCTCACATTCCTTGCATTGCATGACCAATGATTTGAATGTTGAGAAAAAATGTTTTATAGTTTTGAATTTATTGGGTTTTGGTGTTATCATCTCATTCTCGAAGATATATCCCCTTATATCATCTTGTTTTCCAAACAAGGATTCGATCTTATCCCATACTTCTTTTTGAGTCTTCCGTCCATCAAGATGGAACAACATCTCCCTGAATATGTGGATGCCAATGAGGGAAAAATCTTATTCATATACTTCTATTTTTCAATATGCTACTAGGTTTCAGCCTCTCTTCCCCTAATGACCCTATAAAAAAACTTGTTCCAAAAGAAAATTTACATGGCATCCCTCTAATAAAGTTAATTGAAGGGTGTGAGGTTTATGAGAGTCAAAGCTGCTGAATTCTCCATTTCACAAATTAAGAACAATAATTATTCAGAAAATCTTCGAATGTACCTATAAAAACATTACAAATAGTGTTCAATTCGAATAAAATTAGTTCAAACACTCTCTAATTAAACATGTGCACTTTATTTGGGTTCATCACACTTGTATTGGCTTCTCTGGACATAATCGAGAGAGAGCAAGGAGATATTTCTAGGATTTATGGGGAACCTAAATTGCTTTTAGTACATTAGTGGAAGCTTTCAATGTTTGATGTTGCCCTTAATACCTTCTCTGATACAATTTTTAATTTTTTGAAGTTGATTCCTAGGCTTGCATGAATTAAAATAATGAGGAATATTGTAGAAGAGAGAGAGAGAGAGAGAGAGAGAGAGAATTTCAATAAACTCTGTTAAACAATTAATGGAAAATAAAACACACATGAGACCAATAGTTTGAATAATGATATTACATCCATTAATAAGTGTAAAATAAGTAATACAATGGTAATAAAAATAGGAAAATTCAAATGCCTAAGATATGATTCGAATCTACCAACATGGACTAGCTCAAGAGCTACGTCAATGTGTGAAAATCACAACTATATCTCACTAATGCAACTGCAGATCACTAAGTCGGTTCACAACAAGTTAACTAACTCATTTAGGTGAGAAAATGCATCCTACTTTCTTGAAATCATGAAAAGTGGCGCTAGTATGACTGAGAGTGTTCTAACTAATGGTAATAAGATCAGAATGTAACATAACTAAATACCTACTAGGGTAAACTGTTGAAGGTTGTTGGTGGCACTCATAGTGGGTTCCTAAATTATATGTATCGGTCCCTAAAGCTCCTAAAATCATGCATACATTTGCACTGAGTGCTCGGTGGGCCCTAGGTGTGTCCCCCATGTTCTAATGAAGTACTAATGAACTCTTAAGCTAGGAAAAAAAATATACTATGTTGTTCAAGGGAGGGTTAATTAATAATCCTAACATAATTGCTCGAACACGTTGCTCCTCAATGACCACCCTTATGAAAGAGAAACATAATCTGTCAATGATAAACCAGAGAAAACCTAAATACAATAAATAATGATACCAAAGCACATTCCTAGATAATATGACACAAAGAAGGAGAACGAAATTACAATATTTTTCAATTCAAATGGGGAACCTGTGTTCTATGATACTGAATTTTTTGACACTTACGTGGAGAAAAATTCATATTGGAAATATGTTTGTTATGATCTTCCATATTGGAAAAATAATAAGGTTTCCTACTTACTGGATCACATGCAAATATTAAAAAATGTTTCATCTCCTTTATGAAGGTGCATATCATAGAAAAAAAATGACACGTTAGATATTAGGAGAGATTATTTCTTTAAGGACTAAAAGGAAACATTGGCCAAGAAATTAAATTTAGGAGAGGATAGAAACTTTTGGTATTTTAAAGAGGGTGATGTCCCATGTATTTTTAATAAAGGTGACCTTTACTAGAAAATTATTTTATAATGAGTATGAATACCATTGTATGGGTCAACTCTACGATGTTGCTTCACAATAGAAGGAGACACAACAAAGTGTAATTTAACTTGGATGTGTTAGATAGGGATTGATTGTTCGTGCCAAGATATGATCTGTGATATAAACATATTTTTGAGAACAACAATTTTATCACGCCAAGGATGGAAGATAATCTAGGTGTGAGGGAGAATTTTTATGGGAAAATTTTATCCCATGGGATACTTTGTTTTACCTTTTTTCAAAAAAAATATCACAAATTTCTATGTATTTCTAAATTGATCCATGCAAATTCCATGAACAAAAAAAAATCACTCTAAAACTTTCCAAATATGTCCACAAACCATATAAAATCCTTATATTTTTGAATAATTTTTTAAAGATACTTCCCAACATTTTATGTTGAAAATTTAGGAATTAGTAAGATTCAGGTCAATGTTTCTACAATTTAACTAATTTATGGAACGTTAAAAAAAATTATACTAGGTGATGGAAATGAAAAATGCTATGGACATATCTTATTTCCACATTTATTTTAAGGTCGTTTTTTTTACCGATGTTTTCTACTGATGAACTTCTGTTTCAATCATGTTGTCATTATACCATATCAAGTTGCTAAGAATTATGTTAAATGTTTCCAAGTTGATGATGTATTAGTTGTAATTTTTTTCATTTTCCTTACAATATATAAGTATTAAAACCATTGTACTTTAAATTCAAATATTTCCTAGCATAAGAAAAATTATATTAGTTATTTTGAGGGATTCTAACGAAATTTCATTTTGTGTGGTTTGAAATAAATATTGCAATTCAAAAGTAAGAAAAAAATTATTATGAAATCCTAATCAAAATTTTGGATAGTAATACCATGTGAACCACTAAGGATATATGGAATGTTATTCAAAATTTATATATCCTCCTTGGTATACTTGAATTTGAAGTGAGAACATAATTTCTATGACTTGGATTAATAGAATCAAATGGTATCTTGTTTCCCTCATTTTTTTATCATCAATATAGATTCTAATTATGATGGTAAATAATTCAAGTAGGACATCAAAATTTTATGGAATAACTTTCCAAATTTGTTATGTGAT
>LPNX010221192.1:570834-612031 GCA_001517045.1 Pseudotsuga menziesii | reverse complement strand
AAAATTAGCTTATATTAAATTATTTATCCATTTTCTTTTCATTTAAATAGACTTATGATTTTATTAAAAAAAAAAATATTTTGAATAAGAGCTATAATTGTTTTTGAAAAAATTAAATCCCAAAACTTTAGAAAATATACCATACAAAATTAAAATTAATAAATTCTTTTAAATTATGATAAAATTTGGTGTTTTCCCATGATTATATGACTATGGCTAGAGACTTAATATACAAGCAAAAAACTATTCACATCATTTTTGTTGTTTTTTTGTATGTTTTAACCACATTGTAATCAAATAATCAACATCTCTCTTTAACAATAAAAAATCCATGCCCATGAATAGGGACAAATGTTTCTCTTGTCGAATGCCAATAACTCATAATATTTAGAACTTTACCATGATAACAATATGAACAAATTCTTCATTCTTCAACCCATATGTTTTTTTATATGAAGAAGTCAATTTTTTTGGAGAAATACAAAGTAAAAAAAGGGAAAAAAAGATTCCTTTAGAAATTTGTTACTATTGTTCCACATAATCTTTTGAATGATCACTAAATTAACAGTTAAACAACCTTAAGTAAACACATACATTTAAGCCATCTCGAATAGATAATAAATTATGATTTAAAATTTGTATAAAATTTAGTACTAAACATTTCATACTATTTTAAATAAAGTATTTTTTTTCTTAAATTTACTATTAATGTTGTAAAATCAGGCCTTCACCATCACTAGATAGCTATCTAATTAACTCAAATAAAAAACTAGTTGGTTTACATATAATGACATTAAATAATTACTCTAGAAAAATTACATTAAATGATATTCAACTACAATCAAGCATTATATTGCATCTCCAATTTAAATCACTAATGCACAGTACGTTTTATAAATAAAGCAATAATAGTGTAGTTCATGAAATGACAAAAGTATACATGATAAATATCTACAATATGATCATATCCATCAAGATCAACATAAAATAATATGAAACAAGGATAATATATATGAAAAATAACATCAAATTCATAAAATATGAAAAATATAGATCTTAATACAAATATTGAAGTCGCATATATACATGTGCTCACTAACTACTATGAGTTAGTAGGTCCACCAATGGATTCAAAGGAATAAGTACCTCTTGAGTATATTGAAATGAATCAATACTTCTTCCATGTACAATTGTATAATAAAGACACTAATATATATCTCCCGAAAGAATATGTATAACCCAATCCACTCAACATATACAAAACATCACTGGGTTTAGATGTAATAGGAAGTGGTGGTGGTTCAATTAGTTGAGGATGAAATTTAGTGGGATGAATAGGCGAGGAAAAGAGGGTGATCGGTTGACATGTGATGGGTTTATTTGGTAAGGAGAAGAGGATGTTTAGTTGACTTGTGGTGGGTTGATGGGGTGAGAAAGAGAGATTGGTTGGTCATATTATGGTGGAGGAGAGGGTGGTCATTCGAACTATGGTGGGATGACTTGGTGAGTATGAGAGGTTGTTTGGTTAACATGTGGTACAAAAAATAGTTGTTGGTAGACCTACGGAGAAATAAAAGGAGGTGGAGGACCACCACCAACATAATATGAATGGAAACTAGAGTTCCCAAGTTGCATGCACCTATCTAGTAGCATTGTTGCATCCATGATATGACACAACAACAATATCATGCCATGTGGGACTCCTACAAATATGAGCATGTAACGCACCTAGAACTGAAAAATAAATATTTTTTATCTTTTTCAGAAAACATTATGTTAAATTTATTATAAAGTTCTTATGACCAAGTTGGTCAAGGATGACTTTAATTGAAGAATTATTTATTTTAATAGTTAAATAGAAGAGACACCTATTCAAGGTAGACTATTGAATGAGTGTTCATTAACCCATGAGGAATGAGTAGCTATAGAAGCTTAGTTGACAAGTGGAAGAACTAGTATTTCACTTTCTAGTTGTTGCAGGAAGCATAATCCCTAAAATTGTGGTCATGCTCCTTGAGAGGGAGAAGTACGTGGGTGGCTCATTTAATTTCAAAACTGACCCAAATACCTAGGGAATCTTATAAATACCATAAATTGAGTAGGAGGATCACTATGTTCTATTTCCAGGTGATTGAACCTTATGATTGCTGCAAACTGAAAAGCTAGGCACACAAGGAATTTGATGAGGGGATATATAAAGAAAAAATTGTTGATTTAAGTCTACTACTGAGTGCTAAGCTACAACAAGTTTTTATGTGTGCCATTATCTAGTGATATTTGTCCTAGTCGTTCAGTGAATAGGATCCAGGGTCCTAAGGAAGTAGTATTGGTTTCTTTGGGAAATGGTTAGGTGGAACATTCTCCTTTGGGTGTTGTCCCCCTTCTACTATTTTACCAGGTTCTAACTATTGCTATCTATCTATTATTTAATTCTATGTATGTATTTTAATTAGTAAGTATGCTCGATATCCGCAAAGATTAATAATAACTGGTTCTTGTTATCTATGATTTGGACTCTCTATCTGTAAATTGTTTATAAGTAGGTTTAAAATCTACATATTTTATTGGAAATTGTTCTTTATTGTGATAAGAGGGGAAATATGCAATCTATTTAGTTTGAAGTTATTGTTTAATCATTATTGATCTAATTTTTTTGTTAGGTTAATCTTTAACTTAAATGATGTGCTTTTCTTTCTATTTTGACTATTAATTATAACACCTCTATTTTAGTTAATCTTATTCTACTATATTGTTATTACGAGTGGTATTTTTCTATTAGTTTAGGTTTAAATAATAACAGATATATTGAATTAATGCTAGAGAAAAACCCTTCAAAAATCTATTTCAGAGGTTATTATAATATATATTTACCGATATTTATAAGTTACGATACTAAATTGATAAACCATAATAAGGACAATCTCTTAGAGATTTTTGTAATCTAATTATATATTTTTCTATTAAATAAACTAAACAATTCTAATTCTAACAAATGAAGGGTTTCGAATCTATAACTTGAAAGATAGCGGATATACACAATAGATATCATATTTTAAGGGCTTACAAAAAAAATATAAAAACTTGGAATTGAAACTATTAATAAAACCACCATGATTAGGACCAAAATTTTTATAATATATCGTGTATATATATATATATATATATATTTCATTTCCAATATATAGCTGAGTGTTTGGCCTCGCAACTAAAAAACTAATTACAAATAGGGTAAACAAGGTTCAAGGATTTAAAATAATATTTAAACAATGTTTACAGATCAAATCCGATTAAGGATTTAAGTTAAGAGAATTAATTTGAAGTGGAGTTATGACCTAGCCAAACTTTAAACTGTTAGTAAAAGTACTAAATCAAGAACATCGGTAGGACAAAGCGCTCGTGACATGGTGAAGGACCCTTTAGTATTATCAACTTCCTTTGAAATGTACATGAGTTCTCGCAACAGCCTTATGGCCTAATAATAATTAAAATAGTCAAAAGTTTAAATGAACTTGATAGTAGCCTCACGGCTTGTTTAACCATTCATATTTTCTTCCCAAAAACAAAGTTTGAGTCCCATAGGAGTCATTACACATACACATTATAATATAAATAGAACATAGAAATGGCCTCTCGACTTAGCAATTATTTTAAAACAGTAACAGTCTTCTAATGACTAGAATAGTTTTCGACAGTGGACTCACGACTTTTCTCAAGCAAAATGAAACAGAGAATGGCCCTACTACTGCAATACTTTCATAGTTAAACAGACAATATGATACTCATAAAACAAGTTATAAATACACTAGTAAAAATACCTCACTAGTCTCTTTAGAAAGGAAGCAAATATCTACATTTATGAGAGACAGTTGTAGGAATATTCTTAACATTTTAAAACAAAACGTAACCCTTATACAGTTCATATAAAACATTCGTTTACACAGTCACTTCGACTCAACGGTCGAAGGCTTCCTCCATTATAGTTCAAATATAAAATGCCTCTTAGCTACCAAAGAAATTTACCACTTTCACAAAAAGACGACACAGAGATGGACATCCAGACCATGCCAATCCATGGTACTACAAATCATAGAGCCACAAAGGGTGAGGTAATAGGTCTTACCAAGACCTTAAATCCCTTTAAACACAACATCCAACCAAGAATTGTTTGCAGAGAACCGTTCTTGAAAGCCTCCTGCGAATACAAACTACATGGGTCAAAAAATGGTTTTATAAAACTGATTTATGACACAAGGAAATCAATAATATGACTATAGAGGAAGATCTTACCTTGTCTCTATGTATAACAATCTAAACAAAGAAAGAGTTGAACATATGAATCACCTTTTTGAGGAAATAGAACCTGAGCAGCAAATTTTTCTGTCTCAGACACGGTTAAAAGGTGATGAGGGCAGAGAACCTCAGCTCCTCCACCATTTTTTTTGCATAGAGGAGCTACCCAGTCAAGCAGATAGAGACTGAATGCATTGAAGAGAGAACAAATGAACCCAATATAGAACTTCATCTAAAAGACAATTACTTTCAATGAGGTGCATTATACCCTAGGGTTTGTGAATTGACACATTAAGTGGTGAACAACTGGAGTATTTACACAGTTCTGTGAACAACAAATGCCATATGGTGTATTACATGTATACCCAAACTTTATAGTCCAAGACAATCCCTCGTTCATTTTGGAGTAATGCCTTCATACCTTAGGTTATGCATGTACTCATGTATGTTTTCCATGGATCTATTTATCCACCATGGTGTAAATAAAGACCCAAACTATAATATTTTTCCAAGGATCGATTTACACCTTTACCTCACTTCAATGCAATTGTATTTGCTTTATGGTCATGTGCTATTTCTCTTAGGAAGGATAAGTTTCTATGGTGTTGTCAAGAGCTAGACATTTGATAAGTCTAGGTGTATAAGCCTTATCTCATGAACCTTTTATCTACGATTCTAGCCATCCACCATCAACACCTACATAATGTTTACACATAGTTTTGTGTTAGCTACTTGAGCTAAGTAAGACATGAATCCTCTTTCTCTAAGCTTTCCCTTTAAATTGTTTACCAGTATGAAAAATCACGAGGATGGAGTTTTCGTAAATTTGGATATGTTACATGTCGTATCAGAGCAAGTTTCCAAACACTAAACAAAACATGTTGATCATGTTTTAACTCTAGTTCTGTATAGAAATACAAATTTTGTTTTGCAGGAAAATGGAAGGTGTTGAAATGGATCTCATCACAATAATCTAGACAACATTTATGTGGAACTAAATAATCAACCGTCAGAGTTACTGCAAATAGTGAAAGAGCTAAGAGATGAACTACAAACTGTGAAAATAGATAATGAAAGAATTTTGGAACTAAATCATATTTTACAAAATAAAATACAAAACAAAGGAAAATATAAAAGAAATGCATATGAAACTGATTCTTAAAGAGTATCATATAAACATGAGTAAAAAAGTAAAATATTATGATAGTGAATATTCTTTAGAAGTTAATGCAAGGTCACATAGAGGGAGGTATAAATACACAAGTGATAGTAGTGAAAGCGACCATAAACCTAGGAAAAGGAAGTATAAACCTTATGAAGAAATATCTTGAGAATTTAAAGAGATAAAGGCTCCCATGTTCAACAAGGAATTAGAAAAGGGTGAAGAAACCAACGCTTGGTTATTGGGGATGAAGAAATACTTCCATATTTATAACTACTCTGATAGAATGAAATCCCAGATGAAAATCCTAAAATACAAATATTTTTAATCTTTCTGCCCACTAGCTTCAAGGATAGAATTGAGTTTGATAATCCAAAGAACCTTGAAGAGGAAATAAGAAAATATGACTTTTGTTATGAATAGAGTAAAAACAAAGAAAGCATAACTAACTCAAAGAATAAGAGAACCAGTAACTTTAATTAGAAGAGAAAATATTTTAAGTCTACTAAATGTTTTTTAAATAATTCTTAGAATTCCTCTAAGAATAATTATCAAGGAACATATTTTAAAAATAAAACATAGCAAAATACTCTAGCACCCAAACACAGAGATATGCCTAACAAATATGTTAAAAATGATGAACATAAGGAACCTATAAAGTGTTGGGAATGTCAAGTACTACATTATGCAAAGTGTTGTTCGAACACAAAGGGGAACTTTCATAATGTGGATACCGTTCAGGAAGAGGACATAGTTGGATATGTAGAAAATGAAATACCCAGAATAAATGCGGCCTTGGAGAATCGATAGGGTGACCATAAAACTTCCATGGTGGAAGTACAAGGTATGATACAAAACCAGTATGTTTCTATTATGATTGACCGAGGTGCTTGTTTAAGCTCTGTGCCAACTACCTTAGTGGAAAAATGGAAGTTATAAGTGAAAAAGTTTGAAAAGTATTGGTTGGTCCAGTTAGCTACATGGACTAAAATGAATGTAAATAATTATGTTAAAAACTGTGTTTTGTTTATCAGTCAGTTCAAAACTCAAGTCAAGTTAAATGTTCTACCATTAGGATCATTATGACGTTTTAATAGGTCCATATTGGATGAAAAAACATTAAGTAATTTTAAATTGTTTCTAGAAAACATTTACTTGTTTAAATGATAAAAGAGAAAGGATAACAATCAAAGGAATACCTATGAAAGTTTCTATTAGACAAATCTCAGCCTTATAGATGAAAAAGACTTGTAGGAAAAGGTTGTAAAGTCTTTGTTGTACATGTAATAAATAACAAAAAAAAGGATAAATAAGATAACCTAAAATTCGATGATATTCCAATCCTACAAGATTTTTCAGATGTTTTATTGAAAGAAATTCCATGATTACCTCCAAAGAGAGATTGGGATTTTAGGATCGAATTAGTACTAGGAGCTGTACCTAATTCAAAGACTCCTTATCGAATGAACATTTTAGAACTAAACAAATTAAAATTACAATTTCAAGAACTAGTAGACAAAAATAATGTAAGACCAAGTGTACCCCCTTAGGGAGCACCTGTCTTATTCATTAATAGGAAAGATGGTACATTACGTTTATGTATAGACTACCGTCAACTGAATAAAATGACAATTAAATATAGATATCATCTTCCCCTCATTGATGATCTGTTTGATTATATATGCGGAGCGACAATATTTTCAAAATAGACTTGAGATTTGGATATCATCAAGTCATAATTAAAGATTAAGATATTTTTAAGACTTCTTTCAGAATTAGATATGGAAACAATGAGTTTTCGGTTATGCCCTTTGGGTTAACAAATGCTCTAGCAACTTTTATGTTCTTAATGAACAATGTCCTAAGCAAATAATTAGATAAATCTCTAGTCATCTTCATAGATGACATACTAATTTATTCTAAAATGAAAGAAGAACATAATGAACACTTGCAGATAATACTATAGGTTTTAAGAGAACATAAAATGTATGCTAAATTCAGTAAATGTGAATTTTATAAAGATAAGATACAGTATTTAGGGAACGTGATATCCAAAGAAGGGATATTAGTAGACCCAAATAAAATAAAATCAATAATTGATTCACCTATTCCTAAGGATGTAACTGATGTACGATCATTTATGGGAATAACAGGTTATTCTAGGAAATTTATAGAGGGATTCTTGAAAACCACGAATCCCATAACATCATTCCAGAAAAAGGGAAAAATATTTTTCTAGATTAAAAGTGTGAAGAAAGTTTTAATAAACTAAAAGAATTATTAACTACTGCAGCTATATTGAAAATATCAAATCCAGACAAAGATTTTGTTGTATGCACTGATGCATGCAATGAAGGTTTGGGTGGAGTATTGAAACAAGAAGTTCACGTAATTTCTTATGAATCAAGGAAGTTAAAAACACGCGAAAGGAATTATGTAACTTATGACTTTGAAATCTCTACCATAATCCATGATCTAAAAATGTGGTTCCATCATCTTATGGGAAAAAGATTTTTGCTAATGTCTGATAATATAATCTTGAGTATTTGTTTGATCACAAAAATATGAGCGCAAGGCAAGCTAGATGCTTATCTTTCCTTAGCAAATATGATTTTGAAATCAAAAACATCAAAGGAAAGGAAAATAAAGTGGTTGATTCCTTAAGAATAAATGCAATAGAAAGTTTCATAGCTGCCATTAGCAGTTATAAAACCGAATTAGATTATAAATTGAAAGAAGGAATAAAACTGGATAAAGAATACCAAAATATAAGAGATAACATAACTTAGAATGAATATGAAAATGTAAAAACATATTACAATTTAAATGAAAAAGGATTAATGTTGAATAAAAAAACACTTTATTTTCCTAACATACCTGAAATTAAATTGCTAATTTTAAATCAAGTACATAAAAGTCCGTATTTCGGACATTCAAGGTATCAAAATATGATAACAATGTTGAGAAAAGAGTATTTCTCGCTTAATATTAAGAACGAAGTTGTTGAATATATATCTAGGTGTATATACTGTTAGCAAGTGAAAGTTGAGCATTGACACCCAGCAAGTCTTCTACAACCATTACGAATTCCAAATTGGAAATGGGAAGTCAACACTCTTGATTTTATAACTGGTTTTCCTAAAAATCAAACAAAGTGATTCAATAATGATGGCTATGGATAAAATAAGCGAGTAAGAATAGTTTAGATCAGTTAAAACAACTCATAAAGCTACTAACATTTCTTACATCTTCTTGAAAGAAATCTTTCGGGTACATGGGATTTTGAAGGTAATAATTTCTGACAGAGATCTTAAGTTTACTGGTAAATTTTGGAAATCTTAATTTAAATAACTAGATACTAAATTGAATTTTAGTACTTCTTGACATCCACAAATGGATGGATAAACATAAAGAGTCAATCAATTACTAGAAGACATGGTACGAATGTATGTTAGAGACTATCCTAATAAATGAGAAGATTATTTGCACTTAGTTGAATTTGCATATAATATTCATTATCAAGCTTCATCTAAGCTTAGCCCTTTCGAGATATTATATGGTATGAAATTTAATAATCCTATTACACTGAGTAACAAAGTTGATTGATTGATCTTAGGAACTGACTTGTTAAAAGAACTGGAACTAACAGTGAAATAGGTACAAAGAAATTTGAAAATTGATCATGACAGACAAAAGAGTCATGCAGACTTTAAAAGAACTCACAAAGAATTTTGAATATGTGAGAATGTATTTGTTAAGCTAAAACCTAGAAAGAGTTCCTTTAAACTAGGGAGTTGTGCTAAATTAGCACCCAGCAATTGTGGACCATTCAAAATATTAGCAAGAGTGGGGCCAATGGCATATCAATTAATTTTTCCACCTAATATTAGAATACATAACCTATTTCATATTTCCACATTGAAAAATCATGTGAACAATGCTATTCATGTGATCGACTAGAATTTTATTTGGGTAGAACCTGAAGTATATTTTTAGGTGGAACCAAACTGTATTCTTGACAAGAGGGAAGTTTTTCTCAAGAATCTCACCATTTGATAGGTAAAGTAGCAATGGAAACACCTCAGTCTAGACGAAGCAACCTGGGAATTAGAGATTCATATGTAGGAGGCATATCCAGCTCTATTCCAAGAAGACTTATAATAAAATTAAGCAACATCGAGGACAATGTTGAACTTAAAGGGGGGTGTTTGCAAGAAACCTAGAACAGAAAAATAAATATTTTTATTTTTATTCAGAAAACATTATGATAACTTTATTGTAATTTTTTTATGACCAATTTGGTCAAGGATGACTGTAATTGAAAAATTATTTATTTTAAAAATTGAATAGAAGAGACACCTATCCAAAGGAGACTGAAGACTAACCCACTAAGAGGAATGAAAAGTTGTAGAAGGCCAGTTGACAAGTGGCAACACTAGTATTTCACTTTCTAGCTGTTGTAGGAAGCATAATCCCTAAAATTGTGGCCATGTTTCCTGAGAGGGGGGAACTAAGAAGGTCGCAAATACCTAGAAAATCTTATAAATATCATCTAATTGAGTAGGAGGCTCACTACATTATATTTATAAGTGAATGAACCTTGTGACTATTGCAAACTAAAAATTTAGGCACAGAAGGAATTAGACGAGGGAATAACTAAAGTGGAATTGTTGATTGAAGTCTAGTACTAAGTGCTAAGTTCCAACAAGTTGTTGTGTGTTCTATTATCTAGTGACATTCGTCCTAGTGGTTTATTGAACATGCTCGGGGGTCCTAAGAAAGTAATATTGGGTGCTTTAGGAGATTGTTGGGTGGAACAGTCTCCTTTTTGTGTAGTTAACCTTCTACAAATTATCTGCTAGGATATTTAGACACTTAGGAGTTAGGTAAGATCGACTTGTCTAATATATCCGTTAGGTAAAGTGTGTTTCTTTAGTATGCATTAGTATGCATTTGTAAATATTCTAATCTGATGGTCACAATATGTTCTAGACATACAGTGAACCGACGGTTCAACTTCTCTTAGATCATAACTACCATTGATCTGTGGCTTAACACCTGATTGGTCCATGTTCTCTATTTAAAGAGCATGGAGGGTCCTTGCCTAGTTGATCAATTATGAGAAGCTCATGTAACTTTCTTTCTTTTTCATAACAAATTTCTCCAAATATCTATTTGGCTAGGGTTGTCGACTGTTTCCCTCTCGATGGTTTTAACCACATGATAAACATTGGTGTATTGATCTCTGATCTATTTGTGTGGGTGGCTGATCTGATACCATGTTCAGGTACACAGGGTACTCCTAAATATCGAACACCAAGTTGTTCTCCTTCTCCTAATAGTGTCAGTTTTGTAATTCCTTCAATCCTATATCAAGTCATTATTAAGGGGGGATGTTAAGATATTTGGACACTTAGGAGTTATTTAAGATCAACTTGTGTAATATATCTATTAGGTAAAGTGTGTTTCTTTAGTATGCATTAGTATGCATTTGTAAATATTCTAATTCGACAGTCATGATATATTCTAGACATACAGTGATATGATGGTTCAACTTCTCTTAGATCATACATATACCAGTGAAACTAACCAACAAAGGTTTCCCCCATGTACTATAATGAATCTCAAGCTTAATTTTACCTCGAATATATCAAAGTATTTCTTCTTGCTTCTTTCCAATGACTTTCATGAGGTGTTTGCATATAATGGGAAACAAAACCAACGAAAAAGGAAAGTTTAGGACATGAATGAGTCAAGTATAAGAGACTACCAACATGCTGTCAATACAAGGTGGCATCTACGTCATGGGAAGTACAAGTGGTAGAAATTTTGACTCCATAATGGAAGGGAGAAGGGGTTGGTTTACAATCATCCACGTGAAAGCAACGAAGAAGGTCACAAGCATACTTAGACTGGTAAAGAAATATTCCTTCTTTGGTTTGAAAGACTTGGAGATGAAAGAAAATAATGCAAATGTCCTAAGTCTGACATTTCAAAATTTTGCTTAAGACTGGATTTCACATGGGTTAAAAGTTTAGGGTCACTACTAGTAATGATAAGATCATCAACATAAAGAACAAGTATGATGAGATGGTTTCCTACTTTCTTAGTATAGCATTCGAGTTAGAATGGCATCTAGAAAATCCGGTGTCAAGGAGAAATCTATCCATTTTAGCATACCAAGATATAGGAGCTTGCTTAAGATCATACCAGTCTGGAGTCAAAAATTTTGCCACTTGTACTTCCCCTGAAGTAGATGCCACCTTGTATTGACAGCTTGTTGGTAGTCTCATTTACTTGACTCGTTCTTGTCCTGACCTTTCCTTTGTCATTGGTCATGTTTCCTATTATATGCAAACACCTCATGAAAGTAATTGGAAAGCAGTAAAAATAATACTTCGATATATTCGAGGTACAATTCAGTTTGGGATTCATTACAGTACAAAGGGGAAACCTTTGTTGGTTGGTTGCACTGATTCAGATTGGGTCAGTTATCTTGATGATTGAAAGTCTACTACAGGTTATATTTTCAGCCTGGGATCTAGACCTCTCACTTGGGATTGTAAAAAATAACAAGCTCTTGCTCTTTCTTCAGCAGAAGCAGAATATCGAGCCACAGTTAATGCCAATCAGGGAGCTCTATGGATTCGACAGATCCTTTCATAGTTTGGATTCGAGCAATAACAACCTACTCCACTTTGGTGCGACAATCAAAGTGCCATCAAGCTTGGAAAATATCCAGTTCTACATTAATGCAGTAAACACATTGAGTTACACATGCACTTCATCATAAATATTGTTCATGATCGTGTTCTTTAAATTCTCTATTGCCCTACAGATGATCAAGTTGCAGACATCTTCACCAATTCTCTTACAGAACCAAAGTTTTCCAAACATTGATCNTTAAGGGGGGATAGGCTCTAATGCCTCCTTCCTTCTCCTAATAGTGTCACTTTTGTAAATCCTTCAATCCTATCCCAAGTTGTTATTAAGGGGGGATGTTTGGATATTTAGACACTTAGGAGTTAGTTAAGATAAACTTGTGTAATATATCCATTAGGTAAAGTTTGTTTCTTTAGTATGCATTTGTAAATATTCTAATCCGACGGTTACAATATGTTCTATAAATAGAGTGATCTGATGGTTCAACTTCTCTTAGATCATACCTACCATTGATACGTGGCTTAACACCCGATTGGTCCATGATCTCTATTTAAAGAGCATGGACGGTCCTTGGCTAGTTGATCGATTATGAGAAACTCATGTAACTTTATTTCTTTTGCATAATAAATTGCTCCAAGTAGCTATTTGGTTGGCACTATGGACGATTTCCCTCTCGAGTGTTTTAACCACATGACAAACATTGGTGTATTGATCTGTGATCTGTTTGTGTGAGTGACTGCTCTTGGTGTTCGGTCTTTTGGGAGTACCCTATATACCCAAACATTATTCAAGTTCTAACTATTATTATCTATATGTGATTTAATTCTATTTCTATATTTCAATTAAGAAGTATGCTCAATATATGCAAAGTTTAATAATAACTGGTTGTTATTATCTATTATCTGAACTCTTTATCTGTAAATTGTTTATAAGTAGGTTTAGCATCTAGAGAGTTTTTTGGAAATTGTTCTTTATTGTGCTAAGAGTAGAAAACTACACTCTAGTTAGTTTGAAGTTATTGTTTAATGATTATTGATCTAATTTTCTTGTTATGTTAATATTTAACTTAAATTATGTTTTTTTAATTCTCTTGAATATTAATTATAACACCTCTATTTTAGTTAATCTTATTCTACTATATTTTTATTATAAGTGGCATTTTTCCTTTAGTTTAGGTTTAAAGAATAACACATATGTTGAATCAAGACTAGAGAAAAACCCTACGAAAATCTATTTCAGAAGTTATTATAATATATATTTACGGATATTTATAAGTAACTATACTAAACTCATAAATCTAAATAAGGACAAATTCTCAGAGAGTTTTGTAATCTAATTATATATTTTTTTGTTAAATAAACTAAATAGTGGTAATTCTAACAAATCAAGGGTTTCAAATTTGTGACTCGAAAGATAGAATATATACATAGTATATATATATATATATATACACACACATTATAAGGGATTACAAAAACAAACATACAAACGTGGAACTGGAACCATTAATAAAAACCACCATGATTAGGCCCAAAACTTACACAATATATCATGTATACACACACACACACACACACACACACACACACATACATCATTTCCAATATGCGGCTAAGTGTTTGACCTCACAACTGAAAACCTAGTTACATATAGGTTTCACAAGCTTCAAGGATTTAACGTAATACTTAAACCAAGTTTAGAGATCGAATCCAATTAAGAATTTCAGTTAACAAAGTTACTTTAAAGTGGCATTATGACCTATATAAAATTTAAATTATAAATAAAAATACTAAATCAATATCATCGAGAGGCCACACCATTGGTGACATGATGAAGGCCCCTTTAGTATTATCAACTTCCTTTGAAACACAAAGGAGTTATCAGAAAATCCTTTTGCATTAATAATAATTAAAATAGTAAAAAAAATAAATTAGCTTAACAATATCCTCACAACTTGTTTAACCACTCATATTTCCATCCATTGAACCAAGTTCAAATCTGATAGGAGTCATTACACCTACACATTACAATATAAATAGAACAAAGGAATGACCTATCAGCTTAGTAATTCTTGTAAAATAATAAGAGTCTTATAACAACTACAATACTTTTTTATAGTGGCCTCACAACCTTTCTTAAGAAAAATGAAATAGAGAATGGCCCTATGGCTGCAATAGTTTCATAGTTAAACAAATGCTGTAATACTGACAAAACAAGTCATAAATACACCAACAAAAATCCTTCATGGGTCTCTTTATAAAGGAGGCAAGTATCTACATTTAGGAGAGATAGTCATAAGACTCTTCTTTACATTTTAAAACCATAAACATAACCCTGCTACTGTTCATATAAAGTATTAATTTACACAGTCACTTCAACTCCATGGTGAAAGGGTTCCTCCATTATAGTTCAAATATAAAATGCCTCATGGCTACCAAAAAAATTTAGTACTTTCAAAAAAAGACAACTTAAAGATGGACATCGAGACCATGCCAAGCCATGGTGCTACAAGCCATAGATCCATGAAGGGCAAGGTAATAGGTCTTACGGAGACCATAAATCCATTTCATCATAATGTCCTACCAAGAATTTTTTGTAAAGAAACGTTCTGGAAAGCCTCCTACACATACAAACTACAAGGGTCAAACAATGGTTTTATAAAAAATGATTTATGACACAAGGAAATAAATAATATCTTTGTAGAGGAAAAGCTTACCTTGTCTCTACGTATAAGACCATATTCGAAGCAAGAGTTGAACACACGCATCACCTTTTTGAGGAAACATAACACAAAAAAATTGTTCTCTCTTAGACACGGTCAAAAGGTGATGAGGGTCGATAACCTCGGCCCTTACACCATTTTTTTTCACCTAGGAGCTACCCAGTCGAGGAAATAGAGACTGGATGGGTTGAACAGAGAACAAATTAACCCATTATAGAACTTCATCGAAAATACAATCACTTTCAACAAGGTGCATTAAACCCTAGGGTTTATCAGTTGACACATTAAGTGGTGAAAAAATGGACTATTTACGAAGTCATGTGAACAACAAATGCAATATGGTGTGTTACGTGTATATCCAAAATTTATAGTCCAAGAAAATTCCTTGTTAATTTTGGATTAATGCCTTCGTACCTTAGGTTATGCATGTACTTGTGTATGTTTTCCCAGGATTCATTTATCCACCATGGTGTAAATAAAAACCCAAACTATAATATTTTTCCAAGGATTGAATTACACCTTTACCTCAATTCAATGCCTTTGTATTTGTGATATGCTCATGTGCTATTTTTGTTTGCAAGGATAAGTTTCTTTGGTGTTGTTTAGAGCTAGACATTTTATAAGTCTATGTGTTTAAGCCTTAGCTTAGGAACCTTTTATCTAGGTTTCTAGTCCTCCACCGTCAACACCTACATAATGGTTACACACAGTTTTTCATTAGGTACTTGAGCTAAGTAAGACCTGAATCCTCTTTTCCTAAGATTTCCCTTTAAAGAGTTTACGAGTATGCAAAATCAAGGGGAAAGATAAACAACACAAACTATAGTTAACAAAGAATGATGATATAGTGTCGTAACTTGAAGAGGTATAGTAACAACTAATAATCAATCAAATAATAGCTGCTTGAAAGGAACCTTTATAATAAATGAAATAAGTACCAGACACATTTTTACAAGTTGTTTGTCACCTAGTAACACATATTTGGTTATCGTATGTTTTTCCTTAACATCGAACACCATATAAAGCTATCTATCCTATGAAATTATATATATATATGTTACTGAGCATGATCTGGGTCTCTCATGATCTTGTTGTCATGAATAGGGTGCACTCCTTTTCAATCCAACAACCTAGAAAGTTGATCCACCATCACTTGGTGGAATCTAGCATTAGGTATGCATAATAGGTAAAGTCTCTATAATTGTGGTAGTCCCTCTGTCTCTTCCATCACCTCGTCTAGTTGCAGAGGCACGTCACCATCATAACTATCAATATCTATAAGATTACAAAGAACAATAATTAGACAAATTTAATTAAACAATGTTAAAAACTGTTATCATAAATTACATATCCATTAAAGAAGACAATAAGATGAAACTATATTAGTCAAAACATAAAGTTCATATTACCTCTAATATATGGTGGATACTCCATAGTGAATAGGATGTTGGGAAATCCTAAAAAATCTAACCCTTTAAGTGGAGATGGTACAATATATAGTGTTTCAACACCCTCGCTAACGAGTAAATCAAGTAATACTAAGTGATCATGTGAAGAAAATTGGATTGGCCCTCCTTGGGAAACATATGCCACCTCATCCACATGTGCACCTCATTAATTTTCCTAAGACTTGTGTCATGGGATGAGGGACAAATAACTTAAAAAAATATCAAAAAATAAGGGAAGTAACTCTAATAAAACAAGAATATTGTATTTCGATCAAAACATAGTGCAACAAGGTATTCAGTGAAAAACAAAACTCCCCAATAAATTGGTATAGTTCCCCATGCATGTAGATCTATGTACTAAAGAATGAAGATAATATGATAATGTGAAACTAATTTGCTTCCCACAATTTTGACATGGTCCAATATTTTGACAAAAAGTTAAAGACACCAAATTGTCTTTCCACGAAAACAAGATTTCCAATGATGGTCATATGCTACCTCTAATTTAGTAGGGGTAGTTGCATCTTCACTAAAATAACTTGGTGCATATGCCATTTGAATGGTTCATACAATTTCGGGTGGGACATGAGGGAAATGAGGAAAATCCCTTCGTCTCCTAAATAATCCTATGACGAATTATATGTCCTCCTCTATCGGATGGAACCAAATAACATGACATACCCAAAAATATTATTTTCCATTTTCCCAATGATGAATCAACTGCATCAACATATGAGAATTCCCCCTCAATGACGTAGCCTCCTCATAAATATTTTGGAGGCCAACCTAGTGTAAGATATGTATAGTATGTGGGGTCATAGGTCAACGAAGAAAATTCCTTTACCTCTCTATGATATCCCACTCTTATACGACATTGTATTGGTTATGTTGTTGCTTCAAGCTTGTTTGATTAAACACATATAAATTTCATAAAAAAATATACAAAAAAAGATATATACATAAACAAAACATAAAAATTACTAAAGTAAATTTGCATTTATCAAAATCAGAAAATAGTAGCAATAACTATTTTTTTTCTTCAGAAAAAAATTTAGAAGTTCTTGATGCACCCATAAAGTAGTCACTCACCATTATTGATGCATATGTGAGCTAATGGCACCATGCATCATGCATTAAAACACAAGACACACCAGAAATTATGCTTGACAATATTTAAAACTCACTACAGAAATACAAATATTTTTTTTAAAATATAGACATTTTGGTGCTTTGTATACAATCATAAACTGGTGTGTCCATATTTAAACAAAATAATGATCAAAAACATTTTTTCTATTAAAATAATTGATGGTGCTTAATATTAGGAATATATGTGCCCCCTCGGGTTTGGTCTATTGGTCACTTCACATTATGTTAAGGCGCGGAGGCTGTTAAGCACGTCACGGGTTCAAACCTTGTGGTGCAGAAAGACGGGCGCCCATGTGCTGGGGGTTCGGGCAGGCTTCCCAAGGGGTTATAGATATAGCGGCATGAATCGATCCCGTGTCACGCGAGTACAAAACCAGCTAGTTACGAATTCCCCTTGTACCAAAAAAATATATTAAGAACATATTTATAATTTGAGCACCTATATGTCTTAAGAGATATTACATTGCTTTGATCTCAAATTTATAACATTGCTTTTAAAATATTTTTATATGGTGCATTTGAATATTTAAAATATTTTTTTATGGTGATATTACTAAGCAAATAGACGCATCATGGATGGTGCATTTAAATATTTAATTCACACGGTGTATGTGTTAATTTAGTTTGGTTAATTTTTAATTTATTTATATGGTATAATTGATGATGACGTGTCAATATTTTTCTTAGCATTACTGTGTCCGTGTATATTGTGACCATAGTATGTTGTAAGTTGTATTACACAATTCGGATCTTTATGATCAATTATTGGTAATGGTGTGTTCATTTAATTTAATCATGTTGTGAGTTCTTGAAAATTAATTTTTTGTTAAGTGCAACACTGCATTGTTATTTATTTTCATGCAACACAGAACAGTGCATACGGGTTTGTAAAACACATCGCATAATGTTCTTTAAAAAATGTTCTGATATGTAAAATCATACATAAATATGATTTTACATATCAGCCAGTGTGTGGTATCTTGTTAAGAATGAGTGCATATTGATAGATTTAATGCATTAGAGAGGCGTAATGGGTAAACTAAGTAATTTTTTAAAGCTCGGTGGGTTGAAATGTTTGAGGTATCCGTGCATCCGTTCATTTTGACAAACTAGACATGGTTTGTCGAGAAAATAAAATAAATATATTTATAAAATTTATGTTGAAATATGTTGATACTGGTGTTCTTTGTTAAATATATTTATAAAATCTATGTTAAATATATTTATAAAATTTATGTTGAAATATGTTGATACTGGTGTTCTTTGTGATGATGATGTCATCATCACATTTTTTCAGGTATTTCTTGTTTTTGGGGCAGCGGGGTCCGTCAAAAGTATGCAGTGTGGGTACTCGTTGGATGCGGAATCAAATTCCGCATCCAACGAGCTCTCTCGATCGAAATTTGAGTAAAAACACAATGAGATATGTCGAAAATACGAACAAAAAAAGTAGTTTTTTTTAATGACAAATATGTCAATTCAACCATTATGGTTGACTTATTTTATTGAAATTCTATTGGCTCTTGAATTCCAACTCACAAAAACTTATTTTGGCACGTTTTCTTATAAGGCCCATTTTAGACCCCAAATTTCCTCTAATGACTTGGGGAATGTCTTCTTAGGGTAAAAGGTGTCAAGTTGCAAAGGCACAATGATTCAAGGATGAGTGATGATGAGAGCAAATATGAGGGCTTATACAATGAGCTAAAAGTGTGGAAGCCATCATCAAGCTCATAAGCATGAGCAGAGCACATGCAAATGTAGCCACAGCCTGAAAAACAAGACAAGGCCAGTAAACAGTTGTGAATCCAACTTGGAGAACAACATCAGAATCATATTCAGAAGAAAATATCTGATGTAGGTCACTTTGGTAGAAACACATGTAGATTTTCTATCTTCTACAAAAGATGTAGTCAAGGAAGAATCAACAAAAGAGGACTCTATAGTGCCAAGATCTAAGGGTTTATAATCAATAAGATCAACCTCAAAAGGAGAGAAAAAATCAACAAGGGATATAGAGTCTACAAGAGCAAACTCAATATCACAGGAATTGAAAAATTCATAAGAAAAATCAAAGTGATCAGGATCACTGACTTGTTGTTCAAAGAAAGAGTCAAAAGACTCAACAAGACCAACATAAGAAGAAAGGTCATGATTACTAGGCAAATTAGGGTTAGAATTAGGAAGAACTGAACCAACATCCAATAGAATATTAGACTATATCAAAGACTCTAGGAAGACTTCATCTGAAGGAAGGAGATCATACGAGATAGGACACATGTCTAAACTTTCAAATAGATAGACAGAGTGGAGAGCAGGCTCCACAGTCTATATAGGATGAATCACTTGGTCAACTAATATGACCAAGTCTCGAGAAGGTAATCATGAAAACAGAGGGTGCTTCTCAATAGCAATTGAACGCATAGGACGTGAGGCCGCATAGCTCACTTGTGGTGGGGTAGTGTCTATAGAGACACTAGGAATTCATGAAAGGAGATAGTTGCATATGGAAATCAACATATAGAAAGGTAAATTGGCAAGCTGGTTGGATAGTGAATGCATCTCATGTCATGCTTATCTATATTGTTTAGGCAACATTCAATCCATACATGTCCTTTTGTGTACGAACATATGAAATGTCGGCACTTGAATGTAGAAGTGCCATTTGGGTTGATAACATCCTCCCAAGTGCATCTCTCATGTAAACCAAACAACTTACATTTCCCACCCAGTGGGTACAACCCATGAGCATCTCTGTCTTCCACCTAGTGGGTACAACCTACATGTATTATGTCTCTCTCTCAATTAACATGTGTCTTCATACATGGAGATACATCAAAGGAATGTCATTTTAGAGCACTTGCATGTTCAACTTAGGTGCATCCCAAATACTTTATGACAATTCTCTCTTAGTCAACATGCATATTCACACATGGAGATACAACCTGGGAGCATCATTTTGGACAACCTGTGTCTTTGTCATGCAAATGCATCCCATGAGCATCCCATATCCTTAATGACTCATGGACCATTGACGTCTTCATACAAGGATATACATCCTAGTAGCATCCAAGATGATACAAACTTGGTGCACCTATTCTTTCAGAACATGTCATATCATTCCCTCTTTTGAGGAGCATCGATATAGATAACACCAAGATTCTCTATGAAGTACTTCAAAATTCACTCTTTCTAATGGATGGGTGAACACATCAGTTTTTTTCTCTTCTATCACCACATACTTGAGATTCAGTACTCCTCTATGCACAATATCTCATATATAGTTGTACTAGATCTCGATGTACTTGAATTTGTTGTTAAATATTGGATTCTTGGATAGCTTCACTCAAATTTAGTTATCACAGTACACACAAGTCATCTCTATCTTAACATCAAACAATATCGTAAGTAGGTTCTAAAGCTACACTACCTCAGATCTTGATGAACAACATGCAATATACTTTTCCTATGTTCTACTCAATGTTATGCTTTCCATAATTCTTGTTGCACCAAGAAATCATGACATATGTCTAGTTGAAGAAAGACCCTAAATTTCTCTTTTTATCTGTAAAAATAACATCCCAGTAAGAATCAACATATTCTTGCAGATAGATCCTCTATATCTCTTGCATATATAAGGCCATATTTGATTGTACTCTTTAGGTACAAAGGAGCATGTTTTTCCGCAACCATGTGAACATGTCTCGGCTCCACCATGTACTAGCTCAAAGTTTTCTCTGCAAAGCATATATTCAACATCATGTTCATCTTGTACATCAACAAGCCAATCATCTACATATAGATTGTGACATCAAGTGTCTTTGAATTAGGTTCACACAACAACTTCATGTTCAATGCTATTTGTTGTAACATATCAAACCTCTTCAAGATATTGAATGCATATTTTTCATGGCTAAGGAGATTATGCTCTATATTCTTCTAGACCTCTAAACTAATGAATCATGTCAATCTTCTCAAACTCTGTGACCTAGTAGAGTTAATCCACTTGAAGCGGAGCACCATCCTCCCTTCGCATCTTGTATTCTTTGCACTAAGACATTTTTTACTAGAGGGACAAGTATCTTCCTCTATTAATGTTCTTTTATGTATCCATCTATATCATTTCTTAAGGCCACTGGATAACAATATCCTCCATCTCAAACTTTGTCCAAAGTTCCTCTTGCACTTATATAAGAGATTCTTGTCCTTTGTAGTCTTTCCATATTCAACCTTTTAGCAAAGGTTGATATTTCATCACTGGATGTGATCCTCAAGTAGCTGTATGTATTATCCCATGGGTTCCTTCTATAAAACTCATTCTATGCACATGTAGTTCTCTACTCAATATGCAGTTCTAGATGAGTGGAGAAGTGTATTTTCTCAATGGAGAAAACATCTATGCATATTTGACTCCATCATTTTGAGAAAAACCATGAACCTTCCTCTATATTTCTCGATGTTTCCGTTTGTTTCATGCTTGATATTGTATATCCACTTGTAAGACACTATATACTTCCCTTAAGGTCTCATAACCTCATCCCAAATGTCATTCTTGATGATCAATTCATACTCTTAGATCATAGAATCCTTCCACTCTTTTTTCTTGTCTTCTTATTCATAGTTGAAAGGATCGTCATCAATGATGTCACAATAATGCCAGATAATTCGATTTTTCCCAAGTCCTCTTAGATTCTCTATAAGTTTTGCTTGTACCACCATAATTTTCTTCATAATGGATGATCTCTCATTCCCAAGATGTTCTCCTCTTGTATGTGTTCACCTATTGAGGTGGATCTACCACTCTTTGTGGCTTGGCCAAATCACGATTCTTGAATTCTTTAGAATATATTTACTTTGCCACAGTGTCTATAAACGTTGGAGCTTCAAGTTTCTATTCATGTACTTTTTTGGAGTGAATATTCTTTGATTGATATTGATCAAATTCCATTACTTTTTCTTTGGAACAAGTCTCATCCTTCTTTTATTTTAGGTGATTGTACACAATCTTTCCTAGAAGTCAAATTCGTTTGCATGATTAGAAACATTTCATAATTTCCAAAACATATTAATGGTGACAAAATCTAATACATAAAGACATGTATCACACAATTATGCAACCATTTTATCAAATACAACATTTATACATATCTTGTATACATATGGTAACTTTTTAAATGTCTTCCATCTCTACCGGGACATTATTAAGAGTGTCAACTACTCCCAACATCTCAGCAAAGAGGTTTCATTCTAGATAAGTAGCAATGGAATGTTGTATAGAAATATAGGCTATTTACCCATCACATTCATATAATATTATATTGTTCATGAATGCAAACATTCTCACATGCATAATACATTTTCTAAATATAGGAATATAAATATGTAAACAATATCATTTACGTAACTAGATATATAGGAAATGACAATTTAAACACGGATATTTGTTTGTTTGGTAGAATCCCTCTTGATCTCTATCTTCATGTAGGAATTATTGAATTCTATGAAAGTTTCATTTTCCCCATCATCTTATTTATGAGGACCTATGTTTTCCTTGCTCGTGATTTGCAATGCTAATAAAGTCCTCTATATCATAGATATGAGTATCCCTTATTCATCAATCACAAATGAATCCCTCCTTATCCAATGCTAATATGGATAAGAATTTCTTCTTTATCATGGGTTGAATCGTTCTAGATCAAGCTATATATTCCGCATTACTTGAGGAATCCTCACTTGTTATCTTCACTGGTGGTTCATCATCCTTGGTGACATGAGTTGTTAGACATGGTTGCCATCATCACCATCACTTCATATTTTTCTATCAATCAAGATTCTTCTTGCATGCATTCATCCATAGCTTATCTTCCCTCTAGAAAAAATTACTTCAATGCATGATTCCCATTGTCATGTCCCCACCACTCATATCAATGATGGAGAGGATGCGACTCTGGTATTGATCCTGTCAAATGGGAAAGATATCCCCATGATCATAAAATCATAAACATTCATTGAATTAATAACATATACAGGAGTATAAAACATGCAATATGCAGCGGAAGTAATAACATCCATTCATGCATTCAAATGTTCATATTAATTCATAAAACAAATAGTTTGCAGAAATTAAGCACAAGAATAAAAGTAAATACTTATCTTGTAATTGCAATGTCCCATAATTAGCTATGTCATTGCAATGTTCCACCCAACCATAGGCCAGTGTACTCATCAATCTATAAGCACCACTACCACCCCCCAATTGGGCATGATTCCATAAGGAACTAAGGAACAATAGGCTCATACACATAGTTGAATACATATCAAACCCGTCTAAGCCAAAAATACATTTGGGTTTATCAGGATACTAGGGAAATAAGCCAATAGCATAAGGGTTCCTTGGACTTACTAAACCAATCCAATAGTCTCACCCAAAACACTGTCATACCCTCTAACAGACGGGTCTCTTGGACTTACATAGACAAGCAAACACTTTGCATCAAACACACAGTCACGCAATTAATCGAAACACATCAACACACAACTGTCGGATATGAGAAAAATGTTTATGGGAAATAAAAATGAAATGGATGAGGTGAAAAACACCCTGAAACATCAAATATGCTTTTAGGAAATGTTCTTATGCAAATCTGACCACCACAAACCTCCAAATCAAAATCTAATCTCAGAAAACATCTCTGAGCATTGTCAGAGCAAAAACCACTATCATTTGTTGATGTAATTGCAACTTTGGAATGTATTCACTTGTATTTCTTATCTATTGTAACCCGATGTTTATTCTGGGATTTAATTGAGTCATGTCATGCCCCAATGTTCTGATCGGGAAGTTTCTATAATGTGAAAGTCATGTCAAGTCATTGTGGGTAACCCTCCTATTGGTCAAGGGTTAAAGTCCCCATAGTTTTGGGGCCCTAGGGTTATAATTAGACTATCTTAGTAAAGTTTACCCTAGGCGAGTCATTATAATTCAAGGAAATAGTCCCCACCATTGTGTTACCCTCCTATTGGTCGGACGAGGCAAAGTCCCCACAAGTTGTGGGGCACTAGGTTTATCAGACACTCCTAGATATGTCGGCTCTAGTAAGTAATTGTTAAGTGAGGCCGACATGTTGGAGTGGGTTTCAACTGAATAAAAGAATATAAATAGAGAGCGAGCCTCTCTATTTATTACACACACACTCACTCATTGGGGTGCATGATTGTTAGCTGCTATGGGAAGACCCAGGTTTACTATGATTAACCAACAAAACCCCTAGCTCACTGGCCCTTTCGGCGACAGATCACGAGGCATCCTAAAGTCTCACTCGAAGTGAATCTAATGGGTTGGCCAAGGACTCAAGTGTCTTGGACCAGGTTTTGATGCGTCCTGATGCGGCTCTCAGCTCCACTAGCAACGAGGTCTCTGTCTCTATGAGTCACACAATCCTTACTACTCGCAACGCTTCCAACCGTGAGCTCTCTATCTCTACGCACGTTGCGCAATGCCTTTCCCTATCGCGCAACTTCCTCTTACTCCCAATATCTGCAATCTTACCGCATCGCCGCGCACCACGCTCCATGCAACTCCTCTCCAACGCCAAGTCCTTAACCTACGGTATCGTGCACCGCAGCTCCTCTGCTGGTGCAGTATCGCCTCTCTGCGATATCCTACCTCCACGGCTCAGTGCACTCAGCGTTGTCATGTCGACGTGCCGGGCTCAACATACAACACTGTTTATACTGTGACTAGATGACTATCTAAGGTAACATGAACGAACCCTCATACAGCATACCAAGAGACATAGGCTTATAGTTATCGTTCTATATTGCTACGACTGAGTAACACATACATACACTATCTGTAAAAAAGTTCATGTGCAAAATAACAGATAATAGTAAATAAGTACAAATACATGCATTCATCACATAACACGTAGGTTTTACGTGGTTCACCCCTAGGATGGGAGCTACGTCCACCAAACTGTGTTTCTTTATTATAACTTGAGGGAGGCAAACACAGTTTGGCTGCACCGCATATGCAGCTAGAGATCTCCTAGGTAACTCCGCACACATCCTGGAGCCCTTCTCTCTTAGATCTCTTCTCTATCTCTATCTATATATTGTCTCTCTTACAATATACTCTTCCCTCTCTATCAATCCCAGTGAATTGTTACAAATAAGCTCAATGAGCCAGCTACTGGTTATAGTAAGATGTTACAGCTATGAACAGAACCAGAGCATGGTCTTTACAATACACAGGCTAAAACATGCAAAATGGATAACAGTCGAAAAACCTAACAATGACCAACCAACCTTTTACAATACAAAATATACCCCTTTATAGGCGGCCCGAAGGTCTCGCGATTACAACATTGTGGGCCTGTCCCAATAGTAATCCTGAAACCCTCATTAGTGACAGTCGGTGTATCTGTACGTCACCACTTCCCATCACACCACAGCTCTCTGCAGTCTTCCATGCTTCCCAGCGCTGATCATGGGTACTATGCACCGCTTCCCGCTTACCACAGCTTCCTGTAGTATTCCATGCTTCCCAGCACTGACCATGGGTACCGGAGCTGCTTCCTTTGTGAGGGTAGCTGAACCATCTTGTCTCCGCCGCTGCCTTCAATGCAATGGGTGAGCTTTCTCTTCTCGGCCGCTCATGTATCGTCGTCTTCCTTTACTGCTCTGCCTCCACAGTCATGGTTTCTAGCTTTGATCTGGTGCTAGAAACCCTGCTACAGCTCTGTAGCTCTACCTCTTATATCTCCGCTAAAACTGTCTATTTGGAAAAATAGAAGCTTCTTCTATAGCTGCGGGACCCTACTCCAACAGTCCTCGAACACTTACTTGTGACTCATCCCCGAGTCACTACTAGCGGGCTTCTCTTGCTGTAGCTTTGTTTTGGCTTCCTGCGAAGTCCTCTGCAACTTGTCTCGAAGTCCTATGACTTCGTTCTTCATCACCTCGACACGCTCACATGAAAATTCAAGAAAGGATTGACTGATACTAGAGTCCTCTATTTCATCAATTTGCTCTCTGGCGGTAGTGAAATCCTTCACTTTCTGCTCAACCGTGTCAACCAACTCGGTGATTTGCTCCTAATAGGGTTGAAGGAGGTCAGTGATGTGCAACTCCTTTGTTCTTAACTGCTGCGCTTCTTGCTGTAATCGGTTCATCTCCTTTGTCTTTCTCATCTTTTGAAGAGCTTCTAGGCTCTTAATCTCTTCTTTCATTGCCGTCATGGTATTCTCTATCTCCTGAATACTCCATTGGATTTCTAGTCTCTGAGGTGGCTCATCTAACTCGGACCATGCACTCGTCGCATCGGTTAGTACTGACATTGCCTTTTCAATGCGAGACTGCATCTAGGAAGAAGTGAGTCAAAAGGCCTCGACTCTAGCTTTCTGGTCTTCCTGGGAGGTATCTCACACGTGAGCCTCAATCTCGGCAATCTGCGCTCTATGGTCTTCCTCCATCTTGGCTCTTGTTTCTTCCATCCTAGCCACGGTTTCCTCTAGAGCCTTTGCTCTGGATGCCACTCTTCTTACCTTCTGTGGGGCCGGTAAGGAGAACTCAATGTTACATTGGGGCAGGTCCAATGCGATGCTCTATAAAACTTGAGAGAGCTCTTGCTCTCTTTCCTCATACATTCGTACTTTGTCTGCCTTTTTTCTAAAAACTGGTGGTAAGTGTTGAATTCTTTTTCATTAGCTTTGTATTTTCTTCATAAGTTGCAAGCTCTCGACTTTTGATTTCTGCGCTCAACTGCTGCTGGATCATCTGCAACTAATCAATGTGAAACTCTATGAGGTTAACCTTGACAGGGTGCCTGAATTGTACTAGGGGGTCCTTCACTGTTGCAGGGAGTCGAATGCTCCCTGGTGGTATCAAAACGATGTTGAGATGATCTTTTGCTAAGATCTCTTCGCGAGTGATTGGCTGTTTCGAACTTTCTCCGGTTGGCACCTTGCTCAACTGAGTATGGATTATGGCACTTTTCTCAGTCAATGTTTTCAACTCACCCAGCTGCTAGTCTATTGCCCCCTGAATCTTACCCTGCGATGCCTACATCGCTTGAAATGTGTCGCTTATTCTGTCCTTTATTCTTACGACGATTTGCTCATAATCATCAGCTGTCAATTTAATCTCGCCACTGGGCTCAGTAACCTTTTGTTTTTTCCTCTTTGGCTCCTCCTCTTCCTCTTTTGGTGTGTCCTCTTCATCCTGTGTCGGGGTGTCCATGTCCACTTTTTCTTTGGCCTTGTCTGGATCTGTCTGTGCAGTATCTGATGGTATAGGTGTGGGATCTTCGTACTCTTGCTTCCATTGGGCATCAAAGGCTTTGATAGTTCCTTTGACATTCTGCGCTATCATCCAGTACCAACCAGGGGCCCAATCATCCCTTTTAGTCCTCTTCGGTCTTAGATGGATTCTATGGTGGTCCACCATAAAACTAAGCCGATCCTCATATGTGTCTATAACCTCCTTGCTTAGCCGCGGTATTTCTAGAACAACTTTCTTCAGCATCGTATAGTATTTATAGAATACTATCGCATTGAGATTTTTCTTTTCTCGGTTGCTAGTCTCCCACAGGTTTGTGTAGCGCACCCCTCTGGGCGCACCGCTTGGTAGCTTCCTAAACTAGGTATGGGGCGGCTCCTTCCACCCTACAAATGCACATAGTATAATCAACCATGAAAAATGAAAATGATAGCTGGCCTCATCCTGTGCCACCAAACAATCTTCCTGAAGCATATTTAACAAAAATAGGGACCAGTTGAACTATTCCCCCTCTGCAACCTGTATAGCAAGTTTAATGACTGACCCCGTAACTTCCTTGGGACGCACCTTGGTTAACAGTCTGCCTGCAAGCAGATTAGCTGTAAAGCTGAGTGTTTTTTCTAGTATGCTTGCAATGTCATAAGCCCGACCTCCTCTCTGCAACTGGTATTTGGTAACTACGGCTGATGGCAGCTTAGGGTCCTTGGTCTTGCCTGTTGTATCTATCATTGGGTGTTCACCAGTCTTGGATAATCCGGTGATGCGATGTATGAGGTCGAAATTCAGGTCGACCTTGTGACCAAGCCAAAGTTAACCTCCATGTAAATAGGAGAGTAGAATTCGCACCATGGCATTAACCTCTCCACCTCGTCCAAAATGTGGTAATCTCAATAGATTAAACAGGCCGAAACACTCAAGAATCTGAACATGTGGCATAGGAACACATTCGTCTGCACCTGCCCTTGGGTTCTTTTGAATTATGAGGTATTGGTCTGGCTGGAACTGGGGATATGTCTTGGTGTCTGCCAGGTTATAATATATGAATTTAGTAGAAGCGGCATATCCTAATAGATCTCTGTCTTCCTTTACTCGAGGATCAATGTAGGGTAGAGGAATAGGAAACTTACCACTCTTGGAGATTTTGATTTCTGGTGCGTCTATAGCTCATGGTGTAATGTAGTCTACTGCATTGTGAACTTCTTCCTCCAACTCCAAAATGCATTCTTCTGGGTGTTGAGATTGGCTCCTCGTCTGTGGTGGTGGTCTGGTCTGTGAAGAATCTGGCTACGTCATAAATACTCTGAGGCCATGACGCTGAAACCTTCTCAAAATGTGTTCTACAGGTTCGTCCTTGGGCAGAACCCGCTTGGTTGGATATCCTGTACGTGCAATGGCTTCGAACTCTGATAATCACAGCTCTCTGCAACAGGGTAAACTCTGTACAGGGAACTCATAACAGCTTACTCTATAGCTCTTGGGTTTTTCCAAATGTAACCCTCCTACCTGGGTAGCTTCTGCTTTTATGCTGAAGGTAACGATCCCGGACGCAATGGTCATCTAGGTTGAACCCGTCGGCTGTAATAATTGCCTCAATGAGACCATACCCATCATCCCGATCCTCAATAAATGATGAAATTCGATCAACTTTCCCTCGAAGCATGTGTGTACCGGCGCCGGTCTCATCGAAGATTTTCCAAATATGGAAACTTAATTATGCCGCTGCCAAATTGACAGTAAGGTATACCGGTCATTTCCTCATTAACTTCCTGTCAGAGGGCGACTTGACGGGCCCTTTGTCGGTTGCAAAACTAGGTATGTGGCATGGAGGCACATCGCATTGCTGTGATGCAACACTGCATCATCTGCGCAAACAAACAAGCATTAAATTTTTTTTTCATCCTGTTGATGCCTTGCGCAAAAATGAACCGTCCTGGTGTGATTCCTCATAGCTAGACTATCTGTTGGTGTAGACTAATTCCCAGTGCGATGCCTCCTTTCAACTACACTGGACATCTGCACACTCAAAGCAGTTCTCAATTAGGGATGGGGAGCGGGGTGGCTGTTACTATAAAGCTTAATCCTGCTGCCATTGATCAATGTGGGGAGAAGATCCCCCTTCAGTGTACTGAGCTGAACGAAACCTCCCTCTGTAATTTGCTGTATCTGATATGGCCCCAACCAATGCGTCTTGAACTTCCCTGGAAACTTGAGAAATCTACTGTCATAGAGAAGTACTAGGTCTCTGATCTGAAAAATCTTACTCTTAATGTGCCTGTCATGGCAATATTTTTCTTATGCCTTCTGCACTTTCTGGTGAAAGCCGCCGATGAATCTGTATTCCTCCAAGGCAAGCAGCTGTGCTATCCTCTCATCCACTGTGTCTGTATCAGTCATCTCAGTGATGTGAGCAATTCTTAAACTGGGAAGGATATACTCCATAGGCATAACAGCTTCTTGTCCATATACCAAGCTGAAGGGTGTGTGTCCGGTGAGCTTCTTGCATGTAGTCCTATATGCCCATAATACAGCATTAACTCTTAAGTCCCAATCATTTCTTTGACTGTTGCAGATCTTTGTAAGAGCATTTTCTAGAATCTTGTTAAATGCCTCCACCGTACCATTAGCTTGAGGATTGTAGGGTGTGCTCTTGTGGTGCTGTATCTGGAATTCTTCTGTTAAAGCTTCAATGGTGCGGTTCAAGAAATGGGTGCCTTGATCGCTCATTAAAATCACTGGGCATCCAAATCTACTAATGAGGTTCTCGAAGAGAAACTCTGCAGCTGTCACAGCATCACAATTTCTTACTGCCTTGGCCTCTACCCACCTAGTGAGGTACTCTGTTCCAGTGATGATATATCTCGCACCAGTTCATTTTGTTGGTGGGTTGATAGGACCCAAAAAATCTATAGCACACTTGTCGAATGCGCGCAGCGTAACCTGTGGTCGCAGCGGCATTTCATCGCGTCGCAAAGGTTTTCCTACCCTCTGGCAGATATCGTAGCATCTGCAAAAGTCCTTAGCGTCTTTGTGCAACGTAGGCCACCATAACCCGGTGGCTAGGATTTTCTGCGCAGTCAAATTTCCTACGAAATGACCTCCTATGGTACTGGAATGTGCCTCTCTGATGATAGCCTCTTTTTCATGTGGCATCACACATCTGCGCAAGACTTCATCTGGCCCCAGCTTGTATAGATGTCCTACGATTAGGGTGAAGTCGGCTGCTTTGACAACCAATTACTTCTTTTGCGGCTTAGAAAACTCAACAGGTGCCAATACTGTGGTGAGAAACTGAATGATATCATCATAGTACTCATTTGCGATCTGAATAGAAAACAACTGCGCATCAGGAAAATTGTCTTCTAGGTTGCTTGGCTCTTCTCCTGAGTCTATGTGCGACAGATGGTCAGGTCCCGCGTTCAATTTTTCTGGTTTCATGATGATTTCAAAATCATACTCCTGAAACAGGAGTAGCCATCTGCAGATTCTTCCCCCTAACATTGGCTTATTGACCAGATACTTCAATGCGGAATGGTTAGTAAACATTTTGAATGAGGCACCCAACAGGTAGTGTCTGAACTTCTGTAGAGCTTACACCATAGCTAAACCTTTGCGTTCTATCATGGTGTAGTTCTTTTCTGCTGTTGATAGCTTTCTGCTGGAGTATGCGATAGTGTGATGGATACCCCCTTCACCTGGTTGCATTAAAATGACCCCTAGTGCGATGCCAAATGCATCCACATGTACATGAAATGGCTTAGTCCAGTCTGGAAATACTAGGATGGGTGTTGTAACCATCTTCTCTTTAGGTGTGTCTAGACTTTGCTGGCATTCCTCATTCCATAGGAATTTGACATCTTTCTTTAGCAATTTCTCCATCGGCGCTGTAATCTTTGCGTAGCCCTTGATGAATTTTCTGTAGCACCCAGTATGACCGAGTACTATTCTCAGCTGCTTTACAGAGTTGGGTGCAGGGAGATTTACAATGATGGCAATCTTTGCGGGATCTACCATCAAGCCTTGTCTGCACACAATGTGACCCAACAAAATACCAAATGGTGCAAAAAATATACATTTCTTCAAGTTCACAGAAATCTGGTACTGCCTACATTTCTCTAGCATTAGTCTTAGATCTGCTACATGCTTTTCAATTAGTCCAAATACAGTCCAATCATCAAAATAAACTTCTAGGAATTTAGGGATGTATTCTTTAAATACAACAACTACTACTCTAGAAAAGATAGTTGGTGCATTCTTAAGACCAAAGGGCATTACCATATACTAGAATGAGCCCCATTCCATTGCGAAGGTGGTCTTAGATCGGTCTTCTGGATGGATCCCGATCTGATGATAGCCTGAAAAGCCATCGGTGAAGGAGTAGACCTCTTGTCCTCCTACGTTGTCTAGTACTTCATCCGTGAACGGTGTCGGAAACGGATCATGAAGCGATGCATCATTGAGTTTTCGTAGGTCGACACAAATCCTGATATCGCCTTTAGTTTTCTTCTCCTGTGCGACCATGGGCCTAACCCATTCGCTTTCTTCCACAGGATCGATGATGCCTGCTGCTAGCATCTTATCAATATCGTCTTTAACTTTTTCTTTGTAATGCGGATTCAATCTGTAGGGACGCTGCTTGACTGGTCGAGCATCCTCCTTCAATGGTATCCTCGTTACTCCCAGGTCTCCAACTATTCCCTTCATTTCTGTGAACTTTGTGGGAAACAGATCCTGATAGTCATGTAGCAAATCTGCGATTTGTCCTACTGTCTTATCATCCCAGTAGTCTCCAATAGAGGAAAATTTTGGTTCTTCGTCTGTGCCAATATTTATTTTTCTAGTCTTGATGGGCTCTGTGATCACTGTAATTTCTAACTGTGGTCCCATAACATCATGAGTCCCTTCTGACTCCGGAATGTTGATGTTGCGCGGATCCTCATCCTCGTCCATTGGTTCTTCTATGAAACTATAATAGTCAAGCGCCTCTTGTAGCTGGGTGATCCACTCCAGTTGAGTCACTACCAATAGGGTACAGTTCTCAAACATCTTGTTCTTTATGACATCTAGGGCCTGATCAACGGTTGGGTACTCAGATTCAAAGGCGAAGGTGAGTAGAAAGTTGTCTAGCATGAGTGGCCATGTAGTCGTTCCTCTGCGCAATTCAGTCTCTGTATACCAATTCCTTGGAATTGTGTCCAACGTGTGAATGAATCAGTGAGCCCATTCATCCTCAGGAATGTCCAACCAATTCTGTTCACATGACTGAATATGTGACCTAGGGTCACTTTCTCCTGTGTATAGCTGCTAGGTATATTCTCTGTTGGTGGGAATCTGATCGCCATCAACCTTTTAAGGTCGTCCCATGATGCGATATTCTTGTTGAAATATTGTAACTTCGAAGAATATTCTTTATGTATCTTTTGTGGTCCCCAATGGTCCAACTGGGAGAACCACTTGTATTACATTGTACCCCGATGCTCCTAATCGAAAGAACTAATAAGAGTCATGAGGTAGTCCCCTCAAATTGTAATGGTGGGTCATCAGCACCCTAGTGTGGTTACTTGAGCCTACATGTGTAACTTGAGCCTACATGAGTTAACTTAAGCTGACATGTTAATTGAGTAAACTTTAAGTAAATGGATGAATATAAATAGAGGTGTAGTGCTCCTCATTTCAGACACACACACTCACTTGGAATAGCGCACTTGTGGAGGAGAGGAGTTGCTGGAGAAGGAGGAGAATCAGGTTTTTGATTTCCTTGTTGGTTTTACCTTTTTCCCTTTTTGGGGAATCTATATTGAGGAAGATTTTGTTGGGTTTTTCCCTTTAGGATTTTCCCAAGATAAATCTGTGTTGTTCTTGTGATACTGTTTCTTTGAGTGATCCTGCTTTATATGCTTTTATTATGAAAAATGAAATGATATACTTATGTCTTAGTTAAGCATATGAAAATTTAACATGGTATCAGAGCTAACCTAAATAGGGAAGCTTTCACAATTTATAGAATCTAGGGCTTCTTATTTTTGGGTTCTCTCTCCATAATCAATCAGCAAAGGAAGGCTAGGCTGACTCTCCTTTGAAGGGTGCATCGTTCTGTCAAAGCAGAATTCGATTCCAAGCATTTTCAATTTTCGATATGGAAATTAGGGCTTTCTACAGAAGAGGAATTTTTGAGTGAGACCTACATAGGATTTTTCTCCTCATCAAAACCGAAGTTTAGAGACCTGGATCAAGTTTTTTGGTTGGGTGAATCTCCAGGAAAGTCAAACCCTAGTTTGACCCCGAGCTAGAAAAACCCTAAATACTAAAACTACTACGTTTTGGAACATTCGTTATATTCTGAGATTGGTGAAGGATCAGGAGCTGAAAATTACAGGGGATAAACATAAAATCCTGATGAACACTGTGTCCAAAATTCATCCTCAGATTCGCTGTATTCCAGGAGAGATGTTCTCTCCAACTTAGGGTTCCAGCCTCTTCCAGAATTCATCCCTAAAGGACACCTGGGGAGAATTGCAATATCTTGGGCTACAGAGGTCCAAATGGAATTCCTAAAGATGTTCCAAAAATTTCACGGACTGTAATTTCGGTGGTCTGAATATCAGACTCAGAAGATGAACCAGTAACATGTGGCATGCCGTACAGCTTCACTGTTCTGAACAGTCCTGTAACAGGTCACCTTGGGAAACGGATCATAAATCCCAAATGGTGAAACCAATTCTGATTAAACCTATGGTGGTGGATCAAGGACATGCGAGGCTATCTCAGTACAAAATTTCAAACATAGAGGATCAGAAATTTCATAGATATCATAAAAATAGTAACAGGCATTTCTGTAGAAGAAATTGGAAAATTAGGGCTTCCTGTTCCAGGAGCTTCCCTCCACTGTTTTCAGAAATAGAGTACATTGGACAGCTCCATTTGAAGAGATCTATATATCTATCCAATCAGATCTGAAAGATTCCAAGTTTTAAAATTAGGGTTTTTGTTACAAACCCTAGATCAGCTAGCTCTGGAACCAAGACGGACACCTCAAATCGGTAAGATCTAATCCTTTGCTATGTTCATTTGAGGTTCTCTTTTCAAATTGATCTATGACATCAGCTTGATGATAAGCTTGGTGGAGTTGACAAATTCGAAGCCTAGAAGTATATGATCTCTCTGAAGAAAATGGATAGGACACCTATATGAGCATAGAGGATCCAGTTTCAGAGGGAGATGAGGCTAGAAGCCTTTCTCAAGAAGAAATTGGTCAAATCCCAGAAGATCATTGATGATTCAGTTTCAAATCAACTTGTACTACAAGTGTCTTCCCTAAAGACATCGATGAGGTTTGATTCCTTGACCAAGCTATTTGAAGGGAAGAACATAGATCAGAATATGACCTTAAGAAACCAGCTGAAGAATGTGAAGATCCAGAATGCAGAGACCATGCAGTCATAAGGATCTCTCAAATCAAAGAACAACTTCAAGTGGGGAAATAAGAAGTGAAGAATGCAGAAGTGGTGATGTCCACCTTGGATGGCCTCCCGGGATCATGAAGTTCATTCATTTAAGAAATGTGTTCCAGAAGGAAGTGATTACTTTCAGCCGACTTTGGGAAGAAGAAGAAGCTCATCTCTGAAGATCAAGCTCTCATCTTTCAAAGAAGATCCCTCAATCAATGAGAAATATGAAGATCTCAAATCTTGAAGAACGTCTTATCCACCTCAGCATTCGGATAAGAAACGATGCTATCATAAATGAAGAAGTCGATGAAGCTGAAGAATCAAGAAGGAGAATAGCCATGAAACAAATAAAGATAAGTATTCAAGTGTCATTTCATGATATTGTTTTGTTACACATTTGAGTATATTCAATTGATTTGTTATGCATGATAGATTGTTTTCATTAATGACTGTATACTACTAATATGCATGTGATGGGTAAGTAGCTCATGGTGCTATACAACTCTCCATTGCTACTTATCAAACCTCTTTGCTGACATATTGGATTAGTGCACAATCTCAATAATGTCATGGTAGAGATGGAAAGCATCTAGAAAGTCTATGTGAGACATGGTTGAATGTTGTATTGACTAAACAGTTGCATGATCCATAAGAATTTTTCATTATGCATATGTTTTATGAAATAGTTCTAACCATGAAATTGGTGCATTTGAAATGTAGGAAAGGTCATGTACAGCCTCATTCAAGAAAAGAAGGATGAGACTTGTTCCGAAGAACAAGTGATGACAATTCAAGATTCACTCCAATAAACATGAATCTGAAGCTCCCAGGGTAAGAGACACCATGATGAAAGAAAGAGCTTCAGAGAGTTGTAGATCCACCTTGAAGGATGAAGACCACCATGGGTACAAGAGATAACTCAAGATGAAGAAAATAATGCTATGGAAGAAGCTATGATCAAAGAATAATAGTTGATCATGGGGAATGATGTATATGATATGATGAAACAAATGTACAAAGCAAGGTTCATGATTCTCCCTAGAAAGAATAGACTATGACATGACATACTCTATTGACCAGTATATGTCAAGCATAGAACCACATGTACAGAATGAAGAAGGAAGATGATACGCCACTTCAGGGGGAGTGACTACAGAAAATTATATCTGAGTTCAACATGGTATGACATGATGGATAGCTTTGTGATGGATCGAGAATTTACCAAGAGTAAAGTAGTTTCCAACCTTCAAGTTTGAATGCAAAAGACTAGGATATGTTGATGACCTGAGAAGACAAACTCATAGAAGATGTTGTGATACTAGAATGATGTTTGGGATATAGTACTCAAACCGAAAGCAAGAATGTGGTATCTTCCAAATGGATTTGCAAGATAAGATATGTTGCTGATAGAAGTAAGGTAAGAGTTGCGTCTAGAGGTTTCTATTAGAAAGAAGGAATTAAATTTGAAGAGATACTTACTTCTAGAAGTAAGGTACATTTCCTTCAAAACTATCATGGTAGTTTCTTCCATGATGAAGTAAATACAAGCCTTCCTTAATGGTATGATTGAGGAAGAGTTTTACATTGAATAGTCATGAGGATTTGAAGTTGAAGATAGAAGGAATCAAGTATGCAAGTTGAAGAAGGCCCTCTATGGCCTGAAGCAAGCTCCCAGAGCTTGGTATGGAAGAATAGATAGGTTCCTGATGAGCATGGGCTTTGCCAAAGAGTAAAATCGATCCTAACCTTTCCTACAAGGTTGTAGAAGATGTACCTGTCATTATATTACTATATGTGGATGACTTATTCTTGACAGGGAATGAGAAACAGATCATGGAAAGTAAGAAGAAACTAGCAGAAGAATTTGAGATGAAAGACCTTGGGTTAATGCATTATTTCCTAGGTCTGGAAGTATGGAAAAGTTCAGAAGGAATCTTTCTCAACTGGGGAAAGTATGTGGTAGAGATATTGAAGAGACTCAATATACTGAAATGCAAATTCATGGCCACACCCATGTACTCCAACCTGAAGCTATTAGCTGATGACTCATTATAGTTAGTGGATGTGACTCACTATAGACAGATCATTGGGTCATTGATGTACTTAACAAATACCAGACCAGATATTTGTTTTGCTGTGAATACCTTAAGTCAAAATCTTGTTCAACCAAGACAGGTTCACCTAGTAGCTGCAAAACATGTGATGATGACTATAGACTTTGGTCAAAACTATGATGCTAGCCATGAGTATAGATTGTATGGCTACACAGATTCAGATTGGGCTGGAAGTATCTCAGTTAGGAAAATCAGATCAGGTATATGCTTTGATGTCTGCTATGAGTTCATGGTTTAGCAGGAAATATTCCAATGTTTCTCTTAGCTTTGTTGAAGCAGAATACATAGCAGACTGCTCTACTATGTTATGAAGCCATATGGATTCAGAAGCCGATATCAGGTCTCTTTGACCTGAAGATGGATATAACAATGATTCTATGTGATAACCACAGTTGTGATGACAAAGAACCCTGTGTTCCATGTAACACGTAGAAATCCGGTATTTCTACATACAAGATAAGATGAAGATAATGATTCTTTAGATGCAGATGATGGTGATTTAGTATTTCTATACTGAATATAGAGATGATGATGTTTCAGTATTCCCATATTGAAGATATAGATGATGATGATTTCAGTATTCCCATACTGAAGATATCGATGATATTTCAGTATTTACATACTGTAGATATAGATGATGCTGATTCCGTGTTTCTATACTAAATATAGAGATAATGATGATTTCAGTATTTCTATACTGAAGATATAGATGATGATGCTTTTAGTATTCACATACTATAGAAACAGATGGTGATAGATTTGTATTCATATATTGAAGACGTAGATGATGATGGTTTGGATGATGATGTACCGACGAAGCCTCTACCTCGAGTAGAGTTTGAACACTTTCAAGACAAGGTTGGTATTGTTCGGAAAGACCTTCCTCGAAAGGGGGAGTAGTGATGTTGCAAAGGGATTGTATCATCCTGGGACATCTGTCCATAATAGATTCGGTGACCTCGGTCATCGAGAACGTGATGGGATTGTATCATCCTTGGGCACCTTCCCTAAAGTGATCCAGAGTCCTCGGTCTTCGAGAATGAAGAGGGATTGTATCATCCCGGGACATCTGTCCATAATAGATCTGGTGACCTCGGTCATTGAGAACGTGATGGGATTGTATCATCCTTGGGCACCTTCCCTAAAGTGATCCAGAGACCTCGGTCTTCGAGAATGAAGAGGGATTGTATCATCTTGGGACATCTGTCCATAATAGATCTGGTGGCTTTAGTCCTCGAGAATGTGGTAGGATTGCATCATCCTTGGACATAGTCCTAAAGTGATAGGGAGTGATTATCCCATAATTGTATCCGGTGACTTCGGTCGTCGAGAATGTGGTAGGATTCCATCATCCTTGGACTCAAGTCCTAAAGTGATAGGGAGTGATTATCCCATAATTGTATCCGGTGACTTCAGTCATCGAGAATGTGGTAGGATTGCATCATCCTTGGACTCAATTCCTAAAGTGATAGGGAGTGATTATCCCGTAATTGTATCTGGTGACTTCGGTCGTCGAGAATGTGGTAGGATTGCATCATCCTTGGACTCAAGTCCTAAAGTGATAGGGAGTGATTATCCCGTAATTGTATCCGGTGACTTCGGTTGTCGAGAATGTGGTAGGATTGCATCATCCTTGGAATTAGTCCTAAAGTGATAGGGACTGATTCTCCCGTAATCAATTCAGTAACTTCAGTTGCTGAGAATGTGTTGGGATTGTATCATCCCTGGACTTTAAGTCCAAAAGTGATCCAAAGACTTTTTGTCTTTGAGTTGTGGATTGCAGGTTGTTGCTGATGATGATGATGCCGTATTGATCAAAAGATAAGAATATGATGATGATAACATTCTGATCTAAAAGATCAGAGTATGAAGATGACGCACTATGATTATGATGTTTCTGATCGAAAGATCATAGTATGATGATGATGTTTCTAATCAAAAGATCAGAGTATGATGATGATGCTTCTGATTGAAAGATCAGAGTATGTTGATGATGTTTCTGATCGAAAGATCAGAGTATGATGATGATGTTTCTATGTTGATGATGTTTCTGATCGAAAGATCAGAGTATGATGATGATGTTTCTATGTTGATGATGTTTCTGATCGAAAGATCAGAGTGTGATGATGATTATGTTCAACAGATCAGAATATGATGATGATGATGTTGCTGCTGATCGAAAGGTCAAGGTGCTCAAGATGTTGTTGTTGATCGAAAGTGAAAATGCTGAAGATGTTGCCGATCAAAAGGGACAAAATGCTGAAGATGTTGTTGCTGATCGAAAAATCAAAGTGCTGAAGATGTTGCTGATCGAAAGTTCAAAATGCTGAAGATGTCATTACTAATCAAATAGTCAAAGTGCTAAATATGTTGCTGATCGAAAGGTCCAAGTGCTGAAGATGTCGTTGCTAATTGAAAGATCAAAATGCTGAAGATGTTGTTGCTGATCGAACTAGTTAAAGTGATGAAGATGTTGCTAATCAAAAGGTCCAAGTGCTGAATATGTCGCTGCAAATTGAAAGATCAAATTGAAAGATCAAAATGCTGGAGATGTTGTTGATGATGAAGATTGAAGATTGAAGATGAAGACTGCATGATGTTGAAAATATTCCAATGATTTATAGATGTGTTACCCTGCTGATGTTGATGATGTCCGCTATCTCTACTCTTGTTGTTGTTTATGTAGAATACCCTTCTCGTTAAGGGGGAGTGTTGAAATATTGTAACTTCAAAGAATATTCTTTATGTATCTTTTCTGGTTCCCGATGGTCCAACCGGGAGAACCACTTGTATTACATTGTACCCCGATGCTCCTAATCAAAAGAACTAATAAGAGTCATGAGGTAGTCCCCTCAAATTGTAAAGGTGGGTCATCAACACCCCAGTGTGGTTACTTGAGCCTACATGTGTAACTCGAGCCTACATGAGTTAACTTAAGTCGACATGTTAATTGAGTAAACTTTAAGTAAATGGATGAATATAAATAGAGGTGTATTGCTCCTCATTTGAGACACACACACTCACTTGGAATAGCGCACTTGTGGAGGAGAGGAATTGCTGGGGAAGAAGGAGAATCAGGTTTTTGATCTCCTTGTTGGTTTTACCTTTTTTCCTTTTTGGGGCATCTATATTGAGGAAGATTTTGCTGGGTTTTTCCCTTTAGGGTTTTCCCAGGATAAATCTTTGTTGTTCTTGTGATACTGTTTCTTTCAGTGATCCTGCTTTATATGATTTTATTATGAAAAATGAAATGATATACTTATTTTTTAGTTAAGCATATGAAAATTTAACAATTCTCTTTATGCGCATACCACCATCTTGCAGGTGTGGCTCGTACGGCAAGATCGATAGATGCGATCCTCTACTTGTGAGGAATTTGTTCCTCAAACTGTTGGATAAAATCCTTGATGTTGGTTAGACCATCAAATTGTTAGAATAATCAACCCATAGTATTTACCCACTTAGACATTAATTCATTTATTTTTGTCTTATTTGCCTAGTCCATGAGTCCCACCATGTGCAAGTTTCTAATTGCCTATCCATAGAGGTCAAACTTGCCATTATTGACTCATGGAGTGCTTGGGAAAGCCTTAGGAATCAAATATGCTTTATTCCTGGCCTCCTAGGCGCCCATCTGCTTTTTCTGCTTTATTCCCTGCTTTTTTAGTGTTTTAAGGCACATAGGAAAGCAAGACTAGGTGAGGTGAATCAGCTTTGTTGCCTCTTCCTCCTCCACTCTTTCCTCCATGAAAAAGCATGTATGAGATTCCATTTGACCACTCTTTAGCTTTCCCATGCGCCCTTGATAATTAGTGGGGTCCTTGATAGATTTGGGATCAGCTTTTTACACCTATGGGGGATTTTCCTATTTTGGGTAAGCCTGCTTTATGCTAGATTTGGATGCTTCCTTATGCATTAGATTTGAT
>LPNX010221192.1:545984-568143 GCA_001517045.1 Pseudotsuga menziesii | reverse complement strand
TTAGACATTAATTCATTTATTTTTGTCTTATTTGCCTAGTCCATGAGTCCCACCATGTGCAAGTTGCTAATTGTCTATCCATAGAGGTCAAAATTGCCATTATTGACTCATGGAGTGCTTGGGAAATCCTTAGGAATCAAATCTGCTTTATTCCTGGCCTCCTAGGTGCCCATCTGCTTTTTCTGCTTTATTCCCTGCTTTTTCAGTGTTTTAAGGCACATAGGAAAGCAAGACTAGGTGAGGTGAATCAGCTTTGTTGCCTCTTCCTCCTCCACTCTTTCCTCCATGAAAAAGCATGTACGAGCTTCCATTTGACCACTATTTAGCTTTCCCATGTGCCCTTTCTAATTTGTGGGGTCCTTGATAGATTTGGGATCAGCTTTTTACACCTATGGGGGATTTGCCTATTTTGGGTAAGCCTGCTTTATGCTAGATTTGGATGCTTCCTTATGCATTCGATTTGGTCATGTATTCTATATATTCAATAGCCTATGTTATTACAGGGTTGGCTATTTTACACTCAGTTAATATAATTTTGTGTTACAGCTCCATATTCAGTCTCCATTGTTGATAATTTTGCATGATCAATTGTTAATTGTTGTGGGTGAAATTAATCTACTGCAGGCCTGAATTTCTACACAAATGATGGAATCTCATTAATCTTTGTGCCAATCCATCGCAGTGACTTAGTCATGTACACAAATCTGGGCGCTGAGACTTCGTAAAGTCTGTTTTTCCAATTCTCTAAACCAACATCCGAATTTGATGCGCATGAGATGTCGCATCGCTAACTAATGTTCCCTTCTATGGTTGGATTGATGTAGTCGCTCTGGTTTGTATTCATCTGATAAAGACTCTCCATATTGCATACCTCGTCCTCTGCTTGAATAGGTTCAATATATCTGGGGCCCTGAAGAGGATCCAACAACGCGATGACCCGGATTTGTCCATCCTCAAAGGTCATTTGTCTTCTCTTTAAATCGATAACAGCCATGTTACCAATTTCCCAATTGATGCCTAGCAGTGCTGGGTATGGTTTAGTGTTGCCAATGATTTCTATGACCTCAAATTCTGTGGAGCTGTGAACTCGATCGATATTAACTAGTACCTACGATAACCGACCAAGTGGTGATACTCGCTGCTGGTTGGCTAGTCTTAGATAGATGGGCGGTCTGACTAACTTAGGGCTACCCATATGCTCCCATGTCTGCTTATTCATAACATTGACCTATGATCCTAGATCTAGAACCACCTCATCCATTTCAAATTCACCAATCTGTGCTGTGAGCTTCATCTCTCTCCCCATTCTTGTATGTATCATAATGCTATGAATAGCACGGTGTGTACTGCTCTCGGGAAAAGATGGCTGGAACTGGTTGATAATACGCTGAAGCTCTCCAATAGCTTGCTCATTTCTGACAAGTTTCAGGCAACTCTGCAGGAAGGAATGGACACTTCCTGTTGATTCCTCCTTGTCGCATCATCGTAATGTGGTAGCCTGCGGTGCCTGTTCAGGGCTATTGCCACAAGGTGTCCGCTGCAGTATGCCACTAGACGGCGGTACCTGTGATCCTGATGTGGTAGGGTCAGCAACGGAAATTTTAGCTTCCTAAAATGCCTCTTTGTTCTTCCGTAAATCAAGTGGTGTAGATTTATTAGGAATTATGCGCAACCCCGGTTGACTTGTGTTTGTTTTAGTCTCCTGCGATGTTCCACTAGTGGAAACACCGCTGTGAGTCACAATGTTGACTCGTGGTTCTGGCTCCTGCTGTTCAGCTGCGATGAGCTGAATTTTCTGATGTACTATCGGCTTAGGTTCTCGGATCTTAGCTATCAAAGCAGGACATTTCTTGATAGTGTGATCATAAGATTTACAATAATTATAGGTGGTGGTAGGGTTTGGACAATCCCTCGCATAATGGCCTACAACTCCATAGTTGTAGCAGGTGACTGGTCCGCAACCACGGCCAAAGCCTCCTCCTCGGCCAAATCCCTCTCCTTGGCCTCATCCTGTGAATCCTCCACCATGGCCACCATGAGCCGGGTCATGCAGTTGTCCTGTTGCTGGACTCTGTGTGTCGGATTGGACTCTGTAGAAGTCTTGCTCGCTCCCGAACATAAGGTCATATGCTCTGCAATCATGTTCATCATAGCCTATAGACTTACAGAAGACGCAGTATAAGTTCTTGGGTGTCTGCATGTACTTCTGAAGTTGAGGGCATTGCTGCGGTAAATGTCCTCGCGTTTTACATATTTCACACCATGGGCCATGAGTCTATGGTAAGGGGTTAGGATCCCCGGTCGCTATATACTCTACGAATACTGGGAAATTGTCTTTAGTATGGCCTTGTGCTTTGCACTTTATGCACCATATTTCTTACATAACTTCTTTCCCTTTCTTAAGCTCGTGCAATTGTAATGTGAGATTAGCCAACTGGTTTTGTAGCGTTGCCATGCCGGTGCTAGTTTCTGCTAGGGGTGAAGCCTCTAGTTTCATTGCCATCTCCAATGATTCATCTTGAGTAGGGAGTCTCTACTGCATCAGTGGCACTCTGATGTGAGGGAGCAGCGCTGCAATAAACCATTCCTTATGCTACTCTGGCGTAAACTCAAAGATAACTTGGTCTATGAGGGCTTTGAACTTCTAGTCAAAGTCCTAGACTGACTCTGTAGGTAACTGTTTGATGTCCTTGAGCTCTTTGATACACTGTGACTCAGATTTGGGTTTCTTAAACTCTTTAAGCATGGAAATCTAGACCTGGACAAGTGTTCTAGGTGTAGCAACATACTTCATGTACTGTGTTAAAGCTCGATCTCTCAATGTAGTGACCAACTGTACAAGTTTAATATTGTTGTCATTAATTGCTTTAATAGTCCACATAGCTTCGCATAGAAACCAATGTTGTTCTGGGTCCTCTACTCCTATACCTTTAAAGGTAGGTAGCTTCATGTCATCGCCCATTCTATTTCTTTGTGGTGGATGTTGATTTACTGTGTTACTACCACTCGGTGGTATAGGTGGGATTGATGTGGCAGTCGTGTGTACTGTCTGCAAACTACTGGATGGAGTTCCTGCGGGATTTTTCTGAGTCCCGGTCTGCTTCTGTGGAGTATAAGGGTGGTAAGGGATACCCCCTTCTGCTCTTTCTGTGGTACTATGACTCTGTTCTCTAGTGTGCTCTAGGCTACTTTCAAATATGGGTGAGTTGAAATCTACTCTGTATTTCTTTCCACTATGTGTGCGTCCAATGTCATCAAAATCACTCTCAAACTCTTGTGACATTACTATCTTTGCTTGTTCATTTGAAACTAGATCCATTGTTCCTTTTTCATATAATAGCATCTTAATGGACAAGTTTAAAGACTTTAGGTACTTACCGCGATAGTGTTTAAAGAAATAGCACTCAGCCTCGCTGAAGCTTTTCCTCTGGTCGACTGCAAACTCTGTGACTAAGCCTCCTAGCACGCTTGCAAGCCAGAAGTATACTGCTCTTGTGAGGGGATTATCAAGGTTCTGCAATGTCTGAATCAGCTAGGGTGTCCATACAATGTGTCTTTCCTTCTTCAATATGCTCGTGTCAGTCAACTTGGAAAACCAGTCGAAAAGTTCATTTCCGAAGGTCGCAAAAAATATCACATGAATGTCTGAAGAGATATGTCTTTGTATCCAAGCCTCTGTTTGTAGTGTAGGACTCCTGTTCTCTCATTTAGCAAATTCTCTCAGATTAGAATCAACCCACTGGTTGAGTTCATCTCTAGTAGGATGCCACCAGAACATCAGTGTGCTGTGTGTTCAAAGCCAGCAATGGAACCATTTGTTGGCTGCTATGGCCAGACCTGGGTTTACTATGATTAACCAACAAAACCCCTAGCTCACTGGCCCTTTCAGTGATAGACCGTGAGGCAGCCTGAAGTCTCACCCGAAGTGAATCTAATGGGTTTGCCAAGGACTCAAGTGTCTTGGACTGGGTTCTGATGTGTTCTGATGCAACTCGCAGCTCCACTAGCCATGAGGTCTCTGTCTCTACGCATCGCGCGATCCCTACTACTTGCAGCGCTTCCAACCGTGAGCTCTCTATCTCTACACACATTGCGCAATGCCTTTCCCTGTCACACAACTTCCTCTTACTCCCAATATCTCCAATCTTACCGCATCGCCGTGCACCACGCGCCATGCAACTCCTCTCCAATGCCAAGTCCTTAACCTGTGGTATCGGGCACCGCAGCTCCTCTGCTGGTGCGATATTGCTTCTCTGCGATATCCTACCTCTGCGGCTTAGCGCACTCAGCATTGTCATGTAAACGTCCAGGGATCAAAATACAAGACTGTTTATACTGTGACTAGATGACTATCTAAGGTAACATGAATGAACCCTCATACAACATACCAAGAGACTTAGGCTTATAGTTATTGTTCCATATTGTTGTGACTGAGTAACACATACATACACTGTCTGTAACAAAGTTCATGTGCAAAATAATAGATAATAGTAAATAAGTACAAATACATGCATTCATCACATAACATGCAGGTTTTATGTGGTTCACCCCCAGGATGGGAGCTACGTCCACCAAACTGTGTTTCTTTATTATAACTTGAGGGAAGCAAACACAGTTTGGCTGCACTGCATATGCAGCTAGAGATCTCCTAGGTAACTCCGCACACAGCCTAGAGCCCTTCTCTCTTAGATCTCTTCTCTATCTCTATCTATATATTTTCTCTCTTACAATATACTCTTCCCTCTCTGTCAATCCCGATGGATTGTTACAAATAAGCTCAATGATCCAGCTACTGGTTATAGTAAGATGTTATAGCTATGAACAGAACCAGAGCATGGTCTTTACAATACACAGGCTAAAACATGAAAAATGGCTAACAGCCCAAAAACCTAACAATGACCAACCAACCTTTTACAATACAAAATATATCCCTTTATAGGTGGCCCGAAGGTCTCACCATTACAACACTTTGGGCCTATCCCAACAGTAAACCCGAAACCCTCATTAGTGACAGTCGGTGTATCTGTACGTAGCCGCTTCCTGTCACACCACAGCTCTCTGCAGTCTTCCATGCTTCCTGGCGTTGATCATGGGTACTATGCACCTCTTCCCGCTTACCACAGCTTCCTGTAGTCTTCCATGCTTCCCAGCACTAACCATGGGTACCGGCGCTACTTCCTTTATGAGGGTAGTTGAACCCTCTTGTCTCCGCCGCTACCTTCAATGCAGTGGGTGAGCTTTCTATTCTCGGCCGCTCATGTACCGTCATCTTCCTTTACTGCTCTGCCTCCACAGTCATGGTTTCCATCTCTGATCTGGTGCTAGAAACCCTGCTATAGATCCGTAGCTCTACCTCTTATATCTCCACTAAAACTGTCTGTCTAGCAAAATAGCAGCTTCTTCTATAGCTGTAGGACCCTACTCCAACAATGAGTGAGAGAGAGAATTTGCTGGGACAAGAGAGAGACTGCTGCTGTCAAGGAGATTGTATTTATGTTTTTGGGTTTTAACTTTGGTGTTGATTCTATCTCTAAGGAAGTTGTGGGGTTTTCTCCTTTATGGTTTCCCTGAGGAAAAATTCTTTTTGTCTCTTGACTCTTGTGTTTTATTGCTATGGATGTTATTCTCTTAATTAAAGATCCTAAGATCATAATGCTAGCTTGAATGATAAAAATATAACATGGTATCAGAGCTAACCTGAGAAGAAGACATTATGCAGCTATAGAAGCTAGGGATTCTTACGTTTTGGTTCTCTCTCCATAATCCATCAGCAAAAGTATGCTAGGCTCACTCTCCATTGAAGGGCGCATCTTTCTGTCGAAGTAGAATTCAATTCCAAGCATTTTCAGTTTTGGTGTGAGAAATTAGGGCTTCTTGCAGAAGAGGAATTTTTGAGTGAGCCCAGCATAAGATTTCTCCCCTCATTAAAATCAAATTTTAAAAACCTTAATCAAAATTTTTGGTTGGGTGACACTCCGGGAAAGTCAAACCTTAGTTTGACCATGAGCTAGAAAAACACTAAATACTAAAACTGCTAAGTTTTGGTACATTCACTATATCCCAATATTGTCGAAGGTTCAGGAGCTGAAAATTGCAGAGGCTAAAGATAAAATCTTGATGTATACTGTGTCCAAACTTCAGCGTCAGATTCGCTATATTCTGGGAGATATGATCCCTCCACATTAGGGTTGCAACCTCTTCAAGAGTTCATCCCTAAACAGGACACCTGGAGAGAATTGCTATATCTTTCTCTACACAGGTCCAAATGAGATTTCCAAAGATTTTCCACAAATGGAACATAATTTAATTTCTGTGGTCCAAGTTTCAAACTTAGAATATGAACCAATGACACATGGAAGTGCATGCAACTTCGCTATTCTGAACAGTCTTGTAAGAGGTCACCTTGGGAAAAGGACCATAAGTCCCATTTGGGGAAACCAATTCTCATGAAACCTATGGTGTGGGATCAGGGACATGTGATGTTACCTATTTCTGTAATTTTAGACACAAAGAAGTAGTAATTTCAGAGATACCACAGAGACAGTAACAACCATTTCTGTAGAAGAAATTGGAAAACTAGGGATTCCTGTTCCGAGAGCTTCCCTCCATTGTTTTAAAAAAAGGAGTACATTAGACAACTTCATTTGAATAAATCTATCTTTCTATCCAATTAGATATGAAATATTCCAAGTTTTGAAAATTAGGGTTTCTCTGATAAACCGTAGATCAGCGAGCTCCGAAACCAGAATGGATACCTCAAATCAGTAAGATATAATCTATTGCTATTTTCATTTGAGGTTATCATTTATAAGTGATCTATCACATCAGCTTGATGATAAGCTTGGTGAAGTTGACAACTTCCAAGCATGGAAGTATATGATCTCTCTGAAGAAAATGAATTAGAAACCTACAAGAGTAGAGACATTCAAGTTCTAGAGGGACATGAGGCTAAAAGCCTTACACAAGAAGAACTTGGTCAAGGCCAAGAAGATCATTATTGATTCAATCATGGATCAACTTGTACCACAAGTGTCTTCCCTAAAAACACTGAAGATGTTTGATTCCTTGACCAAGATATTTGAAGGGAAGAACATAATCTGGAATATGACCTTAAGAAACCAGTTGAAGAATGTGAAGATCCAGAATGTAGAGACCATACAGTCATACTTTACAAGGGTCTCTCAAATCAGAGAACAACTTGTAGTAGTAGAAGAAGAAGTGGAGAATGCAGAAGTGGTGACAGCCACCTTGAATGGTCTCCCAGGATCATGTGATTCATTCATGTGAGGAATGTGTTCTAGAAGGAAGTGATTACTTTTAGGAGACTCTAGGAAGAAGAAGAAGCTCGGCTCATACTAAGAGAAGAGAGGATGGGAGAAACTGAAGATTAAATTCTCACCATCAAAAGAAGATCCCTCAAGTGATGAGGAATACAAAGAAATCAACTCTTGAAGAACCCCTTATCCATCTTAGCATTTGGATAAGAAAAGATGGTATTAGGAATGAAGAAGATGATGAAGTTGAAGGCTCAAGAAGGAGTATACCCACAAAACAAATAAAGATAAGTATTCAATTGTCATTTCATGATATTATTTTGTTATGCATTTGTTTATATTCAGTTGATGTACTATGCATGATAGAATGTCTGCATTAACGATAGTATACTACTAATATGCATGTAATGGGTAAGTAGCTCATGGTGCTATACAACTCTCCATTACTACTTATCTAGAATGAAACCCCTTTGCTGACATATTGGATTAGTGCACAATCTCAATGTTGTCCTTGTAGAGATGGAAGGCATCTAGAAATTTTCTGTGAGATATGGATGAATGTTGTATTGGCTAAAGTAGTTGCATGATCATATATTTATGCATAAGAATTTTCCAGTGTGAATATTCCTTATGAAATGTTTCTAACCATACAAATGCATTTGACTTGTAGGAAAGATCGCATACATAATCACCTACAAGCAAAGAAGAATGGAGACTTGTTCCAAAGAATAAGTGACGACAGTTCAAAAACGAAGAATAATAGGACCAGTGCAGCAACATCATTGATGCAGAACCTTCTAGCCATGAAGAAGTCACCAAGAAGGAAGGGAAGACTATTTCAAGAAGAATGATGTCTAGTATGCAGTATCGATACATGAATGGAATTTCATAGTTCCCTCATATAGTAGATGGAAACATCATGGGATACAAAGCAAGATTCGTAGCACGAGGCTTCTCACAAAAAGAAGGCATAGACTATGAAGAGACATTTACAACCAGTAAGATTTGAAACACATACATGATGAGATTGATGAAGATATTAACCTTTGCTACAAGGTTGAAGATGAAATTATATACACTAGATGGATACATAGAATACTAGTAGCATAGGAAGCTACTTGTCACTCCGGTACATAATGTTTCAGTGCATAGAGTATATAAGAAAGAGGGATTATGATGCTTTGCTTTAGAGGGAGTGACTACAAAAGATATGAGGTTCCACATCGTACAATAGGATGGATAGATTACTGATGACTCTAGGCTTCACTGAGAGTAAAGAAGATTCCAACCTTTGCTTCAAGGTTGAAGGCGGAAGACCAGTGATTCTCCTGTTATGTGTCGATGCACTATTTTTCTAGGCATGGAGGTGTGGAAGAATGTGGATGGAATGTTCCTTGGACAAAGGAAGTATGCAGTACAGATCCTAAAGAGGTTTAGGATGATGGATTGTAAGGCCATGACCACACCTATGGCATCGAACCTGAAGCTATTGAGTGATGCTTCATCAGAGAAGGTTGATGCTATGATGTATCATCAAATGATTGGGTCCTTGATGTACTTGAGACTAGATATTTTGTTTTATGTGAACACATTGCGACATGTTCACTTGATGGTTGCAAAGCATGTAGGGGTACAGTTGAGTATGGGCTCAAGTATGATATGAATCAGAATATTAACCTAGAGGGTTATGTTGATTTAGATTGGGCAAGCATTTCCATCGATAGGAAGAGCACTTCATGGTGTTGCTTCAGTATGGGATCGGGTGTGATCTCTTGGTTTAGCAGGAAGCAATCCGGTGTGGCACTGAGTGTAGCTAAAGCAGCGTATGTCACAGCTTGTTCAGCTAGTTGTGAGGCGGTATGGATGAGGAAGCTAGTGTTTGATTTATTTGATCTCCAGCTAGATGTTACTTGTATACATTGTGACAACTAGAGTTGTGTGAAGTTGTCAGAGAATTTAGTGTTCCATGACAAGTCGAAGCATGTCGAGATCAACTATAACTATATCAGGGATATGGTGTAGAGCAGAGTAGTGAAGCTCTAGTATGTTGTGACATATGATCATATAGATGATTTGTTGACAAAGCCATTGGCCAGAGTGAAGTTTGAGTACTTCCAGGAGAAGCTTGGTGTTCTCCAGATCGAAGTCCCTTCCAAGGGGAAGTGATAAGTCCAAAAGCCATTCTGAGGAGTAGGTCAGATATAAGGGCTGAGCCATTCTGTCATGGTGAGAGGATTTGGTTCCTTGCATGTTAAATATGAGTGCTGAATCCATAGCCATTCTAACGAGTAGGTCAGATATAAGGGCTGATCCATTCTGTCATGGTGAGAGGATTTGGTTCCTTCCATGTTAGATATGAGTGCTAAATCCATAGCCATTTTGACAAGCAGGTCAAATGTAAGGGCTGATCAATTATGTGATGGTGAGAGGATTTGGTTCCTTCCTTGTCAGATATGAGTGCTAAATTCCATTTTGAGAATGGAGGTACCTGGTCAGTTACCAGGAACACTCAGTCCAGGACTGAGAGAGAAATTCCGACAAGCAGGTCAGATGTAAGGGCTGAGCCATTCTGACATGGTTAAGGGATTAGGTTCCTCCCATGTTAGATATGAGCGCTAGCCATTCTGATGAGTAGGTTAGATGTAAGAGAAATTTCCACTATCTAGGAGAGTGGAGGCACCAGGTCCATTACTGAGTAGCTCAGTCTGGGACTAGCGGCCATTCTGATGAGGGTGTAGGATTTGGTTCCTACTAGGTCAGATGTGAGTACAGGTGATTTTGATGAGGGTGTAGGACTTGATTCCTACCAAATCATATATAAGGGCAATTTCCATTCTCTGAGAGAATGGAGGCACCTGGTCCATTACCAGGTAGCTCAGTCTGGGACTGGGGGCCATTCTGATGATGGTGTAGGATTTGGTTCCTACCAGGTCAGATGTGAGTGGATGCCTTTTTGACAAGTAGGTGAGATGTAAGTGTTGAATCCTTTTCACATATGATAGTGATGTCCTATCATGCTTGTGAAAGTGAGTGTTGGGCCTTTCTGATGTGACTGTAGGCTTCTACATGATCAGATGTGAGTGCTGGGCGTGCCTTTTTGATGAGTAGGTCAAATTTAAGTGCTGGGAGGGCCATTCTGATGAGTAGGTAAGATATAAGCTCTGAAGAATACTTACATGATGGCTACACCTACAACTAGCATGAAAGAAGGCTGTCTCTGTAGAACATCTTGCAACAAGAAGAATCATGATATCATCTATGGTACTGATCCAGATTGAGTGAGGATCTAGATCCAATGATGATGATTCAGCAGTGATGATCCATATTGAGTGATGATCCAGATCAAGTAATGATGTACAGTGATGATCTAGATCCAATGATGATGTTCAGTGATGATCCAGATCCACTGATGATGACCCATGATAATCTAGATAGAGTGATGATCCAGATCTGAAGATGAATATGACTTGAATATGAATATGACTTGAAGATTCAAATGACGAGATGATCCAGACAAGAATACCAGTGATGAAAATTGTGTCGAGAGAACACCTTCCTAGTTAAGAGGGAGTGTTGATGTAATTATAACTTTGGAATGTATTCACTTGTATTTCCTATCCATTGTAACCTGATGTTTATGTTGGGATGTACTTAAGTCATGTCATTCCCATATGTTCCGATCGAGAAGTTTCTATAATGTGAAATTCATGTCAAGTCATTGTGGGTAACCCTCCTTTTGGTCAAGGGTTAGAGTCCCCACAGTTATGGGTCCCTAGGGTTATTATACTATCCTAGTGAATTCAACCCTAAGTGAGTCATTGTAAGTCAGGGAAATAGTACCCACCATTGTGTTACCCTCCTATTGGTCGGAGGAGGCAAATTCCCCACAAGTTGTGGGGCACTAGGGTTATTAGACACTGCTAGAGATGTTCGCTACAGTAAGTAATTTTTAAGTGAGGCCGGCATGTTGAAGTGGGCTTCAAGTGAACAAAATAATATAAATAAAGAGTGAGCCTCTCTATATATTACACACACACTCACTTATTAGGGCGCATGAGTGAGATAGAGAATTTGCTGGGACAAGAGAGAGATTGTTGCTATCAAGGAGACCATCTTTATGTTTTCGATTTTTACCTTTGGTGCTAATTCTATCTCTAAGGAAGTTTAGGGGTTTTCTCCTTTACAGTTTACCCAAGGAAAAATTCTTTGTGTCTCTTGTGTCTTGTGTTTTATTGCTATGCATATTATTATTTTAGTTAAAGATCCTAAGATCATAATGCTAGCTTGAATGATAAAAATATAACATCATTCACACCCAAAAGAGGAGATCTTGGTTCCTTGACCACTGAGAAACACAAATATGAATTTATGGGCATGGTACAGTGAGGGAAACATCAGGAAATCATAGCGAAAACTCCCAACAAGATCAGCTTCCTCAGGAAGACCAAAAACAACCTCTTGAAACCCCCAAACTATGAATCAGTGCTGCACATTTACTGAACAAAACAAAAAAAGGATTTGATAGCTATAGCAATGAGTAATAGCATAACAAAAATTCCCATGGAGGATCCGAACCACTTATCATTTCCCAAATTGAATTCCCATCCATGGGAAAAAAGAAGGAAAAACCCCAAAAACATGAGGGAGAATGCCCCAGCTATCTCCAACTGCGTGAGGAAGCAAACTCATGGGTGGATAATGGATTCTAAAGGAATTTCCCAGCATATGCTTGCCCAAGAATCCAACAAAACATTTTCCAAGAATGGGTAACTCCCCAAATTCGAATTTGACCTCCATACATTTCCTATCCCAAGGAAATAACTTCCTTCACAAATTTTAGATGACTGGGCATAAAATACAAAAAGGGTGGTTGAAAACTTGGTGGGTTTTCCCTTTATTATTGGAATTTTTTCCATAGGATCAAAGGTTTGAATAATTACTCCTCCATATTCCTTGTGAAACCATGCCCCCATCTCTTTAATGTTGTGACACGTAGCTAGTCATGGTATTTTATTAATGTAGCATTTTACATGGTGTCTCAACACATTGTTCTTGGCTAGCACATAAACCATCGGCATCAATTTGAATTGCCGATACATAAGACACTAAATCCATGGTGGGGCCTTTCCTTGAGCTCCACACCATGATTTAATACAATATTTACATCATATATGACTTAATACCATGGTGTCCAAATCAGGGTGTTAGACCCATGATCTTAGGAGACTATTCAATGTATTAATCACCACTTTTTCTTCTTTGAAGCTATCACCAATAGATTATATCTATTCCTTAATCTAGAATTTCTTTGTGAAGTTAGATTGAATGCTTTCTGACATCTTTATCTTCACAACATTAAGCTTCGTCCTGAAGGTCATATTCATGTTGATGTTATTTTATTCATATCAGATGGTAAAAAACATAGAACATATCCTTGGAAGTTTCCAGAGAGGATACATGTGATATCAAATGGTCTTTGATGGAGACATAAATAATTCTCCTTCCTTTAACTAGGTTTTTCTTATGCTTTGTTTTTTCTTCATCTCCCTCGGGATTTGCAGCTTCTCTTTTGAAATAGTCTTCCAAGTCAATGATCTTATATATGAGAGGCAATCTATACTTCTGTGCCCAGATCTTCTCCTTAAATCTTTTCCTCAATCTTGGTATTGTTTGTCATCATGATAAAAATGAGAACCTCAAATGGAAATAGATAAAATATAACTTAACAATGAGATTGCTTCAACTTGATGCTTGCTTCAATGCTTTTCTCGAAGAGTACTTCTAGTGGACCTAAGGATTGAAAGAAAAAACTATAATTTTTCAAATTTTATGACTTTCAGACCTGATCTAAAATAAATATGTTCCTCCTTTAATTGAGTTGATCAATATACTCATTTTCCAAAACATGTGGATAGAATTACAAAATTTTGAATGCCCTAGTTTTTTGAGCAGTAGTGTTAGGTCAAAAGTTGGAAATCCACAAAATTCCAAGCGTGATCCATATAAATTTGATCCATCTCATAAATATATACATAGTCCTCCTTTTTCAATATATATGTGGAGAGACGTGCTCAAAACATGAAGACCCATTTTCTTCAATTTGTTCTATAGAATCGTCATATTTTGATTATGATGTATCTCTGGAATTCCTTCTCCTAACGGACTAAAAATTCATCACGAGATAACATGATATGTGCTCTTTAAAACCCTATAGGTTATAGTAATATTTTATTCACCAAGTGGAACATATGCTGAATTTACCAAGGTGACATTTCTATTGTAATTTCCCTTTTTCAAATTTTATTAAATGACAAATTTTTCCACTTTTATCCTCAATTTCGACCTTAACTAGTTTTGATGTCTAGACCTCCAAATTAATGCAAATGATCCAAAATTTTCTTAAAATGTACATGAATGATATTAGAAATTAAATATGATTTTTAGTGATGTTTTATGACCACCCAATTACTCATTCAAACTGTTTTAATGTTCTGTTAAAACTAGGAGTCTTTACTAGCGAATTGGGACTCAAATTTCCCCTAGGTAATTGTAGGAAATGGCTTCTCAAATGATCCCAAATTCACCCGAATTTATGAAAAGAGGAAGGTTATGTGTGAGGAAAATTTTTAAGGTCTCATATGCATCATGTTTAATTTTATATATGCTTTTATGACTCTTTCCCAAACAGCTCCCAAATCACAATTTCGACCCTTGGGGAAAAGGCACCAAATATTCTCCCAATGCAATTAAAATGAGTAAAATGGATTCCTATGCTTAGGTACTGAACATAAAATATGTAATACATATTAAATAAATTCAATTCATTATACATTTATTATAGATACATTATTCAATTCAAAATAATCAGCATTATGATATCATACGTCAATGTAGTGGGGAAATGGTCATTGTTTGCTCATTAATAACCACTTTTCCTTACAACCATTTGATATTTCGAACTGATACTTTCTGAGAATGAATAAAATAGAATATTTATCTTATTACAATCATTAATTTACAATTAAAATATCTCCCAATTCAAAATCATTGGCATTACAATGGTGTAGAACAAGATAGCAGGGAAATGGCACTATTTCTTCATTGTTTAACATTTTTACATGAAATATTTTTGAATTTCAACCTGAGAGTATTATAAAATTGAAATAAATATAATTTAAATTATAAAATAAAAAAATTGAAATTAGAATCTTCCCCAAAGAGATCAATATCCCACCCAAACTGCAATCCCTCCATGAGCAATAATATGCAATAAAAATTGGAAATGGTTGAGAGGAAGTGATGCAATAGAAGAAAACATCAGATTCCCTGTATATTACACCTGAAAATATAAATACATTAAATATCCATTGAATACTTTCAGTTCTCTCCAAACATCAACATGGATGGTAATCATTCACCCTCGAAATTGGCCAAGGCAAGAAAACTAGTCATCCACTAGCTCTCACAATTCACAAATGACAATTTCTCAAATGAAAAAAAAACTCTTTTCTTGGTTGAGTCCTATATTTTATAAAAATATTTATCCTTATAATGTTACAAATCCATACACAAACTAAATCCAATTCGAATTTGGGTGTGGGATCAATATTTTCCATGTGTCCTCCCTTTCCTAGCCTTCCATCTTCCCCCAATTTGAGTAGGAACCCATTGATCTTCTCCAAGTCACATGAGAGACCTATTCAATTCTCTATTTTGACATGAAATTTCATATATTTCATATGTCATCCTTCATATCTTAATTGTTTCATAGGTTTCATACCATCTTCATCATTGTTGTCATAGAGCTAGTGAATCTAGTCCAATTGTCTCACTAGCTCCAAAATGCCTCTTCCTCTTCCATGGGAGTTTCTATTCTAGTCCAATTCAACATGAATTTATTTGTGCAAATTATATTGACCTTACAAATCATCCCAATACCCTTGGTATTCTTATGGATTCAAAATGACAAGAGGAGGATTGCATGTGGCATATAAAATCTAGCTTGTGTGGTTTCCCACATTCTACATGTGTCTTCACGACCAATTTCCACTTTTAATTTCCCTAGTATTTATTTTTTTATCTCATTTATTAAATATTTATTCCATTATAATGTTCAAACATCATTTATTTCCCCCCTTATTCCAAATCCGATAGCTTCCACCCCCAACCTAGGAAACTAGTAATTTTCCTCCTTGGCAATTATTTGACCCTTAGCATCAATTTGACAAGCTCTCATGAATATGGAAAATGTGATTAGTCCATTGTGACCCAATGAAAAATTTGGTACATGATAAATCCTCCCTTCCCAATATTTCTTGTCCTCAAGCAATTTCAAACATGGGTGTTGAAGAACCTCCTTTCTGTATGATTCCTTGAAGTGGCCACTGAGTTTCCCAACTTCGAGTCTTTAAGATTCCATGAAGATTTGAGAGAGGAACCACCATTCTTGTTTTTGAGCTACTCTGATCAAAATAACTTCATTAAGTGGGGAATCCATCTCCCATATTGTTTGTTTGCCAAAAATTATGAAATCAATGGCACTAAAAAATATCCCAGGGTCCCATTGCTTGTGATGTAATCCAACAATTAAGAGTCATGTCCATCCCATACCATTAGGAAAGTGTAATTTCCCCAAAAATTAAAAAAAAAATATAGGCTAGTAAAATCTACCTAGATGAAACATTATTTACTTACATAACTCTATTGTACACTTATGTATCTATGTTTAGTCGTAAGATGTTCTTACGTTCTGTTGTTTACAATTCAGTCATTATTTTTAATGTATTTTACTTATGATGTTGTATTGCTATTTAGTACTTAGTATTATGTTTACACTTTTGTCTGTTATGTGTTGCCATTGAATTTATATGCTTTGTCCTTTCTGCATTGTCACAATTTCTAATTATGGAGTCCTAACTTAACTTTGGTTGTGGAAACAAAGTGGGCAGAGTGGGAGGACTTGTTCTCCCATGACAGTTTGAGAGGTAAAGTATTAGTTTGTTATGCAGGCTTACTTAGTTCTCTGAACTAAGTCACCTGTCCTATTTACATGCAGTTCATGCTTGCGATGAAAACTTGTTCAAAGCGTACGGAAAGTTGTGACCTTAAAGATCATACCGATGCTTGACTTTGGTTCTTTTATTGAGTCTAAATTATAATAGGTATAGTTACTATTGTTGTCAATTTAACTATTACTACTAAAGCTCTTGTTTAGTACGTATGATTTCTTACAGAATTGTAATTTATTGTTTACATAATAGTATTAGCTTCATTCTATGTGTATTTTATTAAAACTATTAATCCTATCTTGGGTTTTTATACATTCAGGTTATCTTCTCAGATTAGATTCAGTTCTTGATTATCTTCCAGGTTATCTTAGTTCTTAGTTGAATTATTTTAAGTTAATGTTTTAACCTAAGGTTCATATGTTAAATTCCTTTAACCCTATGGTGGATTACATTATATCAATATATAAGTTTATAGTTGACTTAAGGCCAATGCAGGCCATTCTTGGAGTATATGCTTAAGCTTTCTTATTGCAATACATTATGCCTTGTTAGTATATGTTGTCATGTTCATGGTGATATGAAATATAGGGTGGAGGTAAATAACATATGGTTATACCATATGTCAATAGGGTTTATGCTTTGTATTGAAGGTGACGAATGCAACGATGTTTTAACTATGGAGAACGGGTTTAGTGTTACATTAATGGCCAATAGTTAGTGCATTTAATGTCTTTGGAAATCGTGGCAGCCTTCCCTTAGCCTTGTCTCACAATGGTTGTTCATTGTGTTTGTCATTTGGGGTTTATGCATTTTGTCTCTTCACAGGGAGAAGAATATGGAGGCAACATCTAGACCATGAGGTATGATTCATCTAGTTTATATGCCTGCACATTGGTTTGGTTTAATGTTCTGAACATGACCATACTTCGCATACCCAGTTCGCTTGTGTTTTTCAAGTGCTGACAAGGAATGAGGAGCAGCATGGATTCAACTCTGTTGGCTTCAAGTGTTTGCAATCATGGCCATGGTAAGCCTATGAGCAAGTCTCTACTTGCTACCTCTCAACCCTGTTGGGAAGATTGCGCATAGATTTGTTGGTTGGTTGGGGTTTTATGTTGTGGGTTTCGATGTGGGGTTTTAAAATTTTCCTTCGGCCATATGATTACAGACTTCAATTTTGAACAAAGTTTTAATGGATTTGGATGTGGAGTAAATTGTACTCCCTATGGTTCTGTGTATTAATTTTGGGTTTGTAATGATTTACTAGTTTGGGCCTTTGAGCCATGGGCTGCACCATTGCTTGCAATGGTGCCATATCCCATTGGCATGCCTGTAGACTTCATTTTTGTCTTTGTAAGTGACTATGTGGAGACACTGATTTACCATACTGTGTATGATGTTTATACTTTATGTGTTTTCATAAAGGAGTCATATCATTTTTCTTACCGTGTTGCAATGTATGTGTTATGTTATGGTTTATTAGACTTGGTTTGGACACAGGAATTCGCCTTAGTTTGAGGTCTGTGTGTTATGTGTATTTTAATGGTTGTAATGTGAATGACATGGGTTTTGAAATACCAAGCCATGAATGGCTTGAGCCTTCTACATCATGGTTGCGACAGTATTGGTGCTATTTCATTACTATAGATAGTTTAATAAATAGTGTAGAGCTGATTCGTTAGTAGAGTAGTTGGTTTTAAAACTTACTGTGTAAATTACAATTTGGCATGGTCGTGACTTAGGTGAATGTTGTGTGTAGCATATTTTGGTTGTTTGATACAATGATTTCATGGGTTTTTGTATAAGCCAAGGTTTATAATCCCCGAATGGCATTTGTTGTTGTATTTAACCGATAAATGGACTTTGTGCATTTGAACATTGGCCGAGGTCGTGCTGTAGCAAAATCATACTTTTCTGTAGCACTGTGGTAGTGGTTATAAATATTGTTTCCTGCATACATATTATGCATAGCGTGGCCTTAGCGTGTATGAAAACGATACCCCATAAGGTTGGACTTTGTTTTGGATATTAATGTAATGAGTTGTATTTTATTAAATAAAAGAAATTGGGCTTGCATGCCCACAAGATTAAATTCCTGTTCCTATTTGGAATACATGGGTTTCTAGTATGATTTTGATGTTGTTTTAATATGTTATGATTATTGTATAAGATGTATTATATTAATTCTTTTATGGTAATGTTTGATGCATTATGTATTTTTGTTTGTGGTTATGTATAAATGGAAAATGGAGAGAACTATGGATTCTTTTGTATGAATTATTATCAAAGATTTGTAAAGGACCACATGGATGGTCATGATGCTTCCTTCGTTTATTTAGTGATGATACTAATAATTTAAATGCAAAGTTTCGATACTAGTATATTATTATTATTATGGAAGACCTTGAAAGGTCTTAGATGAGTTTTTTTTTTTTGGATTTAAAAGTATAGATAGCTTTCATAAATGTTTATGCTCAATGACTTTATCTGTATATATATTTATCTATAAAGTAGTTATGTTTGTAAGTAATATCCTAAGGTATCTAATTAGTATATTTATTTCTTTAATCTTGCTCCCATGATTAACTCCAGTATAATCTGAACATGTCTCTACTGAAAAAGGAAATATGTTAGTAGTGTTATAAAGAATATGTGAGTAATAATAAGATGTATGGATTCACCTAGTTTACAGTAATAATTTCTGAATATTGAATGAATACAAAAACAAACTTAGAGATGCACTCCTAGCTATATACAACCTATGATAAAATTCACCCCCCAAGATATTTTTAAGAAATACAAACCCTAGAAGATTCTAACTAGAGAATATAATACATAGGGTTAATAGATACATTGAAAACATTCATCTAACATATCCATCAATTAATCTGGAAGAATACATAGACAATCCAGGGTTAAAACTTAAGAAATGTAACCCTAGGAGATATGGATAGAACCATCATTTATATTGTTAGAAATATAGAAAGAGAATTTATATAAATCAGCCAGCATTTACCCTAGAAATGAGCTTGAGATAATAAGAACTCATACCTGTAATTTTTCTTCCTGAAGCTAATTTAATCACTGAAACTACACACTTCTTAAATAAGCAACATTAACAATTTAAGACAGATCTGACCTCTGATTTTGATGACCAAAACACTTGGGAACTAACAAGTTCCTCCCAACCATGACCCAGAACCATTCTTAGGTTTAGTCCAGATCCCAACAAGCTGGACTCCAACATGCAAGTAACTTAGAGCTCCTTGTTAGTTTTTCAACATATAAGGTAGCATTATGATCTTAGGATATTTTCCCTAAGAGAATAACAAGCACATCAATAAAACATAAGCACATCACAAGAGACAAGAGACACAAAGAGTTTTCCTCAGGGAAACCATAAAGGAGAAAATCCCGAAACTTCCTTTGAGATAGAATCAGCACCAAAACAGTAAGAGATCTCCCAACAGTAGTAGTCTTCTTCTTATGTCTAGTCCTAGTATATTTCGTTCCTAACTAATGCACCACACTTGAGTGAGTGAATGATGTGTGTGATAAATAGAGAGTCTCACTCTCTGTAATGTCCCTAGTTTTGACCCCATTTGCATGATGTATATAATGTAATTAATAATGGTGAGGAGCTAAAGGAAAAATCGCCACCATCGATTTGGTTGTGAATGTTTGGCAATGGGGATAGTTGCCGATGGTATATCGTGCTATTTGGCACATTATAATTCGGCGTCATGTAAATACGCACATCAATTAAAACTAAAACCACAACCAGCTACGGTAGTGCAATGTTGAATGAAAAGGGCATGATTCCAAACGATAAGGGGTGGGGGATGTCAAACCTTGGTCTGTGGGGGAAAAACCCATGTGTTTCCACCTTGTTGTGTTTTGCCATCTTCCCTTATCAATATCTTTAATGTTTTGTTGAGTTAGTTGAGGGAAATTATGGCTAAGTAGTGGTGGGTGTGGAGGACTGTCAGTCCTTGCCCACGTTCCCACTCCACTAGTGGATTTCTTCCTCCTTACATCGCATGGGAAGAGGAGGCATTGACTCCACTCTCCCACATTTTCCAACCTTCTCCCGTTCAGTCTGTTTACTACTACATTTTGATCCAAAATCCAATGGTTACTTCCGACGGCGCGTGGATTTTTTCTTTTAAACCTACCAAAAATCATAAAGTTAATTTTTTATTTATTTATTTTGGTCATAAGCGTCGCTTAAGCGACGGATGTCCTCATAAGTGTCGCTTAAGCGACGAAGCTTCAAATTGGTTAATCATTTAAATAAATAAACTTAATTGGTCAATTATAAGAAGAAGGTGCTAAGCGTCGCTTAAGCGACAGATCCTTTAAATTCTTTAAAATGTCCAAATTAGCGGGAACAGGTGGAGAAGAGATTAATCACTTGAGGGAGAAGGATGCTTGATGCTCTTTCGTTTTCCAAGTAATATGGATCTCCTATCATTCCAAAGCTATGCAATTTTCGAGCGGTTTCCTTTCTGTCTGATGGAACAGCCTTAACACGTTTTGTCCATTTCCCACGCAGCAAGAACCTCCATGATTTGGGATTTGATCATAAGATCAATGGGAAGAAGGATGGGATTTCGTTGAAACAGATGATTGAAGAGATGGATTGCTCTGATGTGCCCTCCTTGTTCATTTTCCCCATTTCTCTGGAACCTATGCAGGATCTTGTTACCCTTTGTACAGGATAGACCTATGAACGATCCAATATTTTGCAGTGGTTTTCAATAGGGCATCATTACATCTATCCGACAACTATGTAGGAGCTCTGGGATGTCTCTCTTACTCCAAACATGACCCTCTCCCATCTCATCTACAAGTGGTTCTCACACAGATATATGATGCAGAAAAAACAGGCCAAAAATGTTCAGGAGAGAGTGAAGGAGCTTCTGGAGAAGCTCAGGAAGGCTAAAGGGCAGACTAGAATAAAGGCTCTGTGTGCACTTAGGTTGATTGCACAAACAAATGAATCTGCAAGAAAGAGTATAGTGGATGAAGGAGGGGTGATGTTGCTGTCGTCTCTGTTGGGTCCCTTCACTTCTCATGCAGTTGGGACTGAAGCCATTGGTATTCTAGTTAGGATTCCTTTGGATTCAGAAGGAAAAACAAGCCTCACAGAACCGACAAATATCTCTCTAATGGTGGACCTTCTGCACGAGGGTACCATGGAGACAAGAATAAATTCAGCAAATCTCATTGAAACTCTGGTGGATATCGAAGATCTAAAGTCTGAGAACGTTTCGATTTTTAGGCTTCTATTCAGTTTGTTTGAGGCTTGTGAAGGACAAGAAGTATCCAAGGGATATGGCAGTAGGACTCAGTTTGCTTAGAATTATATGTTCTTGCAAGCAGGTGAGGATTCAGGTTGTGGGTATTGGATTAGTTGTACAGTTGTTCGAGCTTCTTCCTTATGCAACAATCCCCTATTTAGAGACTTCCCTGTCGATTCTGGACATTCTTTCTACAACACAAGAGGGTAGGGCTGCTCTAAAGGACTGTGCTTGTACTATCCCTAACATAGTTAGAGTTTTGATGAGAGTTTCTGAAAACTACAAACAGCATGCCTTGAATATATTTCTGCTGAGTTTATGATTGTAAATTTGGGATTTTGTAAACATGGCTGTATGAGTTCTGCCACTGTAGACATCAATACATGTTTTCTCCCATAAGAAACAGTTTGACCCATGAGTAATTGCGAGTGGAGCTGGCAATTGATGAGCCAGATTTATGGGGAGTGAGCTTGACTTGTCACTGAGTGATCTTGGCTTGTTTTATGTGAAGGATTTTTAAATCATGAGTCTGAGACAAACCTGGTGAGTTTTGTAAACATTTGAAGAATCAACA